>SKCR01026713.1:0-535445 GCA_019454045.1 Zanthoxylum bungeanum
ATTTGATGAAAGTTCAATTAAACTCAGGAACTTTTAAAATATATCAATTTCCACTAGATATTTCATATTTCTAAAGTATATCAATTTTTATAAATAAAGGTTGGAAGAATGATAAAGGTTTGACTAAACTTTCCCCAAATTTTTGGTGGAAGAATGATAATTTCCCTTCTTACCATATTGAATTCTTTATTTGTAATTAGCGGTCTTATGATATGATATGTTGGCTGAATTTGCCAATGATCAATCCTTTACTCTATTTATCACTTAAGTACTGATTTGTTTATTTGTAATTAGTAACTCATTTTTTGATGGGTTGAATTGGGCTGAAAAATTTTCACATGATATATGCAGATAGTTAGAGAAGGTGAAGAGCCAGAGCAATTCCTGAACCATATTAACTGTTTCTCATTCCGAAAGGCAAACGACAGTGCAAATCGTTGAAATGTGTATGAGAAAGATGCTTTCCTCTTCGACAAGTTGGAAACTAGCTAAAGAGAGTAGGCATCCCGGGCAGCTCAAACGGATAAGGTATGCTCGTGCGATGGATACACAATATGTACATAAAACAATTCAAGCCTGCTTTACTCATAACTAGTAAATAATGTACTTTGGAATAAATGAATTGAGAACATTTCTTATTGTTCTCAATTTTATTTCATTTTCACCAATGAATCCCAAATTCTTGATATCCCTTTGCATATGTATATATTATGTGAATGCGATATTAAAGGATTATTCGATAAGATGTAGACCATTTTTGAAAGTGGGGCGTGACCAAAATGGAAAAAAGAAGCATTTACAAGTTTTGGTAATTTATTTTTAAAAAAAATAAAAAAAAATGAATTCCTTTGGCATTAAGTCACTTCAATATTCATCCTGAAGACTTCCTCAAAGAAATCTTGAGGCTGAAGCTGAAAGATTAGATTAGGATAGTATTAACTTTTCTCAGATGCACCTACAAACTAATAACACGTATTTTGGATTTACTTGCAATTTACATGTAAAAACTTGAGAGAGGGCCACGCAACTTTGAAAATATGGATATCTGTTGGACAAATGTTGAAAAACATCTGAAGAAGTTTTCCAACTGCTCGTGCTTTCACTATTAGATATCAATTTGGAAAATACTTTTGAATTATTTTTAATATGATTTGAAGTACGACTCTAAAATACTACTTGCGACAAACATGTTCTGTACAAAACTTAAAACATCTAAACTCGTGCTTTCACCTATGGCTCTCAGCAAGATGCATCCAAAACAAAATACTGTGATATAATTTTCCAGAAGTTAACAAAACCACAGAGGATGTCTCTAATCTTAACTGCAAAGGCCATGTAGATGGGATTTACATAACTGGAGAGGTGTATGCAAATCAGAGTCCGTTTTGTGATCTAAGAAAAGCCATAGTTGGACCCAGTGCACTGCTTCTCAAGGCCTTGTATGACAACCTGCCACCTGAACTCTCTTTTGTACTCTGATCATCAACCTGAGACAACGCTGCCTTCTTTGCGGACAAAACCTGATTAATTTCTTCCCATGCCATCAATTTTCCACATTCTGCATACATAATACATAGGGGGAGCTCATTTAAGTGTATTATCATATGATTTCAGATCTTGATACTACAAATGACTCGATATGTAGACTTGAACTAACCTTGGGTGTGGGCAGGGGTTTCTTCTTTGTTACTGTGACCCTCCCATTTGTTACAGCATCTTGATCTCCCACACGAACTTCTCCATTTTCTTTAAAGATACAGAACACATGTTGGGAGCTCATTTAAGAGAATTACAAACTTTTCATGATCTAAGCACCCAAAAATAACCTGATGTGTAGCACAGAACTAACCTTGTGGGGGTGCATGGGCTTTTTTGTGTTTATTGTTGTCCCTCAAATTTGTGACGGCATCTTGATCTCCCACACGAACTTCATTGAGCTCCCCGCCATGCTTGACGATACGGACATCAAGTAGTAATGAAAATTCTATCTGAAGAAGAGCTTTACTCATCAGCTTTTTAATGTGAAGTCCAAAAATAAATAGACACACTAAACGAAAAAGAAGAAACAGCAGATGCAGCTTGGCCTGGCTTGACAGATTAGAAGTTGTTGAAGATAATAATTTAAAAAACCAAGCAAATAAAATATTATTGTACCACAATTTTCAAAAATGGACCATAGACTAGAATGTAATCCCAGACACAAATCCTTACTGGTTTGAGGGGCAGGGCATCCCATTTGACAAGTAAAAATCTAACATCAGCAATGTAGTTCAACTACTAAAACCAATGTTACAAAAACAAGGTGGATTAATTTAATAAGGCTCCTGTCCTCACTCTCTGTTACAATATTTCCCCTCTGCAGCCAAGTAATAATCAAATAAATAAATATGATATCCACGCTTCTGGTCTTCTGAGGTTAATGTAGAGATGTATTTCAATATTTTCCAATATTAATGTTATTTTTTAATCCAATCAAATAGTTAGTTGAGAACTTGAGCCATATTTAACAGTATATTCTTATTATGTGTGCAGATCCTCATGATAGACAAGAGTTAACTTATGGAGCCTTATTAACTATTAAAAAGTATTAGAATGGAGAGCTATGGCAGATTCATGACTTCAGATTTTTACTTGAGCAACAGATTAGGTATAATGGGAGACATATCATGGACAGGGTCAGGACCCTGTGTAACATGACCTTATTCACCAGAAAGATTCTAGACATCGGAATACATCAAATGGATATAGTAGTTGATAATTGGTGTAGCTTATTTACCTGTAAAGAACCATCTTCTCCATAAAAGGTATCTGATTGTATTGCAGATGCATCTTCATCTGTCTTCTTGTCAAAAGCAAGTGGATATTCAGGAACTGGTGCCAGCATAATCTTGCTGGATTCAGAGTCATACCATGATATCTTCCCAACCTACAAGAGACCATGGTTACAGCATATTCTATGGTTGACATAAATATAAAATATAGACTTTTTCAACCAAAGAAAGTGTTGTACTCGGAAGGAGGAAGGCTCAGGGGTCCAAGATGATGTCAGCTCGATCAGACGATATGCGATTACATCACCTTCCTGCAGTATATTGAGAATAAATTAGTGCGTAAATCTAAGAAGACGACAAAAGGAAAGCAGCCAGCAGCGCGTAGAGGCTCTCGCCTCAGACCGAGTTCTTAACGAGTCCGCCACAAAGGCCTGAGGCGGCACGCCCCATGACGCCTCAAGTCGGGGCAGCCTAAGGCGGTTTGAAGAGGACGCCTCGACTCAAAAGCCCTAAAATTTCTATTTTTTTATATAAAAAATTATATAAGGGAACTGACAGTCGAACAGAATATCCTGACTTGAACTTCTTTGTAGACTAAAAAAATACAGAAACAAAATCCCCAATTTTGAAATCATAACCGATAGTGTTGACCAGACAGCTTGACCTCAATGCGTCGCCAAAAAAAAAAAAAAAATTATTATCTTTAAAAATAACCAACCAACATTTACCATTATATTATTTGTTATAATATGTTATTAATAAAAAAGATGTAATATAAATTAGATATGATGGTGATTCTTTAGAAGATGCCACTTCAGACCCATATTTCATGCTATTAGACCTATGTTGTCAAAAGCCCAAAAAAGAGCGCTAAAGGCAGAAAAAAGCTCAGGCGCACCAATTGGGATTTTTCAATCGAAGCTAGGCACTGTCACTTTGGTGCGCAAAAAGCCCAAAAAACACACAAAGCTCAGGCTCGAGCTTAACTCCCATTGAATCAAAATCGACTTTGCTGCTTCAGAAACCATAATCCAACCCAATTTGAAAGCCCAAGATCAATTTCCAACCATAGAATCAAAAATCCAGCCCAAAATCATAGATACCATAAAATCAAAAACATAATTTGAAAGCCCAAAATCAATTTCACAACCCTAAATCAATTTAAACTATGATCTAGCCACTACTGCTTAATGTTAAATCTACAGCTGTTGTCAAACTCGGTCAATTTATCGTGACCCTAGATCAACATCTCAACTCTTCTTCTCCCTCTATAGCATAGAGCCACAAAACGTCACTGGGATTTTGATGGAATTGGTAAAGTGATACGGGATAATGTGTTGAAATATTAAGAGAAATGAATTTATTGAAATATTTACTTTATAGAGTCATGGAATCGTGTAGAGAATACAAGCTATCTGGATTTAATTGAAAATACATGTTTCTTGAGCCTCAGGTGTTTCAGGCACGTGCCTCGTGAGCCTAGGCTCAGTGAAGCTCTATCAAGCCCTAGCTCCTCGGGGCGCCTTGATCTTCTAACAAAACTATATTAGACTAATGATGCCCTATTTAGATATTAATGGTCATTTTATTTCAAAAATATGTTTTATTATGTTTCATTTTCTTTAGTTTTGATAGATGCTTTTACGCATTAGTTGATATTGATATGTTGAGGATGATTTCATTTTGATGATTTTCTGAATTTATGCTTTTAGTTTTTTTCTTGTTCGGTTGAGGCTATCGTCTCGAGACTGCCCGCCTTGCCTCACGCGGGGGACCGCCCCGCACCGCATACCGAGCTTTCGAACCTTGGAAAGCAGACATGCATATCAGGTCAGACAAATAAGAAAAAAGGCCAAGATATGCACTGGCAGCTTCTGAAGCAGTCTAAGTGAGTTGCCAAAAGACTTGACAATATTAAAGCCAAGTGTTAAAACACCTTTTTATTATCTCCTCCAACGTCCCCACTCCCACACATACAAACACACAGAGGCAAGCAGTAATATGAGAATTTGCAAGAAATGAACCTTGGGCAAGCTAGTATAGGGTGAAAGCTTATCAAATTCCCCATCCTTGCC
Source organism: Zanthoxylum bungeanum (assembly GCA_019454045.1). Lineage (NCBI taxonomy): Eukaryota > Viridiplantae > Streptophyta > Magnoliopsida > Sapindales > Rutaceae > Zanthoxylum > Zanthoxylum bungeanum. The sequence continues at coordinate 4,847 of SKCR01026713.1, forward strand.
AATGGGGATCTCTTCCTCAATAGTTGGCATTTCAGAAAATTGATCGAAGTTTAAACAGATGGTCCTTTTAGAAAAAGCAGCCTTCTCTTTGCCCCATTTTTGACCCTTCTTCTTGCTGGTTATTCCATTCCACTGTAAAGTTTCCTGAAGCATGTATCAAAAATATGAGTATGGTATTAATAAACTCTTGCACCAAATTTGAAGGTATATCAGACAAACTATAACAAGTAGAAAGCAGCACATGTAAATCCAGAATCATAAAATGCAACAACAAAACAAATTAATAGAAACATACCACTGGAGTTCGATTTTGCTGGACAGCTTGACCATCAGACACTGGACAAAGATTAAAAGTCAGCTACAGTACAATGCAATGTCACATGGCACTAAAAGGCAATTCTAGAACATGAACCTCTGACGTCAGCATCTAAACTCAAATACCAGAAGTAGTAAGTGTCTCCATCCCATCCCGACACACAGACACAGACACACACACACACACACACACACACACACACAGAGCGCGTCTGACCTTTACTGAGGGGCTGAAAGCGAATATGCCCAGGCCTAATTACAACAGGAACAGTGTCATCATCCTCATCACCATTTGGATCTTGTTGTTGATAGCCATCAGATAATCTTTTATTATCTTTCCCATGTGAGTCTATTTGTTGATGTTTGTTAGAAAGATTTTGACCATCTTTATCAGGTGATTGGATATTGTCTTTTGAACGTAATTGCTTCTCATGTAGCTGAATAATTGAATATAGAAAGCGGAGAAAATTATCATTGCAGGCCGCATTCATACAATCAAATTTGTGAGTTCCTCTCCTCTATTGGGGGTGTGTGCAGGTGAGCAAAGCATTAATATTGATCTTAATAGCACAATATATTTCATAGTTCTTTCAATTGCAAAGTACCTCCATCTTTTCAATTTTGGCTCGTTCCCTTAACCATTGTCTCTTGGCCTTTTTGCGTCGAGCGCTTCTACTAGGGAACTGACCACACAAACGGAAATTAGGAGTTAAAATTAATTAACGATCACCAAAGACAGCATGATCAGCTAGCAAAAGCGTGTTAAGCTGAAATTATGATGATAAAGCAAGCACATGTTGAAAACTTTCAATTCAAGCTCCAGGTACAAAAGGAATCTACCCACCAACTTCTCAAAGTGCTGAACAATATGTAAAACAACTAGACACAGAAACACCAACAGAACAAAGTGAAGGATTTCAGGTGTCCGCATATAAATCAATTAAAAATTTTCCTTGATCGTAATGAAAGCAGAAATGCAATTCAATCAAAATTTTCAGTATTGAATAAAGCAACGTCGTAACTCTATTAGTATTAGGAGAGTGAGTTGAAATCAGCACAATTTGCAGATATCAGGCATACCAAATCATTGATCCAGATGAAAGGCTGCAACAATTGTACGGTTTCGGCCTAATCCTGCTATTTTTAAGCTAAAGTTCCTAAGACTGAAGTGCATCATGCCCACATGCAAATAAGGGCTCCAAACTAAATACTATAGTTCTGATCAATAGATCAATTTGAACAAAACCTTTTTAGTTCCAACAGGAGTAGTGGATAAATCCACATTCCCTTTTCCAATTTCTTCAAGCTGGGAGGACCTACAAAATTGAAACAAAAAACAAAGAAAGCAATCTGTAAGCTAGAGTAGTGAGAGAAAATAAACAAAAAAAAACTCAAGTAACAAATGTCACAAGATTCAGAACTACCTCTTAGCATCAGGCAAACATTTACTAATGCAATTACTTGTTTGACCAATTTCAGGGGTCCTCCACTTCTCCTGGTCTCCCTGCACATTAGATGACTTGTCTTTCTTCAATATACAACTATGATCATGAAATCTCCCACTTTTCACTTCACATACGCCATTCTGAACATCCTCAACGACTGGACTTGCTTCAGCAGTTGAAAGTCTACTCTTCTTTTTCCTACAATACAGCAACAACAAGTGTCGTGAATAATTACAAGAAACCTACTATGCAAATATAAGGTTCCAAACATACTTAGAGCCCTGAAGTTTCTTTGAAGCCTTCCGTTTCTTGGAAACTTTGTTCACATCAGGTGTGCCTCCAAAACCCTTATTGCGTTTATCCTCCGATGACTCACTTTCATAGCCTCCCTTTCCCTTCTCAAATTCCTCATTCGCCAGAAGCTTCAAACCCGTTTGTATCGGTTGCTTCACTGTTTGCACCTCATTAAACCCATTTATCCCATCATCTAGCGTAATTAGTTCACTGGGTGCCTCTCTTTTCTTTCTCACACTGTCACAAATCAATAAATGAAAACACAATTGCTTTCTAGGGAAAAAAAATTATGAGAAAATGGCAATAAAATGTAATCTATGTAGACTGACCAGACGACGTCGTTATCCTTGAAAATGCAAGTTGACTCAAACGGGGGCAAAACAAAGCCATCCATCTGCAACAAATAATAATAATAATATCATTAACAGGGCAAAAAAAAAAAAGATGAACAAATGAAATTTCAGAGTTAAGAAGAGGGTACAGAGAGGACGAGGCCATGAGGACAAGAGTGGTGAAGGTGGAAAATGCGGAGGAGATAAGCGGAGAGATCGGAGATGGTTTTGAAGTGTTTTGGTTTAAAGAGAATCCAACTTCTATTCAGTCCTTCCTTCTTCTGTGTTTCGCTCAAAATGCGGTGCCCTTCGAACGCCACTCGCACCCTAACTCTCTTCATCGTCTTCCCTGCTAAAACCCAGAAACCCTTCCTCTCACTTACCTAATTATTCTGATTTTACAGCATCCGATCGATAACCTTTTTTATATTGTATTTGGTAGTAGTATTTTGTTGTTTTATTTTTACAAATGGATTTTTTCTTTGGGTAACTTTTAGAAATTCCTCTAAAATTTTAAGAGTGTTACACATTTATTCAGATTGATGGAAATGTGTTTTTATAATTTTACTGATCTCCCCTGCTGACAAATTGAGACGCTACAATTCTAAGTGTCAGCTTGGTATTGTTTTTAGTACAGGTAAAAGAATTCTTTTTAATTATAAAAGTATTTTTCAAAAATTTTAAGAGTGTTTGGTTATATTTTGAGTACCATTTTTAGAGATTATAAAAACTATTTTACCCCTACTAGCAAAAACTCAAAATTTCGGTTTTTGAGAGTAGAGGCTAATGAATTTTTTTAAAATAGATATAATGACAAATCCATTCAATAATATTTCAATTTTTAATTTTGAACACCAATATATATGATTACAAAGTATTTCAATTTCTTAAGCAATATCATGTTTTTCTAGTTGAATGATTATAAAATAGGCAAAAATGCAAAAGTGACCCTCTAACTTTCATGTTTTTTCATTTAAGTCCGTTAACTTTCAGTTTTGTCAATTCAGTCCTCTAATTTTCAATTTTTATCAATTCAAGCCTTCGTTATAAATTCATCACTGTTGCAGTTAGAAATAACGGCAACAGCAAAGTAAACGTACTTTACATGTTATTTAATTAATACCCTCAATTAAAAAATATAGACAGACAGAGGAAGCTAAAGCAAAGTAAACGTACTCTGATTGCATCTTCGAGCTATTTTTTGTCAAAAACACATATACCAAGTTCAATATGATTTTTTATCAAAAAATTATAACTAGTGCTAGTAACGAAGATATGGATTTATTATAAGAGATTAAGATAATCAAATGTTTTACCTACTATATTTTAGTAAATGACATCAAATATGATATCGCGTTGTATGGTATATTTTCTCCATCATTTGATTCGATGGATAATAACACAATCGAATCATTCGATTCGAGTCTAAATATAGTAGGTAAAACATTTGATTATCTTAATCTCTTATAAAAATACATATCTTCGTTACTAGCACTAGTTATAATTTTTTGACAAAAAGTCATATTGAATTTGGGATATGTGTTTTTGACAAAAAAATAGCTCGAAAATTCAAGTAAAGTACGTTTACTTTGCTTTAGCTTCCTCTGTTTGCATATATTTGCTAATTGAGGTTATTAATTAAATAACAAGCAAAGTACGTTTACTTTGCTGTTGCCGTTATTTCTAACGGCAACAGTGATGAATTTATAACGGAGCCTTAAATTGACAAAAATTTAAAGTTAGAGGACTGAATTGACAAAACTGAAAGTTAACGGACTTAAATGAAAAAACTTGAAAGTTAGAGGGTCACTTTTGCATTTTTGCCTATAAAATAACTTATTACATATATCTATTTTTGTAATTTCATTACATAAAAGCACTTTTAATATTGTACAACCAAACAATCTAATAATTCAAAAGAGCATTTTTAATTGACAATCAAACACTCAACAGTTTTTTTATCAAAAGCTTTATTTTTAAAAGCTCTATTAATAAAAGCTCTACTTTCAAAAGCTTTATTCAAGAAGCCGTATCAAACAGAACCTAATTCTAAGTTACGGTTATTTTATTTTTTTAAGTGGGTTGGTAGTCAAGTATATAAATATATTTTTAACCCCTAATTTCTCAATATTCGAATTCGGATGAAATTTTTTTCATTAACATTTTTGAAAACTAATTTGACTACATCCTTGGTAAATTAATGTTAATTAATATTGTTAGATAATGAAATAAAATTTTGAATTCAATATATGAATTTACAATGGTGAGAGTTTTTATTTAGGCTGCATATCAAACTGAAATATGAAATAACTAATCATAATAAGGATATATAATAAAATCACAAATTCTAAAGATTTTACAAATTATATCTTGAAGATTGATTCCATAATAAAGAGTTGATATTTCCTTAATATTGGTTGCATAATAATATTTCCTTAATATTGTTTCCATAATAATATTTCATTAACACCTCCTCAAACTCAAGCTGGTGACGAAAGAACAAGCTTGAGTTTGCGTCTTGAAATCGGAGATCAGAGTTCTAAAACTGGAAATATTGAAACTTGAAGACTGGAAACTTGAAAATAATTGATGGGCTTTAACCTACGAAGTCCGAAGGGGGAGCCGAAACCCAAGAGGGAGCCAAAGCCCGAGAGGGTGCCGAAGCCTGAGAGAGTCGAAGCTCGAGAGGGAGCTGAAGCCCAAGAGAGAGCCGATGTCCGAGAGGGAGTGAAATCCTGACAGAGAGCCGAAACTCGAGATAGAGCTGAAGTCCGAGAGGGAGTGAAATCATAAAAGCGAGCCGAAGCCCGAGAGAGTCGAAGGTTAAGAGAGGGAGAAATCCCGACAGAGAGCCGAATCCTTAGAGGGAGAAAAATCCCGACAAAAAGCCGGATCCCGAAAGAGCCGAACTTGAGAGGGAATGAAATCCCGAAAGTGAGCTGATGCCCGAGATTGAATGAAATCCTGGCGGAGAGGCAGCTCGAGAGAGAGCCGAAGTCCAAGTGGGAGTCTGAAGCATGAAGGAAACAAAACAGAACTTGTGCGCATGGCTGGATAGGAAACAAAAATTTTCCTGAAGGAAACAAAACAGAACTTGTGCGCATGGGTAGTGACGTTCTAGGAGGCTGTGGTAATGGTTGTTCTTCGGTGCTGTCTGACGGTGTATATCGTTAACGCCATATATGGGACCAGGTCGAAAGCAACTGATTGGGCATGATTCAGACTCGGTGAATCTTGCGCAAGCGGCCATCATCGTCATGCGTTGATTGCACCAATAGAGAGTTGACAATCACCACCAAGAATAGTAAGATCACAATTAAATGATTTGCTGCCGAGAATATATGCATGCGGCGAATGCGAGTGATTATAATCTTCTCAAACTCAAACTCAAAGATTTGTGAATTTGAAAGTACAGACAAGACAGTGGGTAAGGTGGCAGAGTGAAGGTGGCGAGGGCGGTGCATGAGGATCACGCAATGATGGTAGTCGTGATCCCCCACTCCGCTGATGAGAATTAGAGAGAGTGAAACTAGAAAGTTTGTAATCTAGTATCTGATATCATGTTAGATAATGAAAGAAAGTTTTGAATTCACTCTATATGAATTTACAATGGTATGAGTCTTTATATAGACTACATATCAAATTGAAATAGGAAAGAATTAATCATAATAATGATATATAATAAAATCACAAATCCTAAAAATTCTAAAAATTATATATTGGAGATTGATTCCATAATAAATAGATAATATTTCTTTAATATTAGTTCTATAATAATATTTTCTTAAATATTAGCATAAATATTAGCATAAGAGTTGCACTTTAAGCAAGTTAAATATATTGGTTTTCAGAGTTCATGTGTAGCGAAAACATGTTCATAACATAAAAATAATAATTTTATTTGCATGAATATTAAAAAACCGGATTCGTATTTTCTAGTACATTAATAATATAAAATAGATATTAAGAAGAAATTATACCTCTTGATCTGGATCTTTTTGAATCACGATTCTTTGAACCATGATCTTCATCGTCTTATCTCCTCACCTCCAACAGCACGTGTAGGCGTAAAAAAAATATTACGAAGAACACTCTAGGATTTATGTACTCAATACATTAGATAAATCTTTATTACTATTTTCTTTTTGATTTTCTCAAAACCAAAACCAAATATATATATATATATATATATATATATATATATATATATATATATATATATATATTGGATGGCTTTTTGATGATTATGATCAAGTCTTCTTTCTTGTTTTGAAAACTTCTCTCTATTTATCAAAACCAAAACCAAACTTATCTTTTTGGATATTATTATTTTGATTTTCAAAAAATCAAAATAAAACCATATAATATTTATCTTATAATTATCAAAGATAATTCATTAAAAAATAATTTTCAAAATTTTCAACTTTTGAAAATATTATCTCATTAAATTAAAATTTAATTAATCAAATTAATCAAATATTACTTTTCATAAATTAATAAATAGTTATATTATCTATGGATAAATATATTAGGACAACTTTTATCATATTTTCCAAACAATAGTTGTATTGACTAGTTAGAGTGTACAATAATTCACAATTATTTTTTTCTTCACAATTATTATCGTTGGAACGGTGGTAGAAGACGACGAGGGGACCGATAGACCTATAATTCTAATCTCCAACAATTCCGTTGATTAATTATAAACTCTTTTATTAATCAAACAAAATTATTAATTATTGAGTAACTCCACTAAATACCCAGAATTGCACTCTCAGAATTATAGGATTAATTACTCAAAGTATTCGTTCATTGATATATTCATTTGCAATAATCCTTCATAAAAAATTCGTAAAGGATGTAGGTATAAAATCTGTCAACCTCTCTAATTACATCTTTATCATTGACTTCATTTAGTTCTCAAGTGAACAATTAATTCATAATTTTTATGAATTTGAACGCTAATCGTTCAGGTCCTGAACTAACAAACAAGAGAATCTTATTAACGGATTTCATTGCATCAGGTTAAAATTTCCAACTATTCATTCAACTCATTCCCAAAGTACAAGGTTTTCAAAATGTAATAAATATAAAATCATACCCAGTAAATTAAAGAATAAATTAAAATGATATAGGAGCTGCTAAATACAATGAATTAAGATAATCACATATGTGACCATCATTATGATAAAATTGATGTTCTTTATTTAATGAAAATTATTAGAACTTTTCAATTTCATCTGATCATGTCCAATATAATCTTATTATAAAATACATTCATTTTTATATCTCTACATATTACAGTCTGGATAGAACTGCACCATTCATAATATAATGAACTATATTTATGACTTTAGAATTTGAAGATTCCCAACTTCAAATCATAGTCACAGATAAATTTTGATTATTACTCTTTAAATTTTATCCATACATATATGTATGTAATATTTTACATAGATATGTATATATAATTTAAAGCTATATAAATAATCATGGAATTTTCATGAATTTTATAAAGCAAATCAAAATACATACATGGAATAAAATTGAATCATAAATTTATTAATCAATCATGTTTTGAACACATTTACTTATCGGGCATAAAAATCCCAACAAACTCCCACTTGCCCTAAAGCAAATGAGACATGTGTCTAAGCCATAATCCTTCTAGATGCCCCTCAAAACTCTCTGCAGGCAGCGTCTTGGTCAAAGGATCAACCAGATTCTCTAAAGATGGAATCTTCATAATAACCACCTCTCCACGTTGCACTATGTCCCTAATCACATGATATTTCCTCTTAATATATTTTAATCTCTTGTGCCTTCTTGGTTATTTAGAATTAGCCACTGCACCACTATTATCACAATAAAGTGGCAATGATTTGTTCATATTTAGAACCACTTCCAGATCAGTAAAGAACTTTTGGAGCGAAACCGCTTCTTTTGCAGCTTCACAAGTAGCCATATATTCGGCTTCCATAGTTGAATCAACAAAACATGATTGTTTGATGCTTCTCCAAACTATAGCTCCCCCACCAAGAGTAAATATTGATCCAGATATCGACTTTTGATCATCTATATCTGATTGAAAATCAAAATCAGTATATCCAATCAGAATCAAATCATTGTCGGAATAAACAAGTATATAGTTTCTCGTTCTCTGTAGATACTTGAGAATATGCTTAACTGCTACCTAGTGATCTAATCCTAGATTTGACTGAAAACGTCTAATTATTCCCACTATATAGCATATGTCAGGTCTTGTGCATAACATAACATAAATCAAGCTCTCCACTGTCGACGTATATGGAATCTGTCTCATATCTTCTCCCTCTCGGGGTGTCGAATGACACTATCTCTTAGAACGAACAACACCATGACGAGAAGGAAAATTACATTTCTTGGAGTTATGCATTGAATATCTAACAAACATCTTGTCAATATACAGTGCCTGAGACATGGTATGTAGTTTTTTTTTTTGCGATCTCTAATAAGGCGGATTCTAAGAATATAGCTTGCTTCTCCCAAATATTTCATTTGGAATTGTTTAGCCAGCAAAGCCTTTACGTTTGATAATAGTTCCATATTATTCCTAATAAGTAGAATATCATCAACATAAAGTACTAGAAAGACCACTCGTTTGTCCTTGATGAATTTATAAACATAAGATTCATCAGGATTTTGGATAAAGCCATAGGATTTGATCGCCTCATCAAATCTCATGTTTCAAGATCTGGATGCTTACTTAAGTCCGTAGATAGACCTTTGAAACTTGCAAACCTTTTGCTTTTCATCATTACTTATAAAACCTTCTGGTTGTTCCATAGAGATGGTCTCTTCAAGATAACCATTTAAAAAGACCGTCTTGACATCCATCTACCAAATGTCATAATCATAATGATCAGCAATGGAAAGCAAGATTCGAATGGACTTCAGCATGACTACCGGTGAAAAAGTTTCCTCATAACCAACTTCTTCTTTTTTTAGTATAACTTTTTGCCATTAGCCTTGCTTTGAATGTCTCTACATTATTATCCACTCATCTTTTCCTTTTGTAAATCCATTTTCACCCTATATGAATTACTCATTCAGGTATATCTACAAGCTCCCAGACTGAGTTGAAAAGCATGGATTCCATCTCGAGTTTCATAGCCTCAAGCCATTTCTCTTTGTCATGATCTTTCATTGCACATCTATATGTCAATGGATCATCTTTTCATTCATCAATGATTGCAACTTGTGCTTCACCTTCTTGTTTATATTAAGAAGGTAGTCGTACTATCCTCTCACTACGACAAGGTGGTAAGATAGTCTGACTAGAAGATGTGGTCTCATTGCTTTGTGGAATAACAATCCTCGCAGGTTGTTGACTGATATCATCAGATTTTAATTCCTCCAACACTATCTTGCTTTGAGGTTTTAAATCTGTCATATAATTATTCTCAAGAAACGTGGCATTTATTGACACAAATACCTTATTATTTCGAGGATTATAAAATACACCTTTTATTATGTCTTTTGAATATCCTAAAAAGAAACAAACTTCAGAATACATTTCCAATTTCATTTTCTTACCCATTTGCACGTATGTTGGACACCCTCATATACGAAAGTGTCTCAAATTAAGTTTGTGGCCACTCCATAACTCTAAGAGTGTTTTAGGTACTGACTTAGATGGAACTACAATCAAAATGTAAGTTGCTGTTTGTATGATATATCCCCAAAATGATTTTGGGAGTGAAGAATAACTTAATATGGAATGAATTATGTCGAGTAAAGTTTGATTCCTCCTCTCAGTAATACTATTTTGCTGAGGTGTATCAGGTGTAGTTAGTTGAGACAAAATCTAATACTTTAATAGGTGATCTTTGAAATCATTATCAAGGTATCCACCTCATTGATCTGATCGAACACACTTGCTTGATTTACCTAATTATTTTTCCGTTTCTAACTATAATTCCTTAAACTTTCCAAAAGTTTTAGACTTATGTCGCACTAGGTAAACATAACCATATCTTGAGTAATCATCAACAAAAGTAACAAAGTACTCATAACCACCTCTTGCTTGTGTAGACATAGGTATACAAACATATGAATGTATAAGCTTCAGTTGTTCTTGGGCCCTATCGCCTTTTGCAGAGAAATGTCTCTTTGTCATCTTGCTTTCAAAACATGACTCATATGTTGGGATATATGCCCTAGAGCTTCATGTAATGTAAATGAAATTATTTGTTATGAAATAAAAGATGCATTGTTCATTTATCAAATGTTTGATTTAAATCACATATTATAAATTATCTTATTTACCCTTGATTACTAATGTGCCTTCTGAATTAGTGTATGAGTATCATACACAAAAGGATTTAAGTATGAAGTTAGTAATCTAAACTAGTCCATAGAAAGCAAACAAAACAAGTACTTTGTTTACAGTTTATCTATAGCTGCGGTTCATCCTATCGCCTTTTGCAGAGAAATGTCTATTTGTCATCTTGCTTTCAAGACAAGACTCACATGTTGGGATATATGTCCTAGAGCTTCATGTAATGCAAATGAAATTATTTGTTATGAAATAAAAGATGCATTGTTCATTTATCAAATGTTTGATTTAAATCGCATATTATAAATTATCTTGTTTACCCTTGATTACTAATGTGCCTTTGGACTTAGTGTATGAGTCTCATACACAAGAGGATTTAAGTATGAAGTTGGTAATCTAAAATAGTCCATACAGAGCAAACAAAACAAGTACTTTGTTTGCGGTTTATCTATAGCTGCGGTCTATTCTATAATTGTATGACGAACTGATCCGAGATTGTCCATGTGGTGACATGAGAAATAAGGCACCTTATATGATATGATCATATAGGACTGGACCCAGATAGAAATGAGTTTCTTATAATATCTGTTAAATAAAGAAATTCATTTCAATCTACTAGATTGTCAAATAAGGATTGATCTGAATCTTGAGTGTACTGCGAACTCCTACATGGCAGGCTATGTCCTTTGATTTACAAAGGTGAGGTCGGTGTAGCAATCCCGACCAATAGCTACGTACTTTGGGGATATGGTTTGGTGTGTATCTGAGGATGTTTTACATAGATATGAAGTTCACTCCTTGCGAGAAGTAGATGAGTATCTTCCTTAAGGGTTGATTCGGTACTTGAGCGATTAGAGCGCTCAAGTCTTTCTATTGCGAATAGAAAGATTAATATTCATAATGGTTATGAATAAATAATTCATTAGATAATCAATGGTACTTAAGGTAAAAATAATTATAGGGGTATAATAGACATTATAACCCGGCTCTAATTATGAGATACTCGTAAATGGTCAATCCGTATGTAATGACTATATCGATGGACACCGATATAGTTCAGCTTATATTATCTATCTATGACAACGAGAGTGCAACTTCGGGTTTTTAATGGAATAACCTGAAGTTAATAATTCAGAATATTTAATTAAGAGTATAACTAATATTTCGGTATTATTGGAGCTCGGAACCGTAGGTCCATTTGCTCCTCGTGCTAGCTCGATATACTGTAGCAAATTAAATATAATTGGATAGTCCAATTATATACTCACACACACACACACACACACATATTATTAATATGATTAATAATATTTTTCACACTTAAAACTATATATTAATTTTAATATATGATTTTCATAATAAATGATTATATGATAATTATTTATTATAAATTATTTTATTAAATTATATTGTTTAAACCCTAAGTATTAAAGAACAAAATAAGTTTTTCTTTTCATGATCAAGTAATTCCAAACCCTATCCATGTTCTTGTTTTTTAAAAATTCTCTCAAAAATTGAAGGAAAAGAAAAACAAGAAAAAAAAAGTTTGAGTGTGTGATAAATCTTTGTTCAATCTCTAAAATGTTTAGGGATTTCATTCTCGTGAGTCTATCCCACACTAGTTTTTGTTGGTTATGAGATATAGCACAGAAAATCATTCATTTGTGAGCAAAAATTTTGCTCACTGCCGCATCTTTGACATTTGTTTTGGGACTTGATTTATTTCGTGTTTGTCCAGAAAATTTGAGAATACAAAGGGGTGTTTCTAAGGTATTGTGGGGCTATCACATGTAGAACAAGGGTTGTTTTAGGTGAGCTGTGCGTGTATTTTTGCGTGCAAAACAGATCAGATCCGAGCTACTGTTCGGGGACTATTCCGGGGTTGAAAAATTATTAAAAACAGATGCAAAACATCAGATCAGAGGCTGGTCAGATTAGGCCATCAAAAGGAGAGGGCATAAAATTTTTCTAGGTCGATCTCGGTGTCTAACACGCTTCCGCCGCACGTGAAATCATTTCCTACAATTAGCATCAAGAGCGAGGTTGAAAAGTATTCTTAACCCTTCTCTTTTCATTTAAAAGTTTATGTTTTTAATGATTTATATGAGATATAATTTATTTTATGCATGTTGTGATGAATAGGCACATTATTATATTCATGTGATGAATGTTTATTTTTTGATTCATAAGATGCATGTATTGCATTGATCGTAAATTTTTCCGGCTCTAATTTTTATGTTGTTTTTGGTTTTGGGAATGTAAGACCATAAGGTTATTTTTTTACAAAGGTTGTAAATTTATTTTCCTATGTAAAAGTCTCAAGTTGTAACATTCTATGTATTTTGGAGGGCCAATGCCGCCAAAGACTCAACACCACTCCAACGAGCAAGATTTGAAGAACAATAGATGCCTTGGAATATTTTGTACTAATTAGATTAGTATAGGAAAAATAAGAGATCGGTCAACGCAATTTTAGTTTATGTTATATGTATGCTTATTTCGAAATATTTGAATAACATGTCATATAGCTTAGGGTGCCTACTCTTGCATTTTCACATGCCATAACATGTTTTAGATGTATGGATATTTAATAAAACTTAAAAGAGTTAAATTGGAATATGATATGCATAAAAACAAATTAATAAGATTAATTGGTTGTAACACCTCGGTAATCTTGACGACTATTATGTTATGGACGCATGATAAATGATAGAAATCATGTTTGAACACGTATACATTCATGAAATGACTTTTTAGACTTTCGGTAAATTCCTCGCAGCTCCGATACATAATTTAGCCTAAGAAGCAACCCGGACAACCCTTAATATTGGGGGCATAACATTTTCATACGATCTCCAAATATTATGAATTTTATATCGTCAAAAAGATAAAATGAAAATCTACAACTATCATGTTGAATATTTTCCCATGAACTAGGTCTAATTTAGTCATTCCTCCATACCCTCTGTAAAATGGTGAAAATAAGAAATAATTAAAGAATTATTTTCCCGACCCAAGCCCAATACTCTTTTCACATTGGCCCAGTAGCCCTAAATATTTTATACACTCATAGAATTCTCTCGAAAAGACTAAGATAATTAGGAAATAAAAAAAATCTTCCAACCACATTTCCTTCTCATGGCCGATTGAAGAGAGGAAGAAGAAAGAGAGAGACTTGCGAATTTTACAAGAAATCTTGGAGAGGTATGGAGGAAATCCAACACAAACAAGCTTAGAAAGAAGAAGGAAATGTTTATGGACTCTAATGGAAGAAGATGAAGTATGATTCAAGTTGAGGAATCTTAACCCAAATTTTAAATTATGAAATTTTGATAAAATAACGTTAATGCTAGTGTGGTTGGCATGTTTATGATTGCACTAAAGTAATTAGTGAGCTAGGAAATTGGTTTAATTAAGAAATAACCAAGTTTATAAAGAATTGGACATTTAGTTAAAGTAAAAGTTATGAGATTAAGGGTTGCTTTGATGTTGGTGTATTGGTATGGAATATATGAATGTTGAAGCTTAATAAGAGTGATTTATGTAAATGATGTAGTTTGGGAGCGTTGGAAGTGCATTTGGGCAAGCTAGGCATTGAAGAGTTTATGCTAGGCCCTAGAATCGGCTTAACGTCGCGACGTTCAACACCCAATGTCACGACGCGTAAGAACCAAATGCTCACTACCTCGGGCCTGATTTTGGGAGCGTCACGACGCTCACCATTCGACATCGCGACGCGTAGTAAGCAGAGGCTCTACCTCGGGTCTGATCAAGTGAGTATCGCGACACGAAGCAGAATATATTCTCTGTCTGGCTCGACTTGCATGGGCGTCGTGACACGCCAGACCTGGCGTCGTGATGCATAACATTTCAGTTTAAACCTAGATTGTTAAGGACCACCATAAGAGTTTCATATTAAGGCACATACACGTAATATGACAAATCGCAAGCATAATACATCATATGGTGTTGATGGATTAGTGGAATTGAGAAGTTTAGTCTAACCTCGAAACATGTTTCATACCTTATATTCTAATTGAGTTTCTCGATTATAGATCATCGCAAGAGCCGCAACATTCTTCGATGATGTGAAGTAATAACAACCAGATCATAAAATCAGTGAGTGGTGTTGGACAATTATGACCCATAACATCACTATTTGTACAGAACATGGTGTTGTTGTACAAATTAACTATGTGACAAAGGAAATTGCTCTTTTATCATTTGTAATTGGATTACTGGGATATATAAATGATAAAAGTCCATATGATTAGTTCCGGATTAATAAGATATGAGACAGTATTAATCCACTAAGGTTTAATCATTAAAATATCCCTAGTCGTAGTATTATCGAGACTGGACATCGATAATGCGGAATAGACTAGTATTGCAATTGTGCGTGTTATGGGAGCATAACGGCATAGTTCTCATATATTTATGTATTGGATACTCATGCAAGTGTAATAGGAGGTTGATAGACCCCTCGGAATTCCATTGGTAGTATGACTATGTGTCTATGGGAGTCCGAATCAGGGTAGGTGTATTTTATCTTAACCGGAGACTTACATCGCTAATACTTGCGACAATCAATATACTTTGGTTTTGGTCGTTCGGGGCTTTAACAAGTTCCGTGTACGCCTCTTCTCGGTATATTGAGAATCGTAGTGTATTGGGTGTGATGTCAAGATGGAAGTATCACTTCAGTCATATGGAGATGATGGTCACGTAGGATACGGAACTATTACTCTTTAGTACTGCAGTCATCGGGATAATATGACTAGGTCATGATTATCCGATTATAGAGACTAGTTACCAGAGATCCGATATATGCTTCGTACGGGACAGACACAATTCCAGCCCCAAGCCTAGCATGTGACATCTGATACTGGATCACTATACGCAATACTACGTATACTACGCCTGATACAGATTACATATTCCTTAAAAGAATATTTTTGGAGAATTGGGTAGGCACGGTGCTTTGCTAGAAGCCAACCATGTCTTGTAAATCGGTAAGAACGTGGTACTAGGTACGCACGTATTCGGATACTCCGATGACCAGATTTACTGCCAACATATCCAGGGATCTCATGGGTCGCTTCCCGAAGATTCACCGATGACGTATGACTCGCACATAATTAATCTGGGATTAATTATAAGAGAGATAAAACTTAATATAGGATTAATTACGGAGAGATTTTATCTGGGATAAAATTCTATTTAAAGAGACAGAACAATTAATTCGGAATTAATCGATAAAATAATGTATTCGATATATTATATGAAATTAGATTTCACAACAGAATTAAAATTAAATTTTATTTCAGGCAAACGAATTAATTTCGAATTAATTCGCAAGCGGTGTGAATAGTAATTTTACTAGGCATAATTATTTAATTAAATTTGATTTAATTACGTCGCAACAGAAAATTCGTTAATTCGGAATTAGCGAACCCAAGCCCGGGATGTGTTGCGGGCCCACTCGGATTTTGAATCAAGTGGGGCCCACAAGTCACATCACTAGTCAACTTTGTCACTTTAAGTTGATAGAAGTTGTTGGTAGGTGATATTGTGTAAAACACACAAGTGTGAATGGCTTGAAAGATTTTTACCGAACTTTGATTTGGTATATGTCTTATATTTTTTGAAAATTAAAAAAAAGTCAACACTACACAAAATCATTCTCTCTCTCCCAATTCATGTATTGGGTGTGAACTTCATCTTATTCCTCTCCCATTTGGCTTGGCCGAAAATGGCCTTGATTTTTTCTCTCAAATTGCCTTGAGCCTAGGGCTCATTTGCTTCTTGATTTTGCTTCAAAATCAAAGGTGCTAGCACATCCAATGAGTCTTACAAAGGTGTTAGGGAAACATATCCATGAGTTTGGAATTCAAGGAGATGCTTGGAAGATCAACATACATCAAAGGAGAAGCTTGGAGCAACTTCCATGGAGGAAGTTTTTGAACTTCTCTTCAACATCCAACCGAGCATTGTAAGTATTTTCCGCTATCTTCTTTGCGTATTCACACATTTCATTTGCTTAATTGATCTTGGTTTGACCTAGAAAACCCAACAATGGTATCAGAGCCATATTGAGCATGAAATTGAATTTATGGTTCTTAATCTTGATTTGGATATTTTTGATTTGAGCATGTTTTATTCAAATTGTTTGTTTGAGCATGCTTATAATATGTTAACTTTGAGTTGTTCATGATCAATTTGATGAAAAATTAATTGGATTAATTTTCCCCAGATTTTGAGGCTTGGCCGAATGTAACAAGAACCCTAGCTCTTGGTATTTTTGAATTTTAGACAATTGGATGTGTTTAAAATACATGGATAAATTGATTTGTGATTTAATTGGATTGAAATCAAAATTGATGAAAAAATTACCATATTGCCGAGAGCTTAGGAAGCATGTTGGGATTGGTTTTGCTTCAATTTGTGTTGGACATAAGTTGGTTAATTAAAGCATGATTAATTAGTGTAATTGGTGTTTTGGAAATATTAATTTAACTAATTAATTATGGCTATTACACTTTAATTAATTAAATTGTGAAATTTGGAATATTAGAATTTAATTAATTGGGCTTAATTTGGAATTGGGCTAAAAATGTTGTATTTGGGCTTAATGGGCTTGGTTGGGCCAAGTTTGGTTTAGGATAATTGGTTGGATCCAATTGGACCTAAAACCATTTCCATAAAGTCCAAATATAATATAATGGGCCTTTAAAATTTTAATTGGGCCTAATAGGCCTAAATTGATTTTTTGGCAAAGGGTGATTCCTTATTGGGCTTTGGTTGCCAAAGCCCATGCCTTACAAATTAATTGAAAGCCCATTGGACTTTAATTAAATTGACATTGGATGTTAATTGGGATTTGAGACCCGTTAAGATTAGATTTAGAATCTAAGTCGCAAAGGCTCATTAATAAAGTGTAATTATTTAATTTGGAATTAAATAAAGAATTAGTATTGAATACAAATTAAATTATATTTAATATTATAGTTTGATATAATTCAAGAATTCGTACTTTGAGTACTTATTCTTAAATGAGTTAGACTCGCGCAAATCAAATCGTTGTTTGAACATTGGATGCTCATTAATCAAATATTAATTAATTGGATTAGATTGATTGATAACATGCTTTGTGTGAATACATGGATGTGATGTATGAATAATGTATATCAGATGGATATTAGATGGGTGAGGGCAATTTTGGAAATTGTTGTAATAAATTTAGAATTTATTAAATTGGACCTGCATGTCCAACCTATTACCTCTTGATTCTTTGTATTTCTCTTCTAACCTATTCCCCTCAATGTAAATGAGGTTTCTTTAGAAGTGTTATGTAATAGAGTAGAAGTAAGAATAGTGCTAGCCGGGGAGAGGAAAGGGTGTGATTTGTTCTAGGAATAAATGTTTTATATATCCATCCGCATATCATTATTAATTTATTTACCGCACCTTATTATGCTTTTAGAATGCATGTTTAAGGGTGTATGATGAGACCTAATCAAAGATAATTAATTGGTTCCCAATTACGTGAAAAACCCTCAACAAATATTAAGCGATTTCCTTCCATTGAGTGATTCATTCTCAAGATCCAAGATTGGCACTGGTTTGTTGGACAAAGTCAAGATCTTTGTCCATCGCGGATGTGCTTGAATCATGAAGGCTTTGTTCCATATCGCATGTCTTGTCCAAGTTGTGATTTGTTGGCCAAAGTCAAGATCACTTTTTGTCCATCGACATCGATTACGAAGCTATCCAAAGTCAATGGGTCCCGCTTAACTGGAATCATTAAACTTGTTGTGCCAATGCCAATGCTTAGTTGATTTAGAGGAAAAATGTTAGGGAATATATCAGATATATTGGCATATATTAGATATATGTTTCGGACTTGGATGTCCACCTACTGGATCTAGGAATTGGATAAGATCCAATTGATCTTAGAGATCTACCTAGTTAAATATCATACAGCTTGTTGGCCAAAGTCAAGGTTGTGTGTTATTTAACGGGATCCTAGCCCACTAGGAAACTAGGTTTCCCGAGTACTCAACAGAGGGTTAGAGGCTCGCCGAAAAATAGTGGGAGGTAAGTATTAAATTTTCAATTTCGTTTAGATACTTGCCAATACGCGCTAATTTCAATTTTCGTCATTATTTAATTATATATTAGTTAGACTAATTGTTGTTTTAACTTAAACTGTTAGACTGTATTCAAACTATTTCATTTACAGTTGATTATATAATTGGATTATAGTAATCAATACATTTGAATTTAAACAATCTAATTATAGTTGATTATATAGTTAGACTATAGTAATCATTATATTCAATAGTACCCAAAATTGTTGATTGGATAGTTAGACTATAGCAATCAAGATAACTGAAAGATTAACGTTTAGAACATAATCCTGAGTGAAAATATCTTTAAACGGCTCTAATTTTTAGATTAGGAATAGAACCTCAGGATAGTCCTGGGAACTAAGAAGTTACTCTATTTGATAGAGCAACCTTTTGGGCCTAAGCTCGGAGTTTAGCAAATAGTGGAGCATGAGTTTTGGAAGACTCATGGTGATGATAACTTTAGTGCTCAATCCGTTATGCTTGCCGCAAAGACTCCTTAATTTCTTCGTCAGAATTAAGGATTATAGTATGATATTGAAATTGAAGGATCTTCAAAGATCTATACTTAGATCTTAGAATTACTAATTGCAATAGAAAACTCTTGGAGAGTTAATGGCTATGCTCAATGAGACAAAGCCAGAGTTTGTAAAAGGGCAAGAAGCGCAACACGCATCTTACTCCGACATCCCGGAAGGCCAAGGCTTGGCCGAAGGCTTCTGGGGTGTGGAAAAGGGGTAAAGGTAAAATCATCACAGTCTTCTGGGAAGACAAAGGACATATCCCAAGATGTCTGCCTAAACTGTGGCAAATGGGGTCAATGGATGCGTGACTGCCGTATGGACAAGGCAGACATAAAGGAAGTGAAGGCGGGGGAAGGCTCCGGCTTCAAGTATGTTTGTCATAAACATGTTCACTACTGGTTTCAAAATTGGATTTTTGATACTAGATGTTGTACATAAATATATGTACTGATGTGCGGGATCTGCTGACTAGCAGAAGACTGACTTCAGTTGAGATCGATCTGCGAGTCGAAAATGGGATGAGAGTTGCTGTTTTAACCATAGAATCCTAAGTTTAGGAACTACCATTTGGGCATGTACTTAAATTAGGAAACTGTTAAAATATACCTAGTTTGACTAGAAACATTATCTCTATATCTAAGTTTAACCCGTTGCGGGTATACCTTTATATTATAGAACACTAAGTGTTTTTGTTTATAAAGATGATATTGAGATAAACACATTAGATATGAATAACAATATTTATATTTAGAATATAAATGAATCTCATACATATGACATGACAAACAAATAACTCAAACTGAATAAATCAGTTGAGACTTATATGTGGCATTGTTATTTGGGACACATAAACAAGATTCGTATATCCACACTTTCGAAGAGTGGGTACTAGGACAGATTTGATTCTAATCAAATGATGTCTACGAATCTAGTTTATTAGGCAAAGTGCCTAAAACACCTTTTACTTGGTAAAAGTACGAGTGCCACCGATCTGTTAGCCCTCGTTCATAGTGACATAAGTGGGCCCATGTCTAGCTAGGCTAGAGGTGGATATGAACACTTCGTAACCTTTACGGATGTGGCATCGCATTATGGTTATGTGTTTCTTTTGAAACACGAATTGGAAACTTTTGATAAATTCAAAGAGTTTCGACACGAAGTATAAAAACAGACCGGCAAGAGTATTAAAACATCACGATTGGACCATGATGAAAATACTTAAGCAATAAGTTTCTCAATTACTTGAAAGAATATAGTATTCTTTCAATATGGACTCCTCCCGGAACACCTCAATTTGACGGTGTGTCCGAACAAAGAAACCAAACCTTGTTGGACATAGTAAGGTTAATTATGAGTCGCTCTGAGCTACCATTTTCCTTCTAGGGATACGTATTAAACAGTGCAATACTTATTTTGAATAAGATTCCATGAAAATCTGTTTGACAGACTTCATATTAGATATGAACAGGAAAGAAATTGGGTTTTCTCATTCCTGAAGATTTGGGAATGCTGTGCATATGTTTGGATGATACCAAACTAAAACCCAAATCGGATAAGTGCCTAATTTGTAGGTTATCCTAGGGTAACCAAAGTATAGTACTTATACAACTCACAAAAGAACAATGTAATTGTTGTTCTCCATGCGGTTTTCCTAAGAGGAATACTTATATGCAGTGGTAAGTGGGAGGAAAGTAAAACTCGATGAAAATCAGAGTAATACTGTTCCAGGCACCGAGTCCTCTTGGAACACAAACAGTTCACCAAGGATGAAACTGTACCATAATCTTCGAATACACAAGAACCACGTAAGTCAGAGAGAGTCAGAAAACAATCTGTGAGGTATGGGTTTCCGATCTCACCTCATAAAGATGTCAATCTAGTTGAGGAACACGAACCGGCCACGTATGAGAAAGTGATACAAGGCATCGACTCCCTATTATGGCAAAGTGCCATGATGTCCGAAATGGATTCCATGTATACCAACTAAGTTTGGACACTGGTTGTTGTACCGGAAGGCATTGTGCCTATTGGTACTATATAAGTCTTCAAGGAAGACATACATGGATGGAAACATACCAACGTACAAAGCTAGGCTTGTAGCGAAAAAGGTATCGTTATCAACATAGTGTCGATTACGACGAAAACCTTTTACTCGCTGCCATGATTAAATCCATTTGGATAATGCTTGCTAATGTTGCATGTTTCATTTATGAAATATGGCAGCTGGATGTCAAAACCGCCATCCTTAAACAGAAACCTTTTGGAGGATATTTACAACATCCTGATGATTTTGTTGCACTAAAACGAGCAAACAAGGTTTGCAAGTTAATTCGATCAATTTATGGATTGAAGCAAGCATTGCGTTCTTGGAACAAGAGTTTTGATGCAATCATAATGGTATATGATTTAATTTAAAACGAAAATGATTCTTGTGTATATAAGGAGGTTATTGGGAGCGCACTGACATTGAATGTCCTAAATAATGATGATATATCATTTCTTGGAAATGATATTCCCATAATACAATTGGTGAAAGCTTGGCTTTCATGAAAATTCTCCGTAGACTACTTGGGAGAGACAACCTTTATTCTAGGAATAAGGATCTTCTGGGATAGATCTAAAAGTTGTTGGCACTCTCCGAGAACTCGTACATTGAAATATATGTATGCGACCTGGTGTCTCATATGCTTTGAGCATATTGAGTCAAAATCTGGCCAATCCAAGTGATAGTCACTGGATTGATGTTAAGAACATCTTTTAAGTATCTTAGATGAACTTAGGATGCTTTCTTAAGCTATGGAGAAGAAGAACTTGAAGTGAATGGGTTCACTGCTGCAAGTTTCCAAACCGACAATAACGACTATAAGTCGTAATAAGGGCACTATATAGTTTGAATAACGGAACAGTGAGCTGGAAATCTTCCAAGCAAGATACTGTTGCCGAATAAACAACAAAAGCGGAATATTGCTGCAGTTGAGGCAGCAAAAGAAGCATTTTGGATCTATATAATCCTAATTAGATTAGGTGTAGTTCTGTTAGCGGTTGAGCTAGGCTACAACACAGGCTAAAGAATTATTGGTCTCATCAACGATCCAAGTATATACTTCAATTATTTCATCTGATTCGTCGGATCATACATCGTGGTGATGTGATGATCGAATAAATCGCATCAGATGATAACATTGTAAATCTGCTGACGAAAGCAGTTTCTCAGCAGAAATTTGAGCGACCCGTACATAGTTCAGGTGTATGACACTTGAGTGATTGGCTATAGGCCAAGTGGGAGATTGTTGGACAATTATGACCCATAGCATCACTATTTGTATAGAACATGGTGTTGTTGTACAAATTAACTATGTGACAAAGGAAATTGCTCTTTTATCATTTATAATTGGATTACCGAGATATATAAATGATAAAAGTCCATATGATTAGTTTCAGATTAATAAAATATGAGACAATATTAATCCACTAAGGTTTAGTCATTAAAATATCCCTAGTCGTAGTATTATCGAGACTGTACATCGATAATGCGGAATAGACTAGTATTGCACTTGTGCGTGTTATTGGAGCATAACGTCATAGTTCTCATATATTTGGGTATTGGATACTCATGCAAATGTAATAGGAGGTTGTGTTTACCGATGTACGGAAACAGCTTCGCTCTGGATAGACCCCTCGGAATTCCATTGGTAGTATGACTATGTGTCTATGCGAGAGTCCGAATCAGGGTAGGTGTATTTGATCTTAACCTGAGACTTACATCGCTAATACTTGCGACAATCAATATACTTTGGTTTTGGTCGTCCGGGGCTTTAACAGGTTCCGTGTACGCCTCTTCTCGGTATATTGAGAATCGTAGTGTATTGGGTGTGATGTCAAGATGGAAGTATCACTTCAGTCATATGAAGATGATGGTCACGTAGGATACGAAACTATTACTCTTTAGTACTGCAGTCATCGGGATAATATGACTAGGTCATGATTATCCGATTATAGAGACTAGTTACCAGAGATCCGATAAATGCTTCGTACGGGGCAGACACAATTCGAGCCCCAAGCCTAGCATGTGACATCCGATACTGGATCGCTATACGCAATACTACGTATACTACGCCTGATACAGATTACATATTCCTTAAAAGAATATTTTTGGAGAATTGGGTAGGCACGGTGCTTTGCTAGAAGCCAACCATGTCTTGTAAATCGGTAAGAACGTGGTACTAGGTACGCACGTATTCGGATACTCCGATGACCGGATTTACTGCCAACATATCCAAGGATCTCATGGGTCGCTTCCCGAAGATTCACCGATGACGTATGACTCGCACATAATTAATCTGGGATTAATTATAAGAGAGAAAAATTAATATAGGATTAATTACAGAGTGATTTTATCTGGGATAAAACTCTATTTAAATAGAGAGAACGATTAATTCGGAATTAATCGATAAAATAATGTATTCGATATATTATATGAAATTAGATTTCACAACGGAATTAAAATTAAATTTTATTTCAGGCAAACGAATTAATTTCGAATTAATTCGCAAGCGGTGTGAATAGTAATTTTACTAGGCATAATTATTTAATTAAATTTGATTTAATTACGTCGCAACAGAAAATTCGTTAATTCGGAATTAGCGAACCCGAGCTCGGGATGTGTTGTGGGCCCACTCGGATTTTGAATCAAGTGGGGCCCACAAGTCACATCACTAGTCAACTTTGTCACTTTAAGTTGATGAAAGTTGTTGGTAGGTGATATTGTGTAAAACACACAAGTGTGAATGGCTTGAAAGATTTTTACCGATCTTTGATTTGGTATATGTCTTATATTTTTTGAAAATTAAAAACAAGTCAACACTACACAAAATCATCCTCTCTCTCCCAATTCATGCCTTGGACGTGAACTTCATCTTCTTCCTCTCCCATTTGGCTTGGCCGAAAATGGCCTTGATTTTTTCTCTCAAATTGTCGTGAGCCTATGACTCATTTGCTTCTTGATTTTGCTTCAAAATCAAAGGTTCTAACACATCCAAGGAATCTTACAAAGGTGTTAGGGAAACATATCCATGAGTTTGGAATTCAAGGAGATGCTTGGAAGATCAACATACATCAAAGGAGAAGCTTGGAGCAACTTCCATGGAGGAATTTTTTGAACTTCTCTTCAACATCCAACCAAGCATTGTAAGTATTTTCCGCTATCTTCTTTGCGTATTCATGACTGGCGTAAACACACACGTATAACGCAAACGCACGTATCGTTCAAGTAGTATAAAAATATCGATCCCACGAGGACTTAATTCATACTGTTGTTACTAATTATTGATATTATTTATTTACAGATATCTAATTATAGGAAGAAGAGAATGATTACTTTTGGTTGGTTGAATGTGGTTTTGCTAAATACAATAAAAACAGACTCAAAAGAAAATACTAAGGAAAATAAAAGAAAAGACTTAAGGATCTAGGGCCGTGACTCCACACAATATTATTCTAAAGATGAATTGATTCTCTTATATATGTGTAATAAGTCAGTTTGCTAACCTGAAACACGAAAATATGCAAAAGCCTCTGTCGATGGTCAGACGCAAATACCCAGTATAACCCAATTGAACCATATGTTTATGTCAACCAAATTACCTAGATTCATTAAGATCAAGTTCCAATTGTGGCTACCCCCGCCCGACAGGTATATGTCTATCCTGTAAGGAAATCTATTAAAGAGTTATCTATCCTCAAGGAAGATCGTGGGCTATTGATCACTTCCCTAGAATAAGAATAAAATGTTGGGGGTTAGAGGATCCACATTTAATATTTCTTATCTAGGAATCTCACTTATTATAATATATAAATTATTTTCTGTTCTGCTTTCTCAGGAATTAATAATGTTAAACATTTAAAACTAGCCATATAGGCGGTAATTCATTTAGTCCAATTACACCAGCCATATAGGCGGTAATTATTTGTCACATAAAGACCAGCCATATAGGCGGTAAAGTAATTTATATTTAACCCGACCATATAGGCGGTAATAAAGTCTGACATTAATTAATCCGGTTAAATTATAATTTATAAATTATAATTAAGTGAGATTTACCTAGATAATTATATTAAATGTTTCACCTTTTACCCCAGCGAAAATTTAACTACAAAACATAAAGTAAATAAATAAAATGCTGTAATAAAAACTAAAAATAAAAATACATAATTTTAATATTACAATATTTTACAAAACTAGATGTTTCCTATGAAATCAGGGAAAAAATCCCAAGGAAAGCACACCAAATGATGTGCAAATGAGCTCAATTTATAGGCAATTTCTGGATCTGGCGTCGCGACGCCGAGACGTGATTTATGTGTACGCGCTTTGACCACACGAATTTCACCGGCTTAATCAAATGATGACACGTAGCACGCGATGAGAGTGGTGCAATAGGAGGCTGACACGTGGCACGCGGTGGTTGGCGGATATTTCGGTCCAATGAGAAGTTGACACGTGGCACGCGGTAAAGATCGGTCCAATGAGAGCTTGACACGTGGCAGAATGTGATTCGTCGAATATTCGGTCCAATGAGAAGGCGACACATGGCACGCGCTAATTTTGGTCCAATATGATTGTGACACGTGGCATCCGGCGTATTTTAGCTGATCTTCTGTGATGATGACACGTGGCACGACGCACGTTAGTATGACCCGACGCACGTTAGCAAGATCCGGCACACGTTAGCGAGTCTAATTTCTCAGATTCTTACACGCGTCCACGGCGCACATTAGCAGGCTTGCGGCGCACGTTAGACGTCGCGATGAGGGCAGCGCGTCGCGACGCGCTAAATTAGAAAATTGCCATTTTTGTCATTTTGTTTCTCTATTTTGGCCCCAAATTGCTTCTAATGCTTCACAAACTTTATTTATCTGCAAAATAATAATAAAACACATCAAAACGTTCACAAAACCCGAGAAACTATATAAAATATTAGGTTAAATGAGTGGGAAAAAGTGATATAATTATCACTCATCAATTCACACATTTCATTTGCTTAATTGATCTTGGTTTGACGTAGAAAACCCAACAAGTGGATCATTTCCTCAAGCTGATTTTATTTAAATTATTTTGATATAAGACTTACTTTTTTTAGCACATAGGGCATTAGCCAGATTTATTTCCAGAAAGGCATGTTTCAGAAAGATAAGTTTTATTACAGTTGTTTTACAATTGATGAGGTTTTAGAAATAAATGATTTTCAATGCTTGAGTTTCATGATTTTCGGAGGCATGGGGAAAAACCCACCTCAGTTGTAACTTGACATATATATGGAATTAACGGATACATATCTCGTGTGTACACATAATTCAAGACTATAGATGACAGATGCCCCTAGATCCCAGATTCAAAATCTGGAGGGTAGCGTAGATCCGCACCCCGGCTCCAGATTTGTGGATTGGGGGACATCGATACATAACGCCCCAAGACCACCAGATTTCAAGGCTAGGGGGATGGCAATACGTAACGTCCCTATGCGTAGGGTTTTCTAAAAATACTCAGAGACATGGATTTCAGAACGATGGTTTTATAAAAGAGCTTTCGTGAGAAATAATTTTATAAGAAATTCAGAGTTTTACAGAAAAAAAGGTTTCTAGAAAGTTTCATAGAAAGACATTTGATTTTTCAGAAAAGAGGAAGTTTTCAGAAAAGATCAATTTTTCTTAAGACTATTTTGATTTCAGTAAAACGAATGTTTTGCAAAGTATTTCAGTTTCAAATTTAATAATGTCCACTCACTAGATTGTTCAAATTATCTAACCCCCACTCCCAGTGTTTTTATTTTGCAGGTATACCCGGAGGACGAGCTCGAGAGGATGGATACTGATGGTAGTCACTAGAGGGTTCGAGTCCACCAGATCGAGTCACAGTATAGTCGTAGTTAATGAAAGTCTTGTATTGGATACATGTATAGTCGTCAGTGTGTGTGATAAGCTAAGATGTTCATTATTAATAATTATATAAGAAGTATATTTATATATATTGTTATAAGCATTAAAGTTCTCTGTATGTTGTTGTTAGGGCAATGGTCTCATGTATGAGTCATATTTTAGTCAGAGTTGTAGTAAGGATTTTAGTTAGTAAGTCAGAGGCTCAATGGGATGGATCAGTCTATCCCCTGCCGGTAGCATCTCCAGGAGATGGATGTTACATTAGTTTAATGATTTTAATTTGGAAATTCAAAATTTAATACACATGGGCTTTATAAGTGCATTATGTTTTCCCTTGGTATATTGGATGAAAACCCGGACATAAATTTCATAGCCGATTCCGAATGGACGGTAGTGTGGTTTGCACTCTGGATACAATTCCACATACCATTGGAATTTATAATATGCTTAAATTAATTAAATAGTTTAATTAAAATTTTACCTCCTTTTGAATTTCTAAAATCTTAAACTTATTAGTGAGCTAAAATTTTAAGAGTTAAAATAAGTTAGGTCACTAAACCAAACTTAATTAAATTAGTTTAATTAAGTAAAATATTCGTTGAGACTAATGAGAATTAGAGATTAAAATTTTAAGAGTTAAAATTGGTAAGATCACTAATTATGCACTAGTGTAAAGTAGAAGTTATGTTTTTTCCGCGCATATACTTATAGACATTAGTGAATTAAAATATTAGATATTTTAAGTAGAAATCTTAAATTTAAAATAGTGAGTGAGAGAGGGATATACGACAATATATCATGCGATCTCCGTTGTTAGTCCGAAAACATGAGATTCAAAAGACGCCTCGAGACGGGTTTGTTTTCGTCCCCCTATGGATGGTGTCCATTTTGGGTAAATATCAAGTTTGAATTCCGAGAGGATAGGAACTGTAGATGTATTTGGTGAACTAACCTACCCTACAACGGGACTTCACTAGTTAAGTTCGAGGGTTCCGAAACAACGGATTACAGTCACAAATGAATGATTAAATGTTAATCGAAATTCTTTGATCAAATCAAACAGTGGTTGGTTAATATAAGAATAAGATTTATTCTCGCATATATTAATCAATTGAGATTGTCTCGATCTATCATCCGAATACTTGACCTACCCTACGACGACACTTATTTGTAGGATGCTAGATTTCCGTGGCATATTAATTCTCTTAGGTTTCTAATTCATTATAATGGTTCATGCATTATGTTTAATTTTATGCCTAAATGTTTGATGATTTTAATATGCGATGAATTAATTATTAAAATGCATGTTTATTTTATTTCAGCCATGATTTCTCCAATTATTGTTATTCTCTCAAATGACAAGTTAACATGAGAAAGCTATGTTAAGTGAAAAAGTAACATGAATGCCATATTGGTCTATAAAGACCTTAAGTTTGTCCTGACAGAGGAATGTCCTCCCGAGCTAACCAGAAATTCTGGCCAAATTGTGTGCGATACCTACCAGAAATGGGTTGCGGCCAATGAGAAACCCACTGCTACTTGCTAACAGGGATTTCCGAGGTTCTTGCTGCAAAGCACGAGTCAAAGGCTACAACATCTTTGATGATCGAGTCATTGCAGGGCATGTTCGGGCAGCCTTCAGAGCGGCAACTTCATGAGACTATGGTTTCAGCGATGACCACTAGGATGAAGGAAGAGACATCAGTCCGAGAGCATATTTTAAGGATGATGACCTATCTCAACACGACCGAAACTCATGGAGCTCGTATTGATGAGTGTAGCCAGGTGATCATGATCATAGAAACTCTTCCAAAGAGTTTCCTATGGTCTAAAAGCAACTATTTTATGAACAAGTTGTCTTTTACTTTGACTCAATTGCTAAATGAGCTCACCCATTACGAGTCCATGTTTGTGGATCCTTATAAGCTCAGTAGATAGGAAAATATTGCCTAATCTTCTAAATCTACAAAGAAGAAGAAGAAGAAGAAAAACACTGGGAAGTCTACGACAAAGCCGATGAAGAAGAACAAGAAAATCTCCAAGGATGCCATGCCCAAAGGAAAGTGTTTCCATTGCAACAAGGATGGGCATTGGAAAAGGAACTGTCATAAATACCTTACTGAGCTGAAAGAGAAGAAGGCCATATGTAAATACAATTTACTTGTCATTGAATCTATATTAGTGGAGGATGATAAATCTGCATGGATTGTTGATTGTGGAGCCATTAACTATGTTTGTTATTCTTTTAAGCTACTTGATTCATGAAATGATCTTGCTGAAGGTGACTACACCATGAGGGTCAGGACAAGGGGTGCCGTTTCAGCAAGAGCAGTGGGAGTTTCTAATTTAAAATTTTTAAATAATAGTTATTTATGTTAAAATAATGTGTCATTTATTTCTGATTTTCGCATGAAGATTTTTCTGTTCATTTAATAATAATTTGATTATTATTGGTAGAAATGGATTAACTATATGCACATGAAACTTTTAAAATAATTTATATTTATTAAGGCCATTAACACATAATTCACTGCTCAACGCTGAAATATTTAAGGTTGAAAAACCTAAAACAAAACGACAAAAGATTTCTCACGATGACACATCTTTGTGGTCTTAGACTTGGTCATATTAGCCTTGAGCATATAGATAGGTTGATAAAGAACGAAGCTTTAAACTAGTTAAAGCTTGGAACTTTACCAATCTGTGAATCTTATCTAGAAGGAAAGATGACCATGAGACCATTTACTGGAAAATGTATAAGAGTCAATCAACCACTTGAGTTAATACATTCGGATGTATGTGGACCGATGAATGTAAGAGCCCGAGAAGGTTATGAATACTTCATCACATTTATTGACGATTATTCAACATATGGGTACGTTTACCTAATGCAGCACAAGTCAGATACCTTTGAAAAGTTTAAAGAGTATCGTGATGAGATTGATAACCAATTAGGTAAGACGATCAAAACTCTATGATCAGATCATGGAGAAGAATACTTTGATAGTGATTTCGAGGAATTCTTGGTTGAACATGAGATAATATCCCAGCTCACAACACCTGGAACACCACAACAGAATGGTGTTATAGAAAGGAGAAATCAGACCCTACTAGACATGATAAGATCTATGTTTAGTTACAGTTCACTGCCTAGTTTGTTCTGGGGATATACATTGCAAACAACGATTTATATCCTTAATATAGTTCAATATAAGTCTGTTCCTAAGACTCCCTTAGAGTTATGGAGTGGTCGTAAAGCTAGTTTACGATATTTTCGCATATGAGGGTGTCCAGCACATGTGTTGAAGAATAAGACTACAAAGTAGAAGCCACGTTTTTCAGGTGTGCCTATTTGTAAGCTATCCTAAGGAGACTAGAGGTGCGTTCTTTATAGTTCGGAAGATAATAAAGTGTTTGTGTCGACAAACACTACATTTCTTGAGGAGGATTATATAAGAGAGTTCAAACCTCGAAGTAAAGTGTTACTCAATGAGTTACTTGTTGGTTTGACCATCACACCATCTTCAATAACATTTGACAGAAACATAACACCATTGACATCTGAGCATCAGAAGTAAGTATGTTAGAATGATCAGCCACCTAGACACAATAAGAGGGTTGTATGTCAACTTGATCGCTATTTAGGAGTTGGAGAGGCACAAGTTGTCACTTCCAGTGATGGTGTAGATGATCCATTGACCTATCGTAGTGCAATGGATAATTTTGATAAAGAGGAATGGTTAAAGCCATTAACCTTGAGATTGAGTCTATGTACTCCAACTCAATTTGAGAACTTGTAGACCAACCTGATGTAGGGGTTTTTAGGGGGTGAATCCGGTAACGCAGCGGAAGCGGTGAAAATCCGATTTTCAGATTTCAAAACTTTTTCTCGGATTAATTAAATAAACATATTTATCTAACATTCCAATAATCAAATTATGAAAATAAATTCAATAAATCATATTTAAGTGAATTTACCGAAATACCCTTGCTTTGGTATTTTGTCCATTTTAGTCCGAAATTGATCTAATCAATTTTGAATGATTCTAAATCATTTCTAAGATGAACTTATGATGCTCAAAACATCAAAACACCAAAAGCACCAAAATCCCCAAATTTCCTTCACAAGGCCGAGAGCACCATAAGGGGGGGGGGTTTGTGCATTTTGTCATTTCATGCATCAAAACACATCAAGATGTAATCCAATGAACATGAAACTTTATATGCATCATATACACACACAAATACACAACATATATAAAAAGCCCCAAATTTGGAATTAGTCATGAACCCTAATTTTTCAATTTCCACAAATTGGACAAATTAAACCAAATACATTAAATCAATTACTTCAATCATCATTCTTCCATCCAATCCAAGTCTCAACACAATGAAACAACTCAAGATCAAATCTAGGTCATTTAAGAGTGGGTCAATAACTCTAGATTAGCAACATGGTTTCCAAAACCTTAAAAGAAAGTTTACAACTACAATAGTCACAACCTTCCTTCACCATACATGCTCAACACTTCAATCAAACTTCCATCAACAAAAACACAAAGAAATAAAGAAAGAAATAATCTAAGAACATCACATGTTGAAGCCTAGAACCTAAGGAACATTTTCCTCTCGAATAGCAAGTTTGAAAAACTTACTAAAATTCCAAGCTTTCTTTGATTTATCTTTCTTTTCTCAAGCTTTCCTTAGTTTCTTCAATGGAGTTTTCTTTTGTAAAGTGTATTAGGTTAAGTGTAAAGTGAAATGAAAATCAATATATACTTGCACCAAATGTGCCTTGGCCGAAAATCACAAAGACATATACAAGTTGGTAATTTCATTTTCATTTCAACTTAATTTGGTCAACTTGCATAAATATCTAAATACAACTTTATTAGATATTAATCAAGTCAACAAAAGCAACTAACATCATTTACTTTAAATATCCTAATGTAAGATATTTATATTTTAATTAATTTAATCATTTAACAATTAAATAATTAATTAATTAATCAAATACAAATATATTAAATATATGTATAATATTTACATTAAATATTAAAAAAACATATATTCATTTAGGATATAAGTCAAATAACTCATTTTGACTATTAATTAATGTGTATTTAAATTAATCAAGTATTAAATGTAAATACATAATAATTAGGCAAATGACTATCTAGTCCCTTTAGCACGTATATTGCGTTTAACCTTTAAACGACTTTATAAATAATCAATATATTTATTAATGTTGCTCTAGTGCTCTACGAGTATGTTTCATTATTGAGACTCTCTAGATTCAGGTATATCCGTCACGAAATCTAATTTCGTGTCCATAATCTATCCACCCGTAGATTATGACGATCACGGATAATCTCGCTGAACCATACAGGTCGAGGTCATGGCAAATGTATAATTCCTCCGTCACAGGTATCCGGATAAATCCCAGAGATATAGATGTAAACGCCAAATCTCTATCGGGATTATCCAGTCGACTATTCTATTAGCAATCTCTAAAAGAATGTTTAGAACTAGCTTCTAAACTATACCACGGGCCCATGGTTTTATCTGATTGCTAATCATATGGACTACCTATGCTCTGATACACAGAACTGACGGATCCTATCTTGATACACATAGGACACCCTGAGGATCTATCTACACCCAACGAACAGGCGGAGGTCTGATCTAAATAGATCGGTGACGTAACTGCCGTCTAAGTGTAGAAGATGTCTCATGTGCCCACAATGGCATCTCAAGTCTAAGAATCACAAGTGCTACTCAACCCAAGAAGATTCTTATTGACGCTGGTGTACCATCCATTAAGAATCTTCGGTGAGTCGTTCAGTGTTTATCCGCTATAAACACCTACACGTCTATACTAGTCTCCAAGACTTATGGTTCATTGAGAAACCATTGGAATCATATATTCCAGTATACGACATGTACCGGTCTCAACGGGTTTACTATACTGACCAAGTAGTGTAAACCTTGACCATGAACTGTCTGAGAATGACAACGTCATGATACTACCCATGTCCGTTGCGACGCTTTTGCAACAGTACCATGACTAATCATTCTAAGGTCATTACGTCTTTACCATTTAATAAGATAGATTATATTATAGAAACTGCATATATTATTCATAATAATAATGTTTTACAGAAGTATTCAACAGAAATACAACCGGGAATTGGCGCTCTGAGCACCAACCCCAACAAAATCTCCCACTTGCTCTAGTGCCAATATCGATTGTATCTAATACCCATCGACTCCACGTGTTTATCAAACAACTTCAGAGGTATGGCCTTCGTCAGCGGGTCTGCTACATTGTCTTCACTCGGTACCTTGCACACGACAATATCCCATCACGACACGATCTCTCGAATGATGTGGTACTTGCGTTCCACATGCTTCGACTTCTGATGCGCCCTCGGTTCCTTTGCTTGCGCAATGGCTCCAATATTATCACAGTATAACGGAATCGCATTCTCGATACTTGGGACAACTCCCAATTCTGTGATAAAGTTCTTTATCCACACAGCCTCTTTTGCAGCTTCAGAAGCTGCAATATATTCCGCCTCAGTGGTGGAATCAGCTGTCGATCCCTGTTTGGAACTCTTCCAACAAACTGCACCTTCGTTAAGGGTAAAGACAAATCCAGATGTAGACTTTCTATCATCGGGATCCGATTGGAAATCGGAGTCTGTATACCCATTAACCTGCAGTTCGTTTCCTCAATAAACTATTAACTTATCCTTAGTACCTTTAAGATACTTTAGGATATGTTTAATGGCCATCCAATGGTCATTACCTGGATTGGACTGATATCGACTAGTTACGCTAACAGCGAAACTGATATCAGGCCTCGTACATAACATGGCATACATTATGCTACCCAAACATGAAGCATAAGGTTGGTTAGACATTCTAACCTTCTCATCTTCTGTTTGTGGACACATCTTCTTGGAAAGATGAATCCCATGTCTGAACGGTATGTTTGCTGTCTTACAGTTACCAAAGCTATACCGTTCCAAGATCTTATCTACGTACGTTGATTGGGATAACCCAATCAGCCTCCTTTGTCTATCTCTATAGAGTTTTATCCCTAAAACATAGGAAGCTTCTCCCAGGTCCTTCATGGAGAAATTCTTACAGAGGTACGCTTTGACGCTTTGCAACATACCTAAATCATTCCCAATGATTAGGATGTCATCAACATATAGGACAAAAAATACGACCATGCTCCCACTGGCCTTCTGATACACACAGGATTCTTCCGAATTCTTGAGAAAACCAGACGATCTAATAATCTCATCGAATCGAAGATTCCAACTTCGTGAAGCTTGTTTAAGTCCATAAATGGACTTCTTAAGCTTACATACCATACCCGAGGTTTCGCTGGATGCGAAACCTTCCGGCTGTTCCATATAGATTTCTTCATCAAGAAATCCATTTAGAAAAGCCGTTTTGACATCCATTTGCCAAATCTCGTAGTCATGATACGCAGCTATAGAAAGCAAAATCCGGATAGACTTAAGCATTGCTACCGGCGAAAAAGTTTCATCGTAGTCGACGCCAGGTCGCTGCGTGTAACCTTTTGCTACCAGTCGGGCCTTGTAAGTTTCAACCTTACCGTCAGGCCCGCGCTTCCTTTTGTAAACCCATTTACAACCGATAGGAACAATTCCTTCGGGAAGCGGAATCAAGTCCCAAACTTGATTTTCATGCATTGAGTCTATCTCGGATTTCATGGCACTTTGCCATTTCACGGAGTCGATGTCCAACATCGATTCTCTATAGGTGAAAGGATCTGTCTCTTCAACTAAGAGACATCCAGACTCTTTTCTTGTATCAAATACAAGCGTTCAGGAGGTCTAGATACCCTTTCCGACCTACGGAGTGTGTGTGTTGAAGGTCCTTTATCTACTTGAACTTCAGGTTCCTCCGTTGGTTCGTTGTTTTCAGGTTGGACTTCATCAAGCTCGACCTGTCTATGATTACCTCCTTCTGACAAAAATTCTACTTCTAAAAATTTTGCGAAGCGAGCTGCGAACACATTTCGATGCTCGGTATCATAGAACAGATATCCCATCGTATTCGAATGATATCCAACAAACCTAAACTTTTGCCCTCGAGGCGAAAACTTATCTTGCTGAGTTACCCTGACATAGGCAGGACAACCCCAAACCTTAATATAATTAAGATTTGGTCTCCTACCGAACCATATCTGATACGGTGTCGTAGGAACAGCCTTTGAAGGAATCTTATTCAAAAGATGTGCGGCTGTTAAGAGAGAGTAACCCCATAAGTAATAGGGCAAATCTGTGAAACTCAACATCGATCGGACCATATCCAATAAAGTCTGATTTCTCCTTTCAGATACACCATTGTGCTGTGGTGTACCTGGAGGAGTATATTGAGCGAGAATCCCATTCTCCTTCATATAATCCATGAACTCACCACTCATATATTCACCGCCTCGATCTGATCGAAGGCATTTAATATATTTACCAGTTTGTTTTTCTACTTCATTTCAGAACTCTTTGAACTTTTCAAAGGTTTCCGATTTATGTCGCATCAAATACACATAACCGTACCGTGACAAATCATCGGTAAAGGTAACGAAGTATGAATAACCACTGTGAGCAGTTTGACTTAGTGGACCACATACATCAGAATGTACGAGTTCCAGTAAGTTAATGGCGCGGTGTCCAACACCAGAAAATGGGGCTTTGGTCATCTTACCCTGAATACAGGATTCACAAGTTGGATAGGGTTCAATGGTAAGATCTGATATCAAACCATTCCTAACCAATTGGGTAAGGCGTTTAACGCCAATGTGACCAAGTCTCATATGCCAAAGTTCAGTATTATTAATTACAGGTAAACTACGTTTATTAACTCCAGTATTTAATATATCTTTTGAAGTTTGCAATGTATAATGACCATGCTGGTTTGGACAACAAAGGATCTGAATATTATTTTTATCATATAAATACAAAGAACTATTCTTAATATTAATACAAAAGCCTTCTGTATCCAATACAAAAAGTGATATAATATTAGCGACACATCCCGGTACAAAATGACAGTCATATAACAAAAGTGTCCCATTCGGCAATGAGATCTCGCATACTCCCACTGCAACTGCATCCAAAGAGTCTCCACTCCCGAACCGCAACTGCATCTCTCCAGGCTTCAGTTTCCTACTTTCCTTCAGCACCTGCAACGAATTGCAAATGTGAATGGGACAAGCAGAATCTAAAATCCAGCTGGATGTAACGGCTTCACAAGCCAAAGATAAATCAATAACTGGAAAAATAAAAGTACTTGATGTAGAAGCTCTGTCTCTCCTCAGCTGGGCAATGTAATCAGGACAGTTCCTTTTCCAGTGCCCGACTTTGCCGCAGTGGTGGCATTTGTCTTTAGAAGCCCTTTTGGGCTTTGCAATCTTCGCCTGTTGTTGAGGACCAAAAGCCTTCTTCTTCTTCTTGCCTTTCTTGTTCTTTCCCTTGGACCATCCTTGGGAAGAAGCCGAAAGAGAAGTAGTTCTAGGAGGGTGAGTCGGTACTCCCTTCTTAAAGTCCTCTTCTGCCGTGAGCAACATCCTATATAGCTCCTGGTAGGTACAGACAGTCCCGTGCATGTTGAAGTACATCACGAACTGGCGAAATGAAGCTGGTAGTGAACCAAGAATGACACTCCTACCGAGAATGTCATTCAAGATGAGATTATGTTGCCTCAATTGATCGATCAAATCGATCATCTGAAGAACATGTGGGCTAACACTCTGCCCCTCATCCAGACGCGCATGGAACAGTTCCATGGTGACTTTGTGAACAATCACTTGTTCTTGGTTCTCAAACGATTGTCTCAATCGCGTCATCATACTATAGGAATCTAGCATACCATAGTACTGTTGCTTGAGTTTCGGAGACAGTGAACTAAGGATGTATGATTTAACCCTTAAATCATCATCCTTCCAAGTTTCAAAAACTTGGCGTTCCTCCTCCGAAGCATCCGCACCCACTGCAAGGGGCAACGGACCCTCAAGAACATAACCCAGCTTTTCGGAATCGAGGACAATCCTCAAATCCAATTCCCAGTCTGCAAAGTTCTCAGCGCCTTTCAGTTTGTTCGCATCAAGCATACGCGCAAACTGATTTGTGGATTGTGCCGCCATCGCCAATCTATCATATAGATCACGAAAAATGGTTAGCAGAAATAAAGCAGTTTCATATAATATCAAAAGCATAAACTAGATCATGGATTTTTAATCTAATATGCCCCTCCCACTAAATCATGCAATACTGTAATCCCAAAACAGAATACAAATATTTAATAATTAAATTAAATACTAATAGTGAAAAGTGGATCCCGTGAATATATTTCGGCTCACAGCAGAGGCACGGTCTCGCCTACGTATATTCATCAGGTAGACAACTCATTTGTCAATCATTCACTAATGACTCCTAAGTATCCGGTCCTGGCCGTTTCTCATTGTCGCTGCGAAGGCAGGCCCACAAGGAGACGTACCAAGGTTAAACTCGTCAATGATAAACTCAAGTTACTTACGTAATCCTGACAGCTAGGGCACGTTCAGAATTCCGCTTTTACTTGAATTTACCTAGTATCTAATATACATCCGGTATAAATAAATCTTTATCGGCTACATCCTCACAGCAGAGGCACGGTCTCGGATGTAGTCACAAAGAAGTATTCATAAACCGTATTGACAAGACGGACCATATAACATGCATCAAATACATAATTACATTCAAACCTTATTAATTAGGGATTTTCCGCTAAATGTCATACACCCTAAATCTAACCAATTTAGATCCTAATAAGCATGCATAAAGTCAAGAAAACATGATTAAACATTGATTCAATGAAGGCTAATCATATTAGGTGGCCTAGAATCAGACTCGCTCTGATACCATTTTAGTAGGGTTTTTGGGGTGAATCTGGTAATGGCGGAAGCGGTGAAAATCTGATTTTCAGATTTCAAAATTTTTTCTCGGATTAATTAAATAAACATATTTATTTAACATTCCAATAATCAAATTATGAAAATAAATTCAATAATCATATTTAAGTGAATTTACCGAAATACCCTTGCTTTGGTATTTTGTCCATTTTAGTCCGAAATTGATCTAATCAATTTTGAATGATTCTAAATCATTTCTAAGATGAACTTATGATGATCAAAACATCAAAACACCAAAAGCACACCAAAATCCCCAATTTCCTTCACAAGGCCGAGAGCACCATAAGGGGGGGTTGGGGTGCATTTTGTCATTTCATGCATCAAAACACATCAAGATGTAATCCAATGAACATGAAACTTTATATGCATCATATACACACACAAATACACAACATATATGAAAAGCCCCAAATTTGGAATTAGTCATGAACCCTAATTTTTCAATTTCCACAAATTGGACAAATTAAACCAAATACATTAAATCAATTACTTCAATCATCATTCTTCCATCCAATCCAAGTCTCAACACAATGAAACAACTCAAGATCAAATCTAGGTCATTTAAGAGTGGGTCAATAACTCTAGATTAGCAACATGGTTTCCAAAACCTTAAAAGAAAGTTTACAACTACAATAGTCACAACCTTCTTCACCATACATGCTCAACACTTCAATCAAACTTCCATCAACAAAACACAAAGAAATAAAGAAAGAAATAATCTAAGAACATCACATGTTGAAGCCTAGAACCTAAGGAACATTTTCCTTCTCGAATAGCAAGTTTGAAAAACTTACTAAAATTCCAAGCTTTCTTTGATTTATCTTTCTTTTCTCAAGCTTTCCTTAGTTTCTTCAATGGAGTTTTCTTTTGTAAAGTGTATTAGGTTAAGTGTAAAGTGAAATGAAAATCAATATATACTTACACCAAATGTGCCTTGGCCGAAAATCACAAAGACATATACAAGTTTGGTAATTTCATTTTCATTTCAACTTAATTTGGTCAACTTGCATAAATATCTAAATACAACTTTATTAGATATTTAATCAAGTCAACAAAAGCAACTAACATCATTTACTTTAAATATCCTAATGTAAGATATTTATATTTTAATTAATTTAATCATTTAACAATTAAATAATTAATTAATTAATCAAATACAAATATATTAAATATATGTATAATATTTACATTAAATATTAAAAAACATATATTCATTTAGGATATAAGTCAAATAACTCATTTTGACTATTAATTAATGTGTATTTAAATTAATCAAGTATTAAATGTAAATACACAATAATTAGGCAAATGATCATCTAGTCCCTTTAGCACGTATATTGCGTTTAACCTTTAAACGACTTTATAAATAATCAATATTATTTATTAATGTTGCTCTAGTGCTCTACAAGTATGTTTCATTATATCCGTCACGAAATCTAATTTCGTGTCCATAATCTATCCACCCGTAGATTATGACGATCACGGATAATCTCGCTGAACCATACAGGTCGAGGTCATGGAAAATGTATAATTCATCCGTCACAGGTATCCGGATAAATCCCAGAGATATAGATGTAAACGCCAAATCTCTATCGGGATTATCTAGTCGACTATTCTATTAGCAATTTCTAAAAGAATGTTTAGAACTAGCTTCTAAACTATACCACGGGCCCATGGTTTTATCTGATTGCTAATCATATGGACTACCTATGCTCTGATACACAGAACTGACAGATCCTATCTTGATACACATAGGACACCCTGAGGATCTATCTACACCCAACGAACAGGCGGAGGTCTGATCTAAATAGATCGGTGACGTGACTGCCGTCTAAGTGTAGAAGATGTCTCATGTGCCCACAATGGCATCTCAAGTCTAAGAATCACAAGTGCTACTCAACCCAAGAAGATTCTTATTGACGCTGGTGTACCATCCATTAAGAATCTTCGGTGAGTCGTTCAGTGTTTATCCGCTATAAACACCTACACGTCTATACTAGTCTCCAAGACTTATGGTTCATTGAGAAACCATTGGAATCATATATTCCAGTATACGACATGTACCAGTCTCAACGGGTTTACTATACTGACCAAGTAGTGTAAACCTTGACCATGAACTGTCTGAGAATGACAACGTCATGATACTACCCAATGTCCGTTGCGACGCTTTTGCAACAGTACCATGACTAATCATTCTAAGGTCATTACGTCTTTACCATTTAATAAGATAGATTATATTATAGAAACTGCATATATTATTCATAATAATAATGTTTTACAGAAGTATTCAACAGAAATACAACCGGGAATTGGCGCTCTGAGCACCAACCCCAATACCTGATGGGGTAAAACCCATAGGTTGTAAGTGGATCTACAATAGAAAGAGGGGAGCAGATGGGAAGGTACAAACCTTCAAGGCTAGGCTAGTGGCCAAGGGTTATACCAGAAAGAGTGAGTTGACTATGACCAGAATTTCTCGCCTGTAGCCATGTTTAAATCCATCCGCACTTTTCTATCAATTGCCGCATATTATGACTATGAGATTTGACAGATGGACGTCAAGATTGCATTCTTGAATGACAATCTTGATGAGTGTATCTA
Source organism: Zanthoxylum bungeanum (assembly GCA_019454045.1). Lineage (NCBI taxonomy): Eukaryota > Viridiplantae > Streptophyta > Magnoliopsida > Sapindales > Rutaceae > Zanthoxylum > Zanthoxylum bungeanum. The sequence continues at coordinate 45,729 of SKCR01026713.1, forward strand.
TATGGTACAACTATAGGGGTTTGTAGCCCAAGGTCAAGAGAAAAAGATTTGTAAGTTGCAAAGGTCCATTTATGGACTTAAGTATACATCTTGATCTCGGAACATATGATTTGATACAATGATCAAATCTTATAATTTTAAGTAAAATGTCGATGACCATTGTGTATACTAGCGCGTCATTGACGAAAATGTGGTTTTTCTCATTTTATACGTCGATGATATTTTACTCATTGGGAATGATGTAAAAATATTATCGGACGTGAAAACCTAGCTAGCTAATCAATTCCAAATGAAAGATTTGGGAGAGGTCAGTTATGTACTTGGGATCCAGATTCTTCGGGATCGTAAGAGATGACTGTTAGCTATGTCTCAAGCATCTTATATCGACAAGATCCTTGTGCGATTTGGAATACAGAATTCCAAGAAAGGCAATTTACCTTACCGATATGGAATTTATTTGTCAAAGGTTCAGTCTCATAAGACACCTCATTGAGTTGAGGAAATGAGACATATCACATATGCCTTAGCAGTTGGTAGTCTCATTTATGCTATGTTATGCACGAGACCGGATATATGTTTTACAGTGAGAGTAGTCAGCAGGTTTCAGTCTAACCCAGGATTAAATCATTAGGTGGTTGTGAAATATATTCTCAAGTATCTTAAGAGAGTGAGAAATTATATGCTTGTATATTCTGGTGAGGATATGATCCTCATGGGATATATAGACTCTAATTTTCAGATGGATGTTGATACTAGGAAATCAACATCTGGATCAGTGTTTACCCTATGTGGTGAGGCCATTGTATGGATGAGCATAAAGCAATATTGTATTGCTGACTCCATCATGGAGGGTGAGTATGTAGCAGCTTTCGAAGCAACTAAGGAAGCAGTCTGTCTCCGAAAATTCTTGGGAGATATGGAAGTTTTTCCAGATATGGATAAACCACTTACACTTCATTGCGATAATAGTGGTGCAGTGGCGAATTCCAAAGAACCAAGAATCCACAAGAGGGGAAAGCATATAGAGAGAAAATATCATCTGATCAGGGAGATAGTGCATAATAGAGATGTTTCTGTCAGGAAAATTACATCCGCAGAGAACCTGGCTGATCTGTTTACAAAGAACTTGTCGGCTAAAGTGTTTGAAGGTCACCTAGAAGGTCTAGGATTATGTGACATGTCCCATTTTCTTTATTGCAAGTGGGAGATTATTAAGATATATGCCCTAGAGCTTCATGTAATATAAACATAATTATTTGTTATGAAATAAAAGTTGCATTGTTCATTTATCAAATATTTGATTTAAATCGCATATTATAAATTATTTTGTTTACCATTGATTACTCATGTGCCTTCACACTTAGTCTATGAGTGTCATACACATGAGGATTTAAATATGAAGTTAGGAATCTAAAATAGTCCATAGAGAGTAAACAAAGCGAGTAATTTATTTGCGATTCATCTATAGTTGCGGTTCATTCTATAATTGTATGGCGATCATAATCCGGGATCATCCATGTCGTGACATGAGAATGAAGACACCTTATATGATGTGATCATATAGGACTAGACCGAGATAGAAATGAGTTTCTTATAATATCCGTAAAATAAAGAAATTCATTTCAATATATTAGTTGGTCTTGTATTGTTTGATCTGAATCCTGAGTGTACTGCGTACTCCTACATGACAGGCTGTGTCCTTTGATTTACGAAGGTGAGGTTGGTTTAGCAATCCTGACCAATAGCTACGTACTTTGGGGACATGGTTTAGTGTGTAGCTGATGACATTTTTAGTCCTTGCGAGAAGTTGAAGAGTATATTCCTTAATGGTTGATTCGGTATTTGAACGATTAGAGAGCTCAAGTCTTTATATTGCGAATAAAACGATCAACATTCATAATAGTTATGAATAAATCATTCATTAGAGAATCAATGGTAGTTAAGGTAAAAATAATTAGAGGGGTATAACGGACATTATGACCCGACTCTAATTATGAGATACTCTTGAATGGCGATCCGTATATAATAACTATATTGATGGACACCGATGCAGTTCGAATTATATTATCTATCTACGGCAATGAAAGTGCAATTTCGGATTTTTAGTGGAATAACTTGAAGTTAATAATTCAGAATATTTAATTAAGAGTTTAATTAATATTTCGGGATTATTGGAGCTCGGAACCGTAGGTTCATTTGGTCCCCGTGCTAGCTCAATATAATGTAGCAGATTAAATATAATTAGATAGTCCAATTATATACTCACCTACATATATATTATTATTATTATGATTAATAATATTTTTTTCACACTTGAAACTATATATTAATTTTAATATATGGTTTTCATAATAAATGATTATATGATAATTATTTATTACAAATTATTTCTATTAAATTATATTATATAATTTAATAAAGATTTGATTTAATAATTTTGCCAAAAATGTGTTTTGGAAACTATTTATTTGGAATGGAAGTTTGACTTGTTTATTTGGTAACATGATAAATGTCATTATGATGGCATTTATCAAAATTTTATGTTACAAAAATTATTGGTGTGGCCGAAACTTAGGAAGTAAAAAGGCCTTAGGGTTTGTTTTTTTGGCAACCAAAACTCTAAGTATAAAAAAAAGTTTTTCTTTTCATGATCAACTAATTCCAAACCCTAGCCACGTTCTTGTTTTTCTAAAAATTCTCTCAAAAGTTGAAGGGAAAGAAAAACAAAAAAAGAAAACAAAGTTTGAGTGTGTGATAAATCCTTGTTCAATCTCTAAAGTATTTAGAGATTTTATTCTTGTGAGTCTAGTCCACATTAGTTTTTGTTGGTTGCGAGAAATAGCACGGAAGACCATTCGGAGTAGGAACAAAAACCTCATATTCCTCCTTTTGCCTTCACTCGGCAGTGAGCATGAAGTTTTGCTCACTACAACATCTTTGACATTTGTTTTGGGGCTTGATTTATTTCGTGTTTGTCTAAAAATTTTTGGGAATACAAAAGGGAGTTTCTAGGGTTTTGTGAGGCAGTTTTAGTGAGAAAATCATACCTAAAATACTGATATATCACATGCAAATTAGGGGTTATTTTGGGTGAGCTGTGCTCGTATTTTGGGTTCAGAATGGATCAGATCTGAAATGTTGTTCGGGAGATATTCGAGAACTGTTCCGGGGTTGAAGAATTATTAAAAATAAAAGGAAAACATCAGACCAGAGGCTGGTCAGATTCGGCCATCAAAAGGGAGATGGCATACAATTTTTCTAGGTTGATTTCGGGGCCTAAAACGCTTCCGTCGCGTGAGAAATCATATCCTACATCACAGAGTGGTAGAGTACCAATATTTAGTTCCCTTAAAAGACCATCCTTTACAAGTCTATTTATCATGTCATGATTTATATGATCGAGTCTTATGTGCCATAGATATGTGTTATCAGTGTGAGAAATCTTTTATTTTTTTTTGTTTTGGGCAATTCTACTTTCAATATTTCAACATTCAATAGTGAATTAACAATGAGCCTTATCACATAGAGCTCATTTTTAATAAAAGCAGAACAAATATTCAAACAATTTCTTGAAATAACAAATGGTTTATTACAAAAAAAAATCGAATAAATTTGTTCATAGAGTCAAGAACTGAAATGAGGTTTCTAGTAAACCCCGTATGAAATAAACATTATTCAGAAATAAAAATTTATTATTCTCAACATAGAGTTTTATTTCTCCAACTTTTGATGTTGAAACTAAATCGCAATTCCCAACTCTCAAAGTAAAGTCTCCAACATCAATTCTTGTGTAAAAATCAAGCTTATGTAAGAAACAAAAAATATGATTAGTCACCCCTGAATCAATTATCCAGAGTGATAAATCATTTTCAACTAAACAAGATTTAATAACAAGTAAATCTGATTTACCTTGATTGTTGTTTGGCTTGTTTCTTTGTCGTTGTTTCCAGTTATTTTCCCAATTCCTCAACTCTTACCTTTCTCATTGTTTCTCTCTCTCTCTCTTCTTTGAAGAAGAGTGTAACGATTGGGAATTCTGACTACTCACTCACTGTGAGACGAGCGTCACATAATATAAATTATAATTGGAAACATATATTTTTGTGAGATGTCTATCGGTAAATTCTTCGAGAATCCGATATTAGACGTTACGATGTTCCACTCCGGACATCCCATGATATTTGGGCCGTAACTTTTTTTTTATACAAATTTCAATTTTTATGAATTTTATATTTTCGGAAAGCTGAGATCGAGATCTACAACTTTCGCGTTGAATATTTTTCCAAATTCGAACAAGAAGTAAGCCGAAAATGTAAGTTAAAAATCTAGATGAATAGTACCACAGACTTATCTAGAAAAGTCTCCAATATTCTCCAAATTTCCATATTTTTCTGCACCCTTCCAAATATCAAACAACCCCATGTATATATAAGGAGCAATATTCAAGGTTTCCCAAAATTAGGAAAGAATGAAGAGAGAGAAATGTGAGAAAAGGGAGAGGAAAAAGAAAAGAAGAAGAAGAAGAAGAATAAGAAGAAGAAGAAGAAGAAGAAGAAGAAAAAGAAGAAGAAGAAGAAGAAGAAGAAGAAGAAGAAGAAGAGAAGAAGAAGAAGAAGAAGAAGAAGAAAAGAAGAAGAAGAGAAGAAAAGAAGAAAAGGGAAAGAATAATGATTAGGCAAGAAGGTTTAGCATCCATGAAACCTTGAAAGATGAGGAAATACACAAAAGAATAGGTAAGACAACTTGACCCAAATTTAAATTGTTAAATCTTGATAATATAAGCATATGTTAATGTTAGTGGCATGATAGGAATGATATATTGGTGATTGACATAGAGAGAAATTGATTATAGAGTTAAGTGCTCAATTTGTGCTTTTGGAAATCATAAGGTTTAATGAAGTAATAAGAATAATATGATTAAGAGTATTTGAAGATGATAATGATGTTGTTATAGAATGTTTATTGAGGATATTTGCTTGTGTGATTGTTTGGGGAAAGTATGTTGGACAATTATGACCCATAGCATCACTATTTGTACAGAACATGGTGTTATTGTACAAATTAACTATGTGACAAAGGAAATTGCTCTTTTATCATTTGTAATTGGATTACCAAGATACATAAATGATAAAAGTCCATATGATTAGTTCCGGATTAATAAGATATGAGACAGTATTAATCCACTAAGGTTTAATCATTAAAATATCCATAGTCGTAGTATTATCGAGATTGGACATCGATAATACGGAATAGACTAGTATTGCACTTGTGCGCGTTGTGAGAGCATAACGGTATAATTCTCATATATTAAGTATTGGATACTTATGCAAGTGCAATATGGAGGTTGTGTTTACCGATGGTACGGAAACAGCTTCGCTCTGGATAGACCCCTCAGAATTCATTGGTAGTATGACTATGTGTCTATGGAAGTCCGAATCAGGGCAGGTGTATTTGGTCTTAACCTGAGACTTGCATCGCTAATACTTGTGACAATCAATATACTTTGGTTTTTGTCGTCCAGGGCTTTAACAGGTTCTGTGTACGCCTCTTCTGGGTATATTGAGAATCGTAGTGTATTGGTTGTGATGGAAGTATCACTCCAGTCATATGGAGATGATGGTCACGTAGGATACGGAACTGGTGCTCTTCTATGCTGCAGCTATCGGGATAATATGACTAAGTCATGTTTATCCGATTATAGAGACTAGTTATCAGAGATCCGATATGTGCTTCGTACGGGGCAGACATAATTCCAGCCCCAGGCCTAGCACGTGACATCCGATACTGGATCGCAATACGCAATACTACGTATACTACGCATGATACAGATTACATATTCATTTAAGAATATTTCTAGAAAATTGGGTAGGCACGGTGCTTTGCTAGAAGCCAACCATGTCTTGTAAATCGGTAAAAACGTAGTACTAGGTACGTACGTGTTCGGATAATCCAATGACCGGATTTACTGCCAACATATCCAGGGATCTCATGGGTCGCTTCCCGAAGATTCACCGATGATATATGACTCGCACATAATTAATCTAGGATTAATTATAAGAGAGATAATTAATCTAGGATTAATTACGGAGATATTTTTTCTGGGATAAAATACTATTTAAAGAGAGAACGATTAATTTGGAATTAATCGATAAAATAATATATTCGATATATTATACGAAATTGGATTTCGACGCAGAATTAAAATTGGATTTTAATTCGGGCAAACGAGTTAATTTAGAATTAATTCGCTAGCGACGTGAATAGTAATTTTGCTAGGCATAATTATTTAATTAAAATTGATTTAATTACGTCGCATCGGAAAATTCGTTAATTCGGAATTAGCGAACCCGAGCCCGGGAGTGTTTGCGGGCCCACTCACATTTTGAATCAAGTGGGGCCCACAAGTCACATCACAAGTCAAATCACTAGTCAACTTTTTCCAACTTTTGGTTGATGTGATTTGTTGGAGATTACTTGTTTATTACACAAGCTTGACTTGTGAAAGACTTGTACCAACCTTTTTTGAAAAATTTGGAAATGGTATTTGTTTTAGGAAAACAAATACACAACACACAACAACAACAACTCATCTCTTCTCCCTCTCCCTCTCACGGCTTTTGAAGCCATTTCTCTCTAGTATTTCTCTCATGGCCGAGAGATGCAAGAAGGCAAAGGGAAATTTTGTGGCAAAATTTTCAAGGTGCTAGCACATCCAAGGGGTCAAACAAAGGTGATAGAGAAACTCATTCATGAGCATGGAATCCATTCCTAAAGCTTGGAGCTTGAAGATCAAGACAAGGAGCACAAAAGATGGCTTGACCGAGAGATTCAATGAGTGAAGAAATTTTTTGTGTTCTTCGCATCGTAAAGCCGATCAAAGTGAGTATTTCCGCTATTTTACATTGTTGTATTCGCACTTTTCATCGCTTAAAATGATCTTGGTTTGACCTAGAAAACCCAACAAAGTATGGAGCAAATTGGGTATGAGAGAATGAAGATTTAGGCCAGAATTTGGCCTTGCATCGCGACGCGATCTAGAATTTTTCCCAAAAATGCTTCTGGTGTAAGTCGTATCGCGACGCGAAAGGCTCGTGCGTCGCGATACGCACGACAAAAATTTGGGCATGTCTCTGGACGAGTTACGTCGCTACGCGCACTGCCTTGCGTCACGACACGAGGTTAAAAAATGGCCAAAATCAGTTTTAAACCATCTCAGTTTCACCCGAACGCGTTAGAGGCTACCCTATAAGCCCCGTATCAACTCATATGTACATATCACATCACTATATGTGCACGATACCAATAGAGAGATAATGCTTACTCTAATAAGCAAATTTTAGCCTATATCCAAAGTGCGTTTCTTAGTTTATTTCTAATCTAGTTTATCCAATATAGATCATCGCAGGAACCGGAGTTTTCTCAGCAAGCGAGTAATGCCAGCCAGATTCCAACCAGTGAGTAGACTCTCATCTTTAAAATTGACTTTTATTTTGTTATTTTTGTTTCAGACTTAAATTTTTACGCTATAGTGCGTTAGATGATTTTCATTACAGTTATTTCATGCAAAGTTACGTTTGAGAAAAGAAATGTTTTTCAGAACATGTTTTATACAGTTTTGATATTCAAAGCATGATTTTTATGTTTTCGAGGCATGGGCGAAAAACCCACCCCAGTATGTAACTTATTACAGTTTGGAATTGATGGACAACACATGTGCACAAGTAGAGGATTGGGGGGACGGCGATATGTAACGCCTCCAGATCCTAGTTCAGGACTAGGGATGACAGATGCCTCTAGATCCTAGTTTCAGAGCTCGGAGGGTAGCATAGATCCGCACCCCCAGTTCTAGTTCAGTGGCTTGGGGGACGGCGATATGTAACACCCCAAGACCACCAGTTTCAGGGACAATAGTGGCATGCTTTGGGGGACGGCGATACGTAACGCCCTAAAGTCATGGATTTGTACTTCTGGCTCTAGTTAGGCGTATGGGGGGACGACGATACATAACGCCCCCATACGTCAGGTTTTTCAGAAACATATCAGTTTTCAGATACCAGATTTTCAGAAAATAGCTTTCAGAAATCAGATTTTAGAAATAGTTTTAAGAAATCAGACCTTCAAAAGCAGTTTTCAGAAAAAATAAGTTTTATAAGAGAGATTTCAGACGATGTTTTCAGAAAAAAGTTTTCATATAGTAGATATTTCTAGAACTTTGGTTTTGGAACCAAATATTTTATATCAGTATTTCAGTTTTTCGTCCACTCACTTATATCGTACAACGATCTAAACCCTCACTTCCAGTTCCATTGTCTTGCAGGTATTCTCGGAGGACGAGCTCGAAAGGACGGATACTGATCTAGTCATTAGGGTATAGAGTCCACCAGTTCAAGTCAGAGTTAGTGGGTGTCCAGTCAGTGTTAAGCAGAAGTCATGTATTAGTCTTTGGTTGTAAAAATTCATTGTAAAAGTAAATGTTTTTGAGTAAAATCGTTAATGTTGAGTTGTATGTAATGTTTTTAAGCTTGGGCTACGGTCCCATACTAAAGATATTTAAATCAAGGAAAGAATAATTGTATTTGTTCATGGTTAGAGAGTCAGAGGCTTATGGGGTTAGTACGGGCTATCCCCTGCCGGTAACATCTCCCGAATCGGGGATGTTACAAAGATGGTATCAGAGCATGGTCTAGGGAGTCAGTGACTGCACTGGGTAGAGTGCCGGGGTCTTGTATACATAGTATGTTCGGAATACTTGTATGCAGGGCACTACCTCTCCAGTATCTGATCCTCGAGAACGTCCTCAAGATCCATAGACAGGTTAGTAAGCTTTCCCAGACTATCCAGATAGTATTCCTCGTGAAAACAATTATACTTTAGATCCAAGTTAAGAATTCCCCTGTAGTTATTCAGACCTATTACCAGATAGTAAGATTTTAAGATAAGCACCCAATGGAGTGGGAAAATGAGTTATAAGAAATGAAGGAGAGATGAGTAGAGGTTTAAGCAGCTGAAGACAGAAAAGTAAGGAAACAGAAAGAAATAATAAGGTTTTATGGTAAAGAAAAAGTAAGGTACAGACGATCTAAGAAACCAGAGTCAGTAAATAGATAGAAGTATAGAATGAGATAAGATAGAAAACACCAGATCTTGGGATAGTGAAGAAGAATATAGCAAGTCCGAACAAGAGTAAAATACCGAGCAGACCTAAGTAAAGTCATTTCCTTCTAGACAAGATTCATTTCCTTCTCAGAAAATTCTTCCAAGTTGATCCAATAACTCTCGAGCACCTTGTACAGATAGCGAGTTCCCCGAATAACCAAAAACAGCCATAAGGCAGAAGAAGCAAGAAATTAGGATTATTCGTGAAGACTTCAGATAGATGTGAGATGCAATAAAAATAAAGAGATTTTAGATTTCCCGAACTCAGTCCCGTAGGCAAATAAGATGGATGATGACAGAAACAACGATTAGTTACCATAGTCAAGGAATCCAATAGATAAGGCCCCAACCTGCCCAGATCCTCACCCCTTCTTGATGCCAGTCAAGGAAGCTGTTCTGATGGAGGCTAGCTCATACCTATTATTATATGAGAAATAGACTCTACCAGGGCACATAATACACGAACAAGGATACCAGAACTCATCAAAACATAAGATGTTTGCCCTAGTCTCTACCAGCACAGACATAAACGATCATAAAAAGCCGATGAGAATTCATCTTAAGAAATAGAAAGACCTTGGAAGGCAGATCACCCAGAAAAGGAATTAAAGATGTTTGGAGGATATAAAGAAGAGAACTCAATATAACCTAAAAGATCTGGACAAGGCAGCACAAGGTTTACAGTACTAGTAGAAGTCCACATGATAGATTAAACTCAGCAAAACCTACAGAGCAGCCCAAAGTCAATAGGAAACCGTGGAAGTACAAAAGAGTAGACCCATAAAATTGGAGATATTTAGGAGTGACACAAGTATTAGTATGGACAGTAGAATAAGATGCCATAGCTGTGACTTATAGCAGGGAGTAAAGAGTGGAGATCTATGAGTTAGGAGAATGAACTACCGCTAGCCTCAGTAGTGAGGCGTAGAGCAAGAAATAGGATATGGAAGTGGTAAGAGAGATGTGAGAAGTAACAAGGAAATTTAGTACATTCAGGAACAAATATAACATAACGAGAAGATAGTAGTGTAAAGATTCGATGATAATTGTGGGACCCCGAGATATTGAGTAGTCGACCAATTTCCTGCAAAATGAATAAGGACCTTTCCTTCGGGAAGTGTTGATTCTAGTAAGCATATAGACACCGAACCAGATACGTGAGCATGTGTCCATTCTCAATTGAGAGCCCAGTAAAGAAAAGAACCAGTAAGGAAGAGCAATTGAGAGATTAGATGAATTACGAGATGATTAGACAACTAAATCAATGAGTTCAATAAATCATAGATAAGGAGTATAAGATAGAATAGTTTGAAGATATGATAAGCCGAACTAAGTTTAAAAGCCATCGTTGAATTAAGAAACCCGTAAAGAAGAGAGCAGGGAAAATGATTTTCAGGAATATAGTGAACAATTTATAAAGAGTCTCATGGTAGTGAGAAGAAAAAGACTAAATAAAGAGTAGTACCTGAACTAAAGATTCTATAAAAGATGTCCTAAGTAATTGAAGTTGATAAAGTTTTCAGAAAAGTAAGGATATAAGAAGTTTAAAGGACTAAGGTGAGAAGAAAATCTAAGTAGTTAAATAGACTTCATAAGAAAGAATAACATATAGAGTATAACAGGATTTTGAGAAAGAATAAAGACTTAAGAGGGTCAAACAACAGAAATTAGTGGAAATGAGTATAAAAGCAAAATAATGTAGCGATTATAGAGTATAATTCTAGAGACGGCTCATAGTAAGAGATAGTATAATCAATAGTCGGGTAACGAATCAAGAGTGAAGTTGAAAAATGAGACAACTCAGACAGTACCTAGTGGGAGTATCTTAGTGTGGGAGCGGGAATTAGCAAACATGGGAGTCTCGGACTTATAGATGATCAGGACACGCAATCACAACATTGGTAGTGGATGAGATTACCACCACCAGGAAGGCGTCAAGATCGATCCCCACTCTCCCAACCCTTGATAGATCGCGAAGGTAGAGATGGACCATGATAATCACCTTAAGCGGTCCCATAAAGTAGATAAACCTATAAAGGGTATCAAACCTTTATATTACAAAAGTTTTAGGCATAGAATGGAGTAGGACAAAGATGAAATGAACACTAACAAAGATTTGAAAGAAAAACCATCATGGTGAAGAACCACATGGTGAGACGACATATAAGAAAAATACTTGGTATCTCTCAGCGTTGGTCTAGAACCAAAGTTCTATTACGTTTTGATTCTTGTGATCTCTGAGAAGCAGCTAGCCATAGTTTTAGTTAATTAAACCATCACAGGTTTGAGATAGACTTAGTCTCAGTAAAGAAATCCTCAAGGTATAATATACATAAACGGACTTCGGGTAATGCTAAGATTTACAAGTAATGCAACCAGTCATAAAGAACAAGTCGTGTGAAAGACAGTAACTGAACCGTGCTAGTATAGTAATCGAAGGTACAGAAGAGTAAACCAGATTAGTATAACCAGTATTAACATAATAATAAAGAACACAACCTTAGTATAAAGGTATATATAATCAGGCTTAGAATAGATATTTTGCCCCAGAATTTCTTAGCCAACCAAGAATGGTCATCAGAAAGAAAGAACTACTCTGATATAACATCACAAATATGAGAAACATTAGTGGGCAATACTAGTATTTAGAAAGGTTAGTTATAAATCATGAAGACCAAAAACCCAGAGATAGTCATAAATGTGAGGACTCGAAAGAGAAAGCTTATAAGAGCAGAAGGTTTAGTAAGGCGGAAAACTGAGAAGGTCAAATAATTGGTTGAGATCAGGTGATAAATGTTAAGATAAAGTACATCCTATAATTCATTTAAATAGAATAGTTGAAGAATTCGAAGTATACACAGATTAAGGGAAAGTGAGGATTATAGGTGAGAACATGAAGAATTATGGGAACATTTTAAACATGAAAAGTAACAGAAGTTACTAAGAATATTTTAAAGTTAGTTTTGTCATAGCAAGAGGTATTAAAAGGGATGTGAAGTCAGAATAAAACGAAGATGAGCAAGAGGACAAACTACAAATATACCACAATGTTGGGAAATGAAAACTCGTGAAGATAGATGAAGATAAAAGATGTTGAATATAATTGGAAGTTTTAGAAATAAAGTAATGTGATACATACATAAGAGATAAGGATAATATGATGACATATGCAGAGTAATGAGTAGAGGATCATGGAATAAGATTAAGGAATTACCATTTAGTTAGGAACTCAAGATGTTATGCATTAAGGCCTATGAACTTTGGGGCAGTATGCACAAGTACGACAAGAGATTTCCAGAGAATTAAACATTAAGAATTCAAGCAAATAGATACCAGAGACATGGATATCCTGGCGTCGGCCAGGACAAGTCTACGAGTTGAGCCCCAAAAAGGATTCGAGGACGAATCCTATTTAAGGGGGAGAATTTATAACGACCGGAAATTCTGACTACTGACTCACTATGAGACGAGCGTCAGATAATAAATTATAATTGGAAACATATACCTTTGTGAGATGTCTATCGGTAAATTCTTCGAGAATCCGATATTAGACGTTACGATGTTCCACTCCGGACAGCCCATGATATTTGGGCCGTAACTTTTTTATACAAATTTCAATTTTATGAATTTTATATCTTCAGAAAGCTGAGATCGAGATCTACAACTTTCGCGTTGAATATTTTTCCAAATTCGAATAAGAAGTAAGCCGAAAATGTAAGTTAAAAATCTAGATGAATATACCGCAGACTTATCTAAAAAAGTCTCCAATATTCTCCAAATTTCCATATTTTTCTGCACCCTTCCAAATATCAAACAACCCCGTTTATATATAAGGAGCACTATTCAAGGTTTCCCGAAATTAGGAAAGAATGAAGAGAGAGAAATGTGAGAAAAGAAAGAGGAAAAAGAAGAAGAAGAAGAAGAAGAAGAAGAAGAAGAAGAAGAATAGAAGAAAAAGAAGAAAAGGGAAAGAAGAATGATGAGGCAAGAAGGTTTAGCATCCATGAAACCTTGAAAGATGAGGAAATACACAAAAGAATAGGTAAGACAACTTGACCCAAATTTAAATTGTTAAATCTTGATAATATAAGCATATGTTAATGTTAGTGGCATGATAGGAATGATATATTGGTGATTGACATAGAGAGAAATTGATTATAGAGTTAAGTGCTCAATTTGTGTTTTTGGAAATCATAAAGGTTTAATGAAGTAATAAGAACAATAGGATTAAGAGTATTTGAAGATGATAATGATGTTGTTATAGAATGTTTATTGAGGATATTTGCTTGTGTGATTGTTTGGGGAAAGCATGTTGGACAATTATGACCCATAGCATCACTATTTGTACAGAACATGGTGTTATTGTACAAATTAACTATGTGACAAAGGAAATTGCTCTTTTATCATTTGTAATTGGATTACCAAGATACATAAATGATAAAAGTCCATATGATTAGTTCCGGATTAATAAGATATGAGACAGTATTAATCCACTAAGGTTTAATCATTAAAATATCCCTAGTCGTAGTATTATCGAGATTGGACATCGATAATGCGGAATAGACTAGTATTGCACTTGTGCCCGTTGTGAGAGCATAACGACATAGTTCTCATATATTTAAGTATTGGATACTTATGCAAGTGCAATATGAGGTTGTGTTTACCGATGGTACGGAAACAGCTTCGCTCTGGATAGACCCCTCAGAATTCCATTGGTAGTATGACTATGGGTCTATGGAAGTCCGAATCAGGGTAGGTGTATTTGGTCTTAACCTGAGACTTGCATCGCTAATACTTGCGACAATCAATATACTTTGGTTTTTGTCGTCCAGGGCTTTAACAGGTTCTGTGTACGCCTCTTCTGGGTATATTGAGAATCGTAGTGTATTGGGTGTGATGTCAAGATGGAAGTATCACTCCAGTCATTTGGAGATGATGGTAACGTAGGATACGGAACTGGTGCTCTTCTATGCTGCAGCTATCGGGATAATATGACTAAGTCATGTTTATCCGATTATAGAGACTAGTTACCAGAGATCCGATATGTGCTTCGTACGGGGCAGACACAATTCCAGCCCCAGGCCTAGCACGTGACATCCGATACTGGATCGCAATACGCAATACTACGTATACTACGCATGATACAGATTACATATTCCTTTAAGAATATTTCTGGAAAATTGGGTAGGCACGGTGCTTTGCTAGAAGCCAACCATGTCTTGTAAATCGGTAAAAATGTAGTACTAGGTACGTACGTGTTCGGATAATCCAATGACCGGATTTACTGCCAACATATCCAGGGATCTCATGGGTCGCTTCCCGAAGATTCACCGATGACGTATGACTCGCACATAATTAATCTAGGATTAATTATAAGAGAGATAATTAATCTAAGATTAATTAAGGAGATATTTTTTTATGGGATAAAATACTATTTAAAGAGAGAACGATTAATTTGGAATTAATCGATAAAATAATATATTCGATATATTATACGAAATTGGATTTCGACGCGGAATTAAAATTGGATTTTAATTCGGGCAAACAAGTTAATTTAGAATTAATTCGCTAGCGACGTGAATAGCAATTTTTCTAGGCATAATTATTTAATTAAAATTGATTTAATTACGTCGCATCGGAAAATTCGTTAATTCGGAATTAGCGAACCCGAGCCCGGGAGTGTTTGCGGGCCCACTCATATTTTGAATCAAGTGGGGCCCACAAGTCACATCACAAGTCAAATCACTAGTCAACTTTTTCCAACTTTTGGTTGATGTGATTTGTTGGAGATTACTTGTTTATTACACAAGCTTGACTTGTGAAATACTTGTACCAACCTTTTTTGAAAAATTTGGAAATGGTATTTGTTTTAGGAAAACAAATACACAACACACAACAACAACAACTCATCTCTCTCCCTCTCCCTCTCACGGCTTTTGAAGCCATTTCTCTCTAGTATTTCTCTCATGGCCGAGAGGTGCAAGAAGGCAAAGGGAAATTTTGCGGCAAAATTTTCAAGGTGCTAGCACATCCAAGGGGTCAAACAAAGGTGATAGAGAAACTCATTCATGAGCATGGAATCCATTCCTAAAGCTTGGAGCTTGAAGATCAAGACAAGAGCACAAAAGATGGCTTGACCGAGAGATTCAAGGAGTGAAGAAATTTTTTGTGTTCTTCGCATCGTAAAGCCGATCAAAGTGAGTATTTCCGCTATTTTACATTGTTGTATTCGCACTTTTCATCGCTTAAAATGATCTTGGTTTGACCTAGAAAACCCAACAAAGTATGGAGCAAATTGGGTATGAGAGAATGAAGATTTAAGCTAGAATTTGGCCTTGCATCGCGACGCGATCTAGAATTTTTCCCAAAAATGCTTCTGGTGTAAGTCGTATCGCGACTTGAAAGGCTCGTGCGTCGCGATACGCACGACAAAAATTTAGGCATGTCTCTGGACGAGTTACGTCGCTACGCGCACTGCCTTGCGTCACGACGCGAGGTTAAAAAATGGCCAAAATCAATTTTAAACCATCTCAGTTTCACCCGAACGCGTTAGAGGCTACCCTATAAGCCCCATATCAACTCATATGTACATATCACATCACTATATGTGCACGATACTAATAGAGAGATAATGCTTACTCTAATAAGCAAATTTCAGCCTATATCCAAAGTGCGTTTCTTAGTTTATTTCTAATCTAGTTTATCCAATATAGATCATCGCAGGAACCGGAGTTTTCTCAGCAAGCGAGTAATGCCAGCCAGATTCCAACCAGTGAGTACACTCTCATCTTTAAAATTGACTTTTATTTTGTTATTTTTGTTTCAGACTTAAATTTTTACGCTATAGTGCGTTAGATGATTTTCATTACAGTTATTTCATGCAAAGTTACGTTTGAGAAAAGAAATGTTTTTCAGAACATGTTTTATACAGTTTTGATATTCAAAACATGATTTTTATGTTTTCGAGGCATGGGCGAAAAACCCACCCCAGTATGTAACTTATTACAGTTTGGAATTGATGGACAACACATGTGCACAAGTAGAGGATTGGGGGGACGGCGATATGTAACGCCTCCAGATCCTAGTTCAGGACTAGGGATGACAGATGCCTCTAGATCCTAGTTTCAGAGCTCGGAGGGTAGCGTAGATCCGCACCCCCAGTTCTAGTTCAGTGGCTTGGGGGACGGTGATATGTAACGCCCCAAGACCACCAGTTTCAGGGACAATAGTGGCATGCTTTGGGGGACGGCGATATGTAACGCCCTAAAGTCATGGATTTGTACTTCTGGCTCTAGTTAGGCGTATGGGGGGACGACGATACATAACGCCCCCATACGTCAGGTTTTTCAGAAACATATCAGTTTTCAGATACCAATTTTCAGAAAATAGCTTTCAGAAATCAGATTTTAGAAATAGTTTTAAGAAATCAGACCTTCAAAAGCAGTTTTCAGAAAAAATAAGTTTTATAAGAGAGATTTCAGACGATGTTTTCAGAAAAAAGTTTTCATATAGTAGATATTTCTAGAACTTTGGTTTTGGAACCAAATATTTTATATCAGTATTTCAGTTTTTCGTCCACTCACTTATATCGTACAACGATCTAAACCCTCACTTCCAGTTCCATTGTCTTGCAGGTATTCTCGGAGGATGAGCTCGAAAGGACGGATACTGATGTAGTCATTAGGGTATAGAGTCCACCAGTTCAAGTCAGAGTTAGTGGGTGTCCAGTCAGTGTTAAGCAGAAGTCATGTATTAGTCTTTGGTTGTAAAAATTCATTGTAAAAGTAAATGTTTTTGAGTAAAATCTTTAATGTTGAGTTGTATGTAATGTTTTTAAGCTTGGGCTACGGTCCAATACTAAAGATATTTAAATCAAGGAAAGAATAATTGTATTTGTTCATGGTTAGAGAGTCAGAGGCTTATGGGGTTAGTACGGGCTATCCCCTGCCGGTAACATCTCCCGAATCGGGGATGTTACAAAGATGGTATCAGAGCATGGTCTAGGGAGTCAGTGACTGCACTGGGTAGAGTGCCGGGGTCTTGTATACATAGTATGTTCGGGATACTTGTATGCAGGGCACTACCTCTCCAGTATCCGATCCTCGAGAACGTCCTCAAGATCCATAGACAGGTTAGTAAGCTTTCCCAGACTATCCAGGTAGTATTCCTCGTGAAAACAATTATACTTTAGATCCAAGTTAAGAATTCCCCTGTAGTTATTCAGACCTATTACCAGATAGTAAGATTTTAAGATAAGCACCCAATGGAGTGGGAAAATGAGTTATAAGAAATGAAGGAGAGATGAGTAGAGGTTTAAGCAGCTGAAGACAGAAAAGTAAGGAAACAGAAAGAAATAATAAGGTTTTATGGTAAAGAAAAAGTAAGGTACAAACGATCTAAGAAACCAGAGTCAGTAAATAGATAGAAGTATAGAATGAGATAAGATAGAAAACACCAGATCTTGGGATAGTGACGAAGAATATAACAAGTCCGAACAAGAGTAAAATACCGAGCAGACCTAAGTAAAGTCATTTCCTTCTAGACAAGATTCATTTCCTTATCAGAAAATTCTTCCAAGTTGATCCAATAACTCTCGAGCACCTTGTACAGATAGCGAGTTCCCCGAATAACCAAAAACAGCCATAAGGCAGAAGAAGCAAGAAATTAGGATTATTCGTGAAGACTTCTGATAGATGTGAGATGCAATAAGAATAAAGAGATTTTAGATTTCCCGAACTCAGTCCCGTAGGCAAATAAGATGGATGATGACAGAAACAACGATTAGTTACCATAGTCAAGGAATCCAATAGATAAGGCCCCAACCTGCCCAGATCCTCACCCCTTCGTGATGCCAGTCAAGGAAGCTGTTCTGATGGAGGCTAGCTCATACCTATTATTATATGAGAAATAGACTCTACCAGGACACATAATACCAGAACAAGGATACCAGAACTCATCAAAACATAAGATATTTGCCCTAGTCTCTACCAGCACAGACATAAACGATCATAAAAAGCCGATGAGAATTCATCTTAAGAAATAGAAAGACCTTGGAAGGCAGATCACCCAGAAAAGGAATTAAAGATTTTTGGAGGATATAAAGAAGAGAACTCAATATAACCTAAAAGATCTGGACAAGGCAGCACAAGGTTTACAGTACTAGTAGAAGTCCACAGGATAGATTAAACTCAGTAAAACCTACAGAGTAGCCCAAAGTCAATAGGAAACCGTGGAAGTACAAAAGAGTAGACCCATAAAATTGGAGATATTTAGGAGTGACACAAGTATTAGTATGGACAGTAGAATAAGATGCCATAGCTGTGACTTATAGCAGGGAGTAAAGAGCGGAGATCTATGAAGTAGTTAGGAGAATGAACTACCGCTAGCCTCAATAGCGAGGTGTAGAGCAAGAAATATGATATGGAAGTGGTAAGAGAGATGTGAGAAGTAACAAGGAAATTTAGTACATTCAGGAACAAATATAACATAACGAGAAGATAGTAGTGTAAAGATTCGATGATAATTGTGGGACCCCGAGATATTGAGTAGTCGACCAATTTCCTGCAAAATGAATAAGGACCTTTCCTTCGGGAAGTGTTGATTCTAGTAAGCATATAGACACCGAACCAGATACGTGAGCATGTGTCCATTCTCAATTGAGAGCCCAGTAAAGAAAAGAACCAGTAAGGAAGAGCAATTGAGAGATTAGATGAATTACGAGATGATTAGACAACTAAATCAATGAGTTCAATAAATCATAGATAAGGAGTATAAGATAGAATAGTTTGAAGATATGATAAGCCGAACTAAGTTTAAAAGCCATCGTTGAATTAAGAAACCGTAAAGAAGAGAGCAGGGAAAATGATTTTCAGGAATATAGTGAACAATTTATAAAGAGTCTCATGGTAGTGAGAAGAAAAAGACTAAATAAAGAGTAGTACCTGAACTAAAGATTCTATAAAAGATGTCATAAGTAATTGAAGTTGATAAAGTTTTCAGAAAAGTAAGGATATAAGAAGTTTAAAGGACTAAGGTGAGAAGAAAATCTAAGTAGTTAAATAGACTTCATAAGAAAGAATAACATATAGAGTATAACAGGATTTTGAGAAAGAATAAAGACTTAAGAGGGTCAAACAACAGAAATTAGTGGAAATGAGTATAAAAGCAAAATAATGTAGCGATTATAGAGTATAATTCTAGAGACGGCTCATAGTAAGAGATAGTATAATCAATAGTCGGGTAACGAATCAAGAGTGAAGTTGAAAAATGAGACAACTCAGACGCTACCTAGTGGGAGTATCTTAGTGTGGGAGCGGGAATTAGCAAACATGGGAGTCTCAGACTTATAGATGATCAGGACACGCAATCACAACATTGGTAGTGGATGAGATTACCACCACCAGGAAGGCGTCAAGATCGATCCCCACTCTCCCAACCCTTGATAGATCGCGAAGGTAGAGATGGACCATGATAACCTTTATATTACAAAAGTTTTAGGCATAGAATGGAGTAGGACAAAGATGAAATGAACACTAACCATAAGATTTGAAAGAAGAACCATCATGGTGAGACGACAATATAAGAAAAATACTTGGTATCTCTCAGCGTTGGTCTAGAACCAAAGTTCTATTACGTTTTGATTCTTGTGATCTCTGAGAAGCAGCTAGCCATAGTTTTAGTTAATTAAACCATCACAGGTTTGAGATAGACTTAGTCTCAGTAAAGAAATCCTCAAGGTATAATATACATAAAAGGACTTCGGGTAAGGCTAAGATTTACAAGTAATGCAACCAGTCATAAAGAACAAGTCGTGTGAAAGACAGTAACTGAACCGTGCTAGTATAGTAATTGAAGGTACAGAAGAGTAAACCAGATTAGTATAACCAGTATTAACATAATAATAAAGAACACAACCTTAGTATAAAGGTATATATAATCAGGCTTAGAATATATATTTTGCCCCAGAATTTCTTAGCCAACCAAGAAGGGTCATCAGAAAGAAAGAACTACTCTGATATAACATCACAAATATGAGAAACATTAGTGGGCAATACTAGTATTTAGAAAGGTTAGTTATAAATCATGAAGACCAAAAACCCAGAGATAGTCATAAATGTGAGGACTCGAAAGAGAAAGCTTATAAGAGCAAAAGGTTTAGTAAGGCGGAAAACTGAGAAGGTCAAATAATTGGTTGAGATTAGGTGATAAATGTTAAGATAAAGTACATCTTATAATTCATTTAAATAGAATAGTTGAAGAATTCGAAGTATACACAGATTAAGGGAAAGTGAGGATTATAGGTGAGAACATGAAGAATTATGGGAACATTTTAAACATGAAAAGTAACAGAAGTTACTAAGAATATTTTAAAGTTAGTTTTGTCATAGCAAGAGGTATTAAAGGGGATATGAAGTCAGAATAAAACGAAGATGAGCAAGAGGACAAACTACAAATATACCACAATGTTGGGAATGAAAACTCGTGAAGATAGATGAAGATAAAAGATGTTGAATATAATTGGAAGTTTTAGAAATAAAGTAATGTGATACATAAGAGATAAGGATAATATGATGACATATGCAGAGTAATGAGTAGAGGATCATGGAATAAGATTAAGGAATTACCATTTAGTTAGGAACTCAAGATGTTATGCATTAAGGCCTATGAACTTTGGGGCAGTATGCACAAGTACGACAAGAGATTTCCAGAGAATTAAACATTAAGAATTCAAGCAAATAGATACCAGAGACATGGATATCCTGGCGTCGGCCAGGACAAGTCTACGAGTTGAGCCCCAAAAAGGATTCGAGGACGAATCCTATTTAAGGGGGAGAATTTATAACGACCGGAAATTCTGACTACTGACTCACTATGAGACGAACGTCAGATAATATAAATTATAATTGGAAACATATACCTTTGTGAGATGTCTATCGGTAAATTCTTCGAGAATCCGATATTAGACGTTACGATGTTCCACTCCGGACAGCCCATGATATTTGGGCCGTAACTTTTTTATACAAATTTCAATTTTTATGAATTTTATATCTTCAGAAAGCTGAGATCGAGATCTACAACTTTCGCGTTGAATATTTTTCCGAATTCGAATAAGAAGTAAGCCGAAAATGTAAGTTAAAAATCTAGATGAATAGTACCGCAGACTTATCTAAAAAAGTCTCCAATATTCTCCAAATTTCCATATTTTTCTGCACCCTTCCAAATATCAAACAACCCCGTTTATATATAAGGAGCACTATTCAAGGTTTCCCGAAATTAGGAAAGAATGAAGATAGAGAAATGTGAGAAAAGAAAGAGGAAAAAGAAGAAGAAGAAGAATAAGAAGAAGAAGAAGAAGAAGAATATAAGAAAAAGAAGAAAATGGAAAGAAGAATGATGAGGCAAGAAGGTTTAGCATCCATGAAACCTTGAAAGATGAGGAAATACACAAAAGAATAGGTAAGACAACTTGACCCAAATTTAAATTGTTAAATTGATAATATAAGCATATGTTAATGTTAGTGGCATGATAGGAATGATATATTAGTGATTGACATAGAGAGAAATTGATTATAGAGTTAAGTGCTCAATTTGTGTTTTGGAAATCATAAAGGTTTAATGAAGTAATAAGAACAATAAGATTAAGAGTATTTGAAGATGATAATGATGTTGTTATAGAATGTTTATTGAGGATATTTGCTTGTGTGATTGTTTGGGGAAAGCATGTTGGACAATTATGACCCATAGCATCACTATT
This sequence comes from Zanthoxylum bungeanum, assembly GCA_019454045.1. NCBI lineage: Eukaryota > Viridiplantae > Streptophyta > Magnoliopsida > Sapindales > Rutaceae > Zanthoxylum > Zanthoxylum bungeanum. Next base: position 67,639 of record SKCR01026713.1, read on the forward strand.
TGTACAGAACATGGTGTTATTGTACAAATTAACTATGTGTACAAAGGAAATTGCTCTTTTATCATTTGTAATTGGATTACCAAGATACATAAATGATAAAAGTCCATATGATTAGTTCCGGATTAATAAGATATGAGACAGTATTAATCCACTAAGGTTTAATCATTAAAATATCTCTAGTCGTAGTATTATCGAGATTGGACATCGATAATGCGGAATAGACTAGTATTGCACTTGTGCCCGTTGTGAGAGCATAACGACATAGTTCTTATATATTTAAGTATTGGATACTTATGCAAGTGCAATAGGGGGTTGTGTTTACCGATGGTACGGAAACAGCTTCGCTATGGATAGACCCCTCAAAATTTCATTGGTAGTATGACTATGTGTCTATGGAAGTCCGAATCAGGGTAGGAGTATTTGGTCTTAACCTGAGACTTGCATCGCTAATACTTGCGACAATCAATATACTTTGGTTTTTGTCGTCCAGGGCTTTAACAGGTTCTGTGTACGCCTCTTCTGGGTATATTGAGAATCATAGTGTATTGGGTGTGATGTCAAGATGGAAGTATCACTCCAGTCATTTGGAGATGATGGTCACGTAGGATACGGAACTGGTGCTCTTCTAAGCTGCAGTTATCGGGATAATATGACTAAGTCATGTTTATCCGATTATAGAGACTAGTTACCAGATATCCGATATGTGCTTCGTACGGGGCAGACACAATTCCAGCCCCAGGCCTAGCACGTGACATCCGATACTGGATCGCAATACGCAATACTACGTATACTACGCATGATACTGATTACATATTCCTTTAAGAATATTTCTAGAAAATTGGGTAGGCACGGTGCTTTGCTAGAAGCCAACCATGTCTTGTAAATCGGTAAAAATGTAGTACTAGGTACGTACGTGTTCGGATAATCCGACAACCGGATTTACTGCCAACATATCCAGGGATCTCATGGGTCGCTTCCCGAAGATTCACCGATGACGTATGACTCACATATAATTAATCTAGGATTAATTATAAGAGAGATAATTAATCTAGAATTAATTACAAAGATATTTTTCTGGGATAAAATACTATTTAAAGAGAGGATGATTAATTTAGAATTAATCGATAAAATAATATATTCGATATATTATACGAAATTGGATTTCGACGCGGAATTAAAATTGGATTTTAATTCGGGCAAACGAGTTAATTTAGAATTAATTCGCTAGCGACGTGAATAGTAATTTTGCTAGGCATAATTATTAATTAAATTTGATTTAATTACGTCGCATCAGAAAATTCATTAATTCAGAATTAGCGAACCCGAGCCCGGGAATGTTTGCGGGCCCACTCACATTTTGAATCAAGTGGGGCCCACAAGTCACATCACAAGTCAAATCACTAGTCAACTTTTTCCAACTTTTGGTTGATGTGAGTTGTTGGAGATTGACTGTTTATTACACAAGCTTGACTTGTGAAAGACTTGTACCAACCTTTTTGAAAAATTTGGAAATGGTATTTGTTTTAGGAAAACAAATACACAACACACAACAACAACTCATCTCTTCTCCCTCTCCCTCTCACGGCTTTTGAAGCCATTTCTCTCTAGTATTTCTCTCATGGCCGAGAGATGCAAGAAGGCAAAGGAAATTTTGTGGCAAAATTTCCAAGGTGCTAGCACATCCAAGGGGTCAAACAAAGGTGATAGAGAAACTCATTCATGAGCATGGAATCCATTCCCAAAGCTTGGAGCTTGAAGATCAAGACAGGGAGCACAAAGGATGGCTTGGCCGAGAGCTTCAAGGAGTGAAGAAATTTTTTGTGTTCTTCGCATCGTAAAGCCGATCAAAGTGAGTATTTCCTCTACTTTACTTTGTTGTATTCACACTTTTCATCGCTTAAAATGATCTTGGTTTGACCTAGAAAACCCAACAAAGTATGGAGCAAATTGGGTATGAGATAATGAAGATTTAGGCCAGAATTTGGCCTTACATTGCGACGCGATCTAGAATTTTTCCCAAAAATGCTTATGGTGTAAGTCGTATCGCGACGCGAAAGGCTCGTGTGTCGCGATACGCACGACAAAAATTTGGGCATGTCTCTGGACGAGTTACGTCGCTACGCGCACTACCTTGCGTCACGACGCACGGTTAAAAAATGGCCCAAATCAGTTTTAAACTATCTCAGTTTCACCCGAACGCGTTAGAGGCTACCCTATAAGCCCCGTATCAACTCATATGTACATATCACATCACTATATGTGCACGATACCAATAGAGAGATAATGCTTACTCTAATAAGCAAATTTTAGCCTATATCCAAAGTGCGTTTCTTAGTTCATTTCTAATCTAGTTTATCCAATATAGATCATCGCAGGAACCAGAGTTTTCTCAGCAAGCGAGTAATGCCAGCCAGATTCCAACCAGTGAGTAGACTATCATCTTTAAAATTGACTTTTATTTTGTTATTTTTGTTTCAGACTTAAATTTTTACGCTATAGTGCGTTAGATGATTTTCATTACAGTTATTTCATGCAAAGTTACGTTTGAGAAAAGAAATGTTTTTCAGAACATGTTTTATACAGTTTTGATATTCAAAGCATGATTTTTATGTTTCGAGGCATGGGCAAAAAATCCACCCCAGTATGTAACTTATTACAGTTTGGAATTGATGGACAACACATGTGCACAAGTAGAGGATTGGGGGGACGGCGATATGTAACGCCTCCAGATCCTAGTTCAGGACTAGGGATGACAGATGCCCCTAGATCCTAGTTTCAGAGCTCGGAGGGTAGCATAGATCCGCACCCCCAATTCTAGTTCAGTGGCTTGGGGGACGGCGATATGTAACGCCCCAAGACCACCAGTTTCAGGGACAGTAGTGGCATGCTTTGGGGGACGGCGATACGTAACACCCCAAAGTCATGGATTTGCACTTATGGATCTAGTTAGGCGTATGGGGGGACGGTGATACGTAACGCCCCCATAGGTCATATTTTTCAGATACCAGATTTTCAGAAAACAGCTTTCAGAAATCAGATTTTAGAAATAGTTTTCAGAAACCAGACCTTCAAAAATAGTTTTCAGAAAGATAAGTTTTATAAGAGAGATTTCAGACGAAGTTTTCAGAAAAGATTTTTCATATAGTAGATATTTCTGGAACTTTAGTTTTGGAACCAAATATTTTATATCAGTATTTCAGTTTTTCGTCCACTCACTTAGATCGTACAATGATCTAACCCCTCACTTCCAGTTCCCTTATCTTGCAGGTATTCTCGGAGGACGAGCTCGAAAGGACGGATACTGATGCAGTCACTAGGGTATAGAGTCCACCAGTTCAAGTCAGAGTCAGTGGGTGTCCAGTCAGTGTTAAGCATAAGTCATATATTAGTTTTTGGTTGTAAAAAGTCATTGTATAAGTAAATGTTATTGAGTACAGTCGTTAATGTTGAGTTGTATGTAATGTTTTTAAGCTTGGGCTACGGTCCCATACTAAAGATATTTAAATCAAGGAAAGAATAATTGTATATGTTCATGGTTAGAGAGTCATAGGCTTATAGGGTTAGTAAGGGCTATCCCCTGCTGGTAACATCTCCCGAATCAGGGATGTTACAAAGAGTTGGATAGAGAAGGTTCGGAAACATTTGCTTCTATCTTCTTCTCCATAGAAATAGATTCAAAGGTTGTGAGTTCATTAAGTAATTGAGCCAAATTACAACTTAACTTGCTCATAAAGTAATTTCTTTCAAACTGAAGAAATTGTGGGATAAGGCTTTCCAAAATCATGTCCACTCGTATGCCTTTATCTATAGTTGTCCCATTGATTTCATCTTCATGAATCATACTAATCATTATTAGCATATGTTCACGAACATGGGTTCCAGTTTCCATTTTACTGTTCATGACTTTCTTGACTGCTTTGTGTTTAGCTTGATCAAAAGGTCTGCCAAACATGCTTGTAGAGACTCCATTATCTCATAAGTAGTCTTTGACTTTTCGAGCTTCGTTTTAAGCACGACGGAAATGGAGGCAAGCAAATAACAACGAGCTTTGTCATTTGCTCGAACTCAATTTTCATAGGCATCTTTAATGTTTTTGTTGGCATTCTTAGCAGGTACTGGAGAGTGGAGGGCATTCCTCTCTTAGGATAAACTTTGGGTTATCCAGCACAAGTGTTACATTCATATCATTCTTCCACTTATAAAAATTATCACCAGTTAGTTTTTCAGTAGCAGGTATTGATTGGATTGAATTTGACATATTTCTGCAATAATAAAAAGTATTCTAAATTATTCCATGTATAAAATTCAAATTTAATTTGGCATAATAATCATGATGCATATGCAAAATACTAAATAAATAAATGCACTACTATAGCCTCAAAAATTTAATAAGCATATTGTGTTGCCTTATCGTGTAACATCCCCGATCCAGAGATGCTACCGGTAGGGAATAAACCGTTCTATTTCCTTGAGCCTCTGACTTTCTGACAATATTAAAATCATTTCATAAATAACTTCACGCGCGGGACCGTTGCCCAAATCAATGTCATAGATGCATAATACTTTTCAAACTAAATACTCAAATTCACTACATATCACATCTTTAGTAATGAAAACTTATAACTCTATACATGTGTATTCTTTACCAAACAAGGTATATGATACATGACATTTTCTGACATTGACTGAACTAGACTATGACTCGACCTGATGGACCAACCCTCTAATGACTGCTATCAGTATCCGTTATCTCGAGCTTGTCCTCCGAGAATACCTGCAAAACAAGAAACTAGGAGTGGGGGGTTAGATCGTTTATACGATCTAAGTGAGTGGACAGTTTTATAAATAGGTACTAAAATGCTCTTGAAAATACATGGTTCTAAAATCCAATTCATCTTAAATTATCTTTTCTGAAATCTCTTTTATTAACTGAAAATAACTTTCTTTCTTTTGGAAAACTTTTCTGAAATATGCTTTTCTGGAAATCTCTTATAAACCGTTTTTTCTGGAAAACTATATTTCTAGAAAACCTTTCTCTGTAAAACTATTTTTTTTTTGAAAATATGTCTCTGAAAACTAATTCTGACCCCACATATGCCTAACTAAAGCCAGAAGTGCAAATCCATGACATTGGGGCATTACGTATCGCTGTCCCCCAAAACATGCCACCACTTGTCCCTAAAACTAATGGTCTTAAGGCGTTACATATCGCTGTCCCCCAAGCCACTGAACTAGAATTGGGGGTGCGGATCTATGCTACCCTCCAAGATTTGAATCTAGGATCTAGGGGCATCTGTCATCCCTAGTCCTGAACTAGGATCTGGGGACGTTATGTATCGTCGTCCCCCCAGTCTTCTACATGTGCACATGTCCTCTCCGTTGATTTCATATCTGTGACAAGTTACATATTGAGGTGAGTTTTTCCCATGCCTCGAAAATCATAAATCTCAAGCTTTTAAAATTACTTTTTCTAAAACATTTCTTAAAATATACTCTTTCATTAAATAACTGTGATAAAACCGGCTAACGTCTTAAGTGCGTAAAAATAAGTCTGATATGAAAAATAACATAATGAAAATCAACTTAAAAGGATAGTGTCCATTCACAGATTTGGAGTTCTGTTAACATAACTTCACTTCGCCGAAGGAATTTGTGTTTCCTGTGGTAACCCTTATAAGTAACTAAATTAGAATACGAATCATGGAACGTAATTCGAAATTATCAATGCTATATGATATGCTATGTTCGTGACATGATAAATTATGTGTATATGAGATAATACGAAACTTTAACGGTGGTCCTTAACATCTTAGGTTATAATTTGAAGGGTTGAATCTAATTCTGGAATTTGGTCATGCGTCGCGACGCCGGACGTTGCGCGTTGCGACCCGCACTGGTTCAGACTTGAGGCAGAGCCTCTGCTTGCTTCGCGTCGTGACGCCCATTCAACCAGAACTGAATCAGTGTGTTTCTATCTGCGACACGTCGCGACGCTGGGAATCTAACGTCGCGACGCTGGCCTAAAATCAGGGCCTATCTCCAACTTTCTCAAAATAAAACTCAAAGCAATCTTCATCCTCACACTAAAACATAACATAGGCAAACCTCTTAAACTTAAATATTCATAATCAAGAGCCAACCTCAATCCCTAACATCTTATATACTATAAATCAAAGCATACCATTAAAAGTTTCAACACCAACTCAAATGCTTCTCTCAACACACATCATTCATATCACACTACATCATCAACCTCTATCAAAGTAACCACAACCTATCTTTTTTAAAAAATAATGACACATCTGGCCATCCATTCACATGAAATGCATAATTCCATTCTTATATTATCAAGAAATACACAATCAAACATGCTAGCAACTCAATCAAAGCTAATTAAGTAATTCAAAATCCTAGGGTTTATAAGATACGAATTTGGGGCTCCCAAAAATCAATCTCTAAACTGAAATTAGAGGAGGAAAATAAGATAAAGAGCTTACTTTACATGAGAGGAATCTTGGCACCATCACTTGCTACTCCAAAATGATGAAAAATTGAAGAAAGAAAGTGATTTGTTTTTCTAAGGGAGGGGAAAGCTTTTCCCATTTCTTTGCTTGAGAAGGGAGATGAATGAATAATGTTCCTTTTATAGGGAGATGATATTTGTTTTTTTTTGCAAAGAAATGGCTAGGGTGAGGCCACATCACCCCAATTCTAATAATTTCCCGAAATCACTATAGCAGTTACATAAAATTCATAAAAATTAGATTTCTTATGAGAACATTATGGCCCAAATACCATGAGCTGTCCGAAGTGGAATATCGTACCATCTCGTTTCGGAATCTCGAAAAATTTACCGATTATCTCATAGGTCATTTCATGAGTGTATAAGTGTTGAAACATAATTTATATTATGTAACATTCGTCATAGAATGAAACAGTAGCCGAGATCACCGGTCGTCGAGATTACCGGTCGTTACATAGGGTCGATCATAACACCTTATTAAAATAGAGATAATCTCAATTATTAAATTTATTCAAAATATCTCATATTTTCAAAATGTATTAATAACTAATTTTTGGTGTAAATGTAATTAACACGTTTAACTACATTTATATGAGTGTAACCCACCGTTTCAGATTCTTAAAATTTAACTCATGATAACCACCTTAGGGTAAGATAATTATGAAATACATTCTATAAATCTTATTGTAAAAAGTACAACATTAGTATTAACCTAAGATAACACTCTCCTTAGGGAGGAGGAAACTAAAATCATCATAAACCCCACTTAGATTTCACGGTGTTGTAGTAATGGTGGAGATTAAGGGACGTTTCGACAAACTGCCCGCTCCCACTCATTATTTTAAGTTAAGTGATTTTATTTGTAAAACATCTAATGTTTTTTAAACCAACTGAAAAGGCCAAGAAATCAATATTAAAGGTTTTCAATTACCAAGTTAATTGTTTCATAATAAAATTACCCGCTTTACCAATAAAACTTAAATTCATTATGCAACATGTAAATTATTCTTAATAAACGATTTATTAGAAATTCTTATAACTAAATTTTATGATTTTATAAATTTTAATGATTTAAAATTAATTCACAATTTTATTTAATTTAATCGATTAATCGATAAAATTATAAAATAGTTTTTAATCCAATTAGAAACTATTTAGTCTCATAAAAAAATTTATGAAAATGCACATGTATGTATGACATGTTATAATGCAAGAGTAGACATTGTGCTAATTCTATATGACATTTAAAATAAGCATGAGTATAAATAATTTATAATTAACACAAAATAAATAAATTAGATATTAACCGAGTTGACAATTTAAGTATTTCTAAAATTATAAAATATCAAAAATAAAATTACATTAATCTTCAAATCTGGGAAAAAACATAATTAATTTTCAAAATGACCATCACAAAAAAAACAAACTTTTTTTTTAAATTTTCTTCACTACCACTGATGAGTGGTAAATGTATCACTATTTCTCACTCATTTGACCTAACATTTTGTATAGTTTCTTGAGCTTTGTGAATATTTTGATGTGTTTTGTGTTATTTTGTAGATAAATAAAGTTTTAGGACTCTCTGGAGTTGATTCGGGACAAAAACAATGAAATACGGATAAAAGGGCAAAATGGTCATTTAGCGCGTCGCGACGCGCAGCCTATGTCGCGACCGCTAACGCATGCCGGGAGCCTACTAAAATGCACCGGGACACGTGTCAAAATCTGAGAAGTTTGATCTTACTAACGTGTGCCAGATATTGCTAACGTGCGTCGATTTTGCTAACATGCGCCGATCTTGCTAACGTGCGCCTATCACGTGTCATCATCACATGCTGCCGACAATTGGCATCGCCACATGTCATCCATGTGTCGTCCATGTGTTAGCCATGTGGCGTCCACATCAGACACATGCCGAGTCAGCGTGCCACGTGTCAGCCACGTCATCATCAGCCAATCATCTCGTGACACGTGTCACAATCACACAGTGCCGACAATCAACATCACCACGTGTCGCCACATCATCGCCACATCATCGCCACGTAAGCATAATTATTAAGTTAATCATCCAAAATGCCACGTCAGCAGATAAGGGAATCAAATCAGCCAATCAGCGTGTGCCACATCATCACGTCACGACGCAAGAGCAATCCACGCGTCGCGACGTGAGAGACCTACTGACGCCTATAAATTCAGCTCGAAATTTCAGTTTCAGATGTACCTTCCTCTTTGTAATTCTCTAATAATACTAAGGAGTTTGTATCTAGTTTGTTTAAATTCCAGTTCTGTAATTAATTTAATTTACTTTTTGTAATAGTAATTTACTTTCTTTACTTTTTCAGTTTTTACTATTCAGCAATGGTGAGGTAACTTCCCCATGCTAGGGTGAAAGATAAAACTTTTATTATTGCTATTTAGATTAATCTCCCTTAATTATTATATAATAACTATTTAAAACCTGACTTAATGATGATACCGCTATATTGGCCGGTTGGTAATTGATATTAAATTGGTTTTAACCTGACTAAGCATGGATACCGCCTGGTTGGTCGGTTGGTAATTAATTATTAATTTGACTTAATCAGGTTACCACCTATATGGCTGGTTGGTAATATCACACAAGTTAATATATTATATTAAGGGAGATATCTAAAATAGTAGTAATAAAAGTAGATCCTTTAACCCCTAACATTTTCTTTTATTGTACTTTTTCCTTTTTAATTTCTAGAATTTACTTTTCAGCATTTTACTTTATGTCTTTTATTTTTAAGTTTTTACTGGTTATAAATATGTGTCGTAACTAAGCCTGTTATCTGGGGTTGTGATGAATTCCAATATCACCGGTTTATAAGGGGTTATTTTATAGTTTGGGTAATATAAAGGTTTACTTATTAAGTCTTAAGCTTAATGCGTCTTGTTAACTGGCCACTAATAAGATTGATTGGGTAAACTTAAAATAAACTTGATGAAGGAATTTTAGGTTTAAGACCCTAGACTTAATAGCCCACGATCTTCCTTGAGACTGCTGTGTAAGTTTACCAAGATTTCATGATTAAAAATTCCAGTATATATGATATTCTTAGATTACGATAGTTTATGCAAATTTCCAGCTTAAAATGATTTACACATGTTTTCAAGATTTGCCTATATATTTTACCATGTTATATGATTATTTTTTACAAGTTTATGTTACAAGGTATTCATACAAGTAGTAAATTATTTTCAAATAGCCAGTAGAGTATCGTCCCTTTAGCATAGAGTCCCGGGTTTTCTCAAGTTCAGTAGGCCTAATGGTCATTCGGTGACCCTCTTATGTACATATATGTTCATGTTCACAATCTCATGCTTTCGCAGTGCTAGGTCCCGTTAAGTGGGTTTCATGCCCGCAAGTCATGATACTGGTGAGATTTTCAAGAAATATATTTTATTAGCACATGTTTTATATATTAGCTTGTATTTCAAAATTTTATGATTTTCAAGAAAGATGAATATTTTCCATATACAGCTCACTTAGTTTATAGGATAAAATATTTTTACATTGTTTTCTCTTTCAACGTTCTCTCATTATGTCATTCATACGAATTACCCTCTCATACACACACTCTCAATTGTTGGATGTGGATACCTCTGATAGCCACTCTTGGTGAGAAAGCTCACTGAGCCAGATTTCCCAGCTCAGATGAGATGGATACCAATAATAGTTTTAGGGATGCATGTTCATGGGTCCACATTTGTGTGTAATTATCATAATAGGTCGTGGGGCCAAGTAGTATCACATGTATGGTAGATGATACATATTTATAAGTGTGTGTGTGTACATATATAATATATAAAATTATGTGTAGATATATTGTAAGTAATAAAAATACAAATTTATTTAAGCTCATGACATGTCATGTATGTGCACGTTCGAGGCTTACAGACATGGTATCATTGTCTCATGCAGATCATGTCTTGAAAATACTGGGATGTGACAACTCGTATCTAAAAACATATATTACAACAGGAAAAAAGCAAAATTCTTTTAAGAGTGTGATTGTTAGGAATTTGAATTTCGTGCTTGTGGACACTAGATTTCGCCCGAAGTCCACAATTAAGAATTTGTAGTATGGGGCACTAGCGATCCTGTAAAACAAAGGTAGAGTGAGCATAGAGTACTGCCCACCGGTGTGGTGGGTGCCGTAGGCACTCTGACGCTCAAGTTAGTAGAGAAGACGAGCGGTAAATAAGGAAGATCAAGGTCTGATGTTACCTTGACCTCCGTTGACTGCCGCGAGGGCGGTGAGTCGGTGTTCAGAGAGTAAGAGGCTCTGTGAGCTCAAGTTTGAGAGCTAAGACTTCAATCACAGTGCTCTGAATTATGTTGCTATTTATAGGATTACTGTCTCCACCTTTTGAGTTGGTTTTCCAGTTATAATTAGCAAAGATGGGCCCATAACGTGTCTAATAATTAATTTTTTTTGTGAGTGGGGAGTATCACCACCTGGAGTAAGTGTAATTGTTAACAAAATGGGGTTACAGTAGTTGAAAGATTAAGATGGAAACATGAGATGTGTCTTGGGCTTTCAAAGTCTTTAAGGCCGGATTGTTGTCATGGGCCTTATCTATCCACAGATGTGAAGTGAAATGATGATTTTACCATTGGGCGTAAATTTGGCCCGTATAGTTTGTTCCCTACTCTCTAAATCGAAAAATCTTTGGCTTGGAGAGTACTTTATCGAGTGCATCGTCTGGAATCTGATTTAGTTTCTTCAATGTTATCTGGACCAAATGAAGACTAGGTCTTCAACTTAAATCAACATGAGCCATGAGGTATGTTCCTAGTCGACTGAACTAGATGAAGGTCAGGATAATCTCCATACTACGGGTCAGAGGCCCAGGGGAGTCTTCAATGTCTTCTGGACCAGATGAAGGCTTGGTCTTCAAGTTGACTCTTCATAAGCCATGGAGAATGTTCTCAGTCGACTGAACTAGATAAAGGTCAGAATAATCTTCATACTATGGGTCAAAATACCTGGGGAGTCTTCAATGTCGTTTGGACCAGATGAAGGTCCGGTCTTCAACTTGACTCTACATGAGCCATGAGGAATATTCCCAGTCGACTGAACCAGATGAAGGTCATGATAATCTCCATACTATAAAGGACCTGGGGAGTCTTCAATGTCGTCTGGACCAGATGAAGGCCAAGTCTTCAACTTGGCTCTACATGAGCTATAGGGAAAGTTCTCAGTCGACTGAACCAGATGAAGGTCAGGATAATCCATGAGCCATGGGGAATGTTCCCAGTCGACTAAACCGAATGAAAGTCAGGATAATCCCCATACTACGGGTCAAAGTACCAGAGGAGTCTTCAATTTCGTCTGGACCAGATGAAGGCCAGGTCTTCAACTTGACTCTGCATGAGCTATGGGGAATGTTCACAGTCGACTAAACTAGATGAAGGTCAGGATAATCCCTATACTATGGGTCAAAGGACCAGGGGAGTCTTTAATTTCGTCTAAGTCGGATGAAGGACAGGTCTTCAACTTGACTCTGCATGAGCTATGGGGAATGTTCCCAGTCGACTGAACCTGATGAAGGTCAGGATAATCCCCATACTAAGGGTCAAAAGACCAAGAGAGTCTTCAATTTTGTCTGGACTAGATGAAGGTCAGGTCTTCAACTTGACTCTATATGAGCCATGAGGAATGTTCCCAGTCGACTGAACCAGATGAATGTCAGAATAATCCCCATATTACGGGTCAAGGGACCCGGGAGTCTTCAATGTCGTCTAGACCAGATGAAGGACATGTCTTCAACTTGACTCTATATGAGCTATGAGGAATGTTCCCAGGTGACTGAACCAGATGAAGGTTAGTATAATCCACATACTACTGGTCAAAGGACCAGAGGAGTCTTCAATTTCGTCTAGGTCAGATGAAGGCCATGTCTTCAACTTGACTCTGCATGAGCTATAAGGAATGTTCCCAGTCGACTGAACCAGATAAAGGTCAAGATAATCCCCATAATACGGGTAAAAAGACCAGGGGAGTCTTCAATTTCGTCTGGACCAGATGAAGATCAGGTCTTCAACTTGACTCTACATGAGTCATTGGGAATGTTCCCAGTCGACTGAACCAGATGAATGCCAGGATAATCCTCATACTACGGGTCAAAGGATCAGAGGAGTAGGGATGGCAAGATCTGGATCCGGTCGGATCCGGGTCCGGAAGCATTTTTGTTAGCCCGGGTCCGGTTTCTGACCCGGGTAAATAGACACGGGTCCGAACCCAGGTATACCCGGTCCGGATCCGGATACCCGATTTATTATTTTTTTTATTTTTTAATTGTATTATTTTATATTTATATTTATATTTTGATTTTGTCAATTTTTTTAGTTTTATTTCAATTTTTTTTTTATATTTTTTAATTATATTATATTATAATTTTTTTTATATATATATGCATATTATTTTATATTTTTCATTATATTTTAATTTATTATATTTATTTTTTATTATTTTTTCCGGACCCGGGTCTATCCGGACATGACCCGTGAGATCCCGGGTCTGGATCCAGATTCGCCCGGGTCTTAATTTTTAAGACTCGGGTGTGGATTTTTTAATCTCGGACCCGGATCTACCCGGACCCAAATCGTCCGGGTCCGGGTCTCCTTGCCATGCCTACAGATGATTCTTCAATTTCGTCTGGACTATATGAATGCCAGGTCTTGAACTTGACTTTACATGAGCCATGGGGAATGTTCCCAGTCGACTGAACCAGATGAAGGTCATGATACATGCGTGTAGTGTCGACTGAGATCATCAACAAGTCCCAAGCTACATGCATGTAATGTCGACTAAGGTGTCCTTGCCAAATCTTCTTTCATGCATGTCGACTGGAATGTCTTAACACCAAGTCTCCATACGTGTAGTGTCGAGTGAGGTGTCATTGCCAAGTCTTCTTTCATGCATGTCGACTGGAATGTCTCCACACCAAGTCTTCTTTCGTGTATTGTCGAGTGGGATGTCTTCACACCAAGTCTTCATTAGAGTATTGTCCATCGGCACATCCTCCTCATGTGAAGTCTTCATACACATAGTGTCGACTGAGACGTTTTCTTCTTGCTGATTTTTCATACACGTAGTGTTGACTGAGACATCCTCCTCATGCCAAGTTTCCATACATGTAATGTCGATTGGGGCGTCCAGGCCAGATACATTGCTTCGTCGTGTGGGATGAGTGGTAGGAAAAGTGGTTCTACTGGAGGGAAGTGTCTTGTTCCTTTATTAGTCGATTGGGGAGAAGTATGTCGATTGGGCCGGATGGTGGTTTATGTTATTAATTGGAGCAAATGGGTTTCTCCCTAAGTTGGAGTTTTGTGAAGGATAATTTTTTTCTAAAGTAACCAATGAATACTTGTTTGGGAAACTATGATGTCCCCAATGTGACAATGGGTGGCCTATGGCTCTTTTTTATGGTCTAATTGCATCAAGTGATATATTATTGAGATATGTTGCTAGCACATCATTTATTAGGTCGCTTGAGAGGATTCTAGATTCTTTCATTGTGATGGTTGGTGCAACGTTCTCTCTTATTATTCCTCTTATCCTCCTCCCACCTGATCTCAATGTGGGCCCGAGCCATGGCTTGATCCATTGTGTAGCATCGAAATTTAGTGACTTTTTATAGAGTCAACTTTCTAAAGGTAATCCATTTCCGAATGGTTCCACTGTAATACACTGATGGAGATCTGAGACTGTTATCCTGTCTTTATTGAAGCGAGCCACGTAGCTTCGCAAGGACTCCCCTCTCCGTTGCTGGATGGCATTGAGGTCATTAGTGGTCTTCTCAAGCTTGCAAGAACTTACAAAATGCTCTGCAAATTTGTCTACTAGATGTTGGTAATACTCGATGGATCTGTATGAGAGATTGATGAACCAGGTGAGGGTAGGACCAGCCGATGTTTCTCCAAATCCTTTGCACATTCCAGCCTCCCATTGGTGAGGGCCCAGACCCGTTGACATCATCTTGTATTTGTAATGGACAATATGGTCATCTAGGTCAGTTGATCCATCATACATCTTCATATATGGAGGACTGAAATTCCTTGGAAGTTCGATGGAAGTGATGGTCTCCAAAAATGGAGTATCAAAAATTATTCCAGCCCGACTTTTCCTTATCGATAGCCTGACTCTGGGGAGGCGGGACAAAATTACTTCTTTGAATTCTAACATTTCTTTACGCATGTTGGAAGCGACTTGTTGCGCTTGGTCGACTGGGGAAATTGGTTCATTTCTTGGATCGTTCCGGGGGTGGTCGTTTGGGGGTGGATCATCATTTGACACATCGTTGAATGCCCCAAGAGATTGGATGAGATTGTATGATTGTTGGAATTGTCCAGAGTATCATGTTGTTGGGAAGTTGAGGAGATTTGCTCCAGTTGCTTCTGGAGGTTATATTGGAGCTTCGCATGGCTTGACTCTGTTCTTCTAAGGCGCGTAATCATTTTTGGAGTATGGCCAGCTGCGTGGTCATAATATCTGGTGTCTGCTTACTGCTAGAAGCCATGGTTGGCCGAGGTTTAGGAACCGTAGACTGAGAGATCTTTGTCTGCTATAAATCGCTAAGGCCCCACGGTAGACGCCAAATTGTGGATGTTGGATTTCGCCCGAGGTCCACAATTGAGAATTGATAGTATGAGGGACTGGCGATCCCGTAAAATAAAGGTAGAGTGAGCGAAGAGTATTGCCCACCGGTGTGGTGGGTGTCGTAGGCACTCCGACGCTCAAAGTAGTGAAGACGAGCGGTAAATAAGGAAGAGCAAGGTCTGAAGTTACCTTGACCTCTGTTGACTGCCGTGAGGGCGGTGAGCCGGTGTTCAGAGAGTAAGAGGCTATGTGAGCTCAAGTTTGAGAGCTAAGGCTTCTATCCCAATGCTCTGAATTATGTTGCTATTTATAGGATCAATGTCACCACCTTTTGAGTTGGTTTTGCAGTTATAATTAGCAAAGATGGGCCCATAACATGTCTAATAATTAAAGTTTTTGGTGAGTGGGGAGTATTACCACGTGGAAATAGGTGTAATTGTTAATAAAAGATGGTTACAATAGTGGAAAGATTAAGATGGAAACATGAGACGTGTCTTGGACTTTCGAAGTTTAAATTTATTGATATTATTGAACAAGGAAGAATCTCAATTATTATATCTTTTGAAGCTGTAAATTTGTATTTGAGTAGCCAAATATTAAATGGCGAGTGTGTTACATATACTCTAAAAATTAAATTTAGATTGGGTGCTAAGCTAAATTTTGTATGGAGTTTTTTTTACATTTTGTGATTGATAGTTATTAAATAAAAATTTATACGTAATTGAATCTTAACTATTCATTAATATTCATATAATCATTGGAGAAGATTATAAAAATAATTAATACACCTCAAGTAAGCACTGTACGGGCCAAATTGGGCCCAAGGGTAAAATCATCTTTTCACTTCGCATCTGTGGATAGATAAGGCCCAAGACAACAATCCGACCTTAAGAACTTCGAAAGTCCAAGACACGTCTCATGTTTCCATCTTAATCTTTCCACTACTGTAACCATCTTTTATTAACAATTACACCTACTCCACGTGGTAATACTCCCCACTCACCAAAAACTTTAATTATTAGACAGGTTATGGGCCCATCTTTGCTATTAGATAAGGCCCAAGACAACAATCCGACCTTAAGAACTTCGAAAGTCCAAGACACGTCTCATGTTTCCATCTTAATCTTTCCACTACTGTAACCATCTTTTATTAACAATTACACCTACTCCACGTGGTAATACTCCCCACTCACCAAAAACTTTAATTATTAGACAGGTTATGGGCCCATCTTTGCTAACTCAAAAGGTGGTGACATTGACCCTATAAATTGCAACATAATTCAGAGCATTGGGATAGAAGTCTTAGCTCTCAAACTTGAGCTCACATAGCCTCTTACTCTCTGAACACCGGCTCACCGCCCTCACGGCAGTCAACAGAGGTCAAGGTAACTTCAGACCTTGCTCTTCCTTATTTACCGCTTGTCTTCACTACTTTGAGCGTCGGAGTGCCTACGACACCCACCACACCGGTGAGCAATACTCCTCTCTCACTCTACCTTTATTTTGCGGGATCGCCAGTCCCTCATACTATAAATTCTCAATTGTGGACCTCGGCGAAATCCAACATCCACAATTTGACGTCTACCGTGGGGCCTTAGCGATTTATAGCAAACAAAGATCTCTCAGTCTACGGTTCCTAAACCACGGCCAACCATGGCTTCTAGCAGTAAGCAGACACCAGATATTATAACCACGCAGCTGGCCATACTCCAAAAATGATTACGCGCCTTAGAAGAACAGAGTCAAGCCATGCGAAGCTCCAATATAACCTCCAGAAGCAACTGGAGCAAATCTCCTCAACTTCCCAACAACATGATACTCTGGAAAATTCCAACAATCATACAATCTCATCCAATCTCTTGGGGCATTCAACGATGTGTCAAATGATGATCCACCCCCAAACGACCACCCCCGAAACGATCCAAGAAATGAACCAATTTCCCCAGTCGACCAAGCGCAACAAGTCGCTTCCAACATGCGTAAAGAAATGTTAGAATTCAAAGAAGTAATTTTGTCCCGCCTCCCCAGAGTCAGGCTATCGATAAGGAAAAGTCGGGCTGGAATAATTTTTGATACTCCATTTTTGGAGACCATCATTTCCATCGAACTTCCAAGGAATTTCAGTCCTCCATATATGAAGATGTATGATGGATCAACTGACCTAGATGACCATATTGTCCATTACAAATACAAGATGATGTCAACGGGTCTGGGCCCTCACCAATGGGAGGTTGGAATGTGCAAAGGATTTGGAGAAACATCGGCTGGTCCTGCCCTCACCTGGTTCATTAATCTCTCTCACTCTACCTTTATTTTGCGGGATCGCCAGTCCCTCATACTATAAATTCTCAATTGTGGACCTCGGGCGAAATCCAACATCCACAATTTGGCGTCTACCGTGGGGCCTTAGCGATTTATAGCAAACAAAGATCTCTCAGTCTACGGTTCCTAAACCACGGCCAACCATGGCTTCTAGCAGTAAGCAGACACCAGATATTATGACCACGCAGCTGGCCATACTCCAAAAATGATTACGCGCCTTAGAAGAACAGAGTCAAGCCATGCGAAGCTCCAATATAACCTCCAGAAGCAACTGGAGCAAATCTCCTCAACTTCCCAACAACATGATACTCTGGAAAATTCCAACAATCATACAATCTCATCCAATCTCTTGGGGCATTCAACGATGTGTCAAATGATGATCCACCCCCAAATGACCACCCCCGGAACGATCCAAGAAATGAACCAATTTCCCCAATCGACCAAGCGCAACAAGTCGCTTCCAACATGCGTAAAGAAATGTTAGAATTCAAAAAAGTAATTTTGTCCCGCCTCCCTAGAGTCAGGCTATCGATAAGGAAACGTCGGGCTGGAAAAATTTTTGATACTCTATTTTTGGAGACCATCACTTCCATCGAACTTCCAAGGAAGTTCAGTCCTCCATATATGAAGATGTATGATGGATCAACTGACCTAGATGACCATATTGTCCATTACAAATACAAGATGATGTCAACGGGTCTGGGCCCTCACCAATGGGAGGTTGGAATGTGCAAAGGATTTGGAGAAACATCGGCTGGTCCTGCCCTCACCTGGTTCATCAATCTCCCATACAGATCCATCGAGTCTTACCAACATCTAGTAGACAAATTTGTAGAGCATTTTGTAAGTTCTTGCAAGCTTGAGAATACCACTAATGACCTCAATGCCATCCAGCAACGGAGAGAGGAGTCCTTGCGAAGCTACGTGGCTCGCTTCAATAAAGAGAGGATAACAGTCCCAGATCTCCATCAATGTATTACATTGGAACCATATTACTTTTAGAAAGTTGACTCTACAAAAAGTCACTAAATTTCGATGCTACACAATGGATTAAGCCATGACTCGGGCCCACATTGAGATCAGGTGGGAGGAGGATAAGAGGAATAATAAGAGAGAACGCTCCACCAACCATCACAATGAAAGAATCTAGAATCCTCTCAAGCAACCTAATAAATGATGTGCTAGCAACATATCTCAATAATAAATAAATAGTTATCAATAATATTGATAACTATTTATTTATTAAATGAAATAATCAAAAATTTAATTTAATTTAATTAAAATAATATAATATATTTTATATTTGAAGAGTATTTTAGAATGAAATTTTTTGTTTTTGTTTTTTTTTTCAAAATTTACTCCTTTGAATTTAAACGAATGTAGCCAAACTTCATCCAACACCACACGAGTCTTGGTTTTTATTTTCTTGGTAACGGACATAAGTCGCCGACAAACTCAGATAATGACACGTCACCAACTTGAGCTTCTTCTCCCCGTCAAAAAATATAAAGTTAAAAGCCCACCAATTCCATTTTAGTTTTAGCATTTAGTAACAACCCGAAGCAGTAATAATGAAGATCGTTGTATTGAGCGCTCTGTTCTGCTGCTTTGCTCTTTCACTTTACAGGTGTTTCTTTTCTGTTACGAACGAGACTTATGATCATTACTCATTCAGTATCCTGATCGATTAGTTTGAATTTCGAAGCTTTTCAATTATTTAGATTATGTACTCTCAAATCTCATGTGAGCCTCAAGTTTGGGCACATTTTATCATTTAGATTTGTTAGAAACTTAAAAACATATTAATTCTGTTCTAATTATGGGAAATTTATGATTGATTTTGTTAACGTGGCTTAAAATTCCACGCTGATAAAGTAAAGATGTTTCTGAATTCAGGGTATCATCTGAAAATATACCGGTTAGTGAATCGATACATGCTAATTTACCGCCTAGAGGTTGGAACTCCTATGATTCATTTTGCTGGACCATTTCAGAAGAAGAGCTCTTGCAAAGTGCTGAAATAATTTCTCAGCGTTTACATCCCCATGGATATGAGGTATAAGCATAGCATGGCTAGTAGCCAAAAGTTCGATTTTTGAACGTTTTTTCGCCTTGTATAATACTAGTTTGTTTGTTATGTGAGAAAATTTAACTTGATGTTTCCCACTTTTGTTTATGGATGTAGTATGTTGTGGTGGATTACCTCTGGTATAGAAGAAAAGTGAAAGGTGCTTATGTTGATTCTCTTGGATTTGATGTAATTGATGAATGGGGGAGAATGATACCAGACCCGGATAGATGGCCATCATCCAGAGGTGGAAAAGGGTTTACTGAAGTAGCCAAGAAAGTACATGCCATGGGTTTGAAGTTTGGGATTCATGTCATGAGAGGCATAAGTACTCAGGCATTTAATGCAAACACCCCTATCTTGGACACTCTCAAGGTATCACTTCTCTCTTATTTATGTTAAAGATATGATGCAAGACATAAGTTCTTAAAGACTGTTTGAGGTGTTAGATCCTAAGGTTAATGCTTGAATCATTATTTTGATTTTTCATCAGGGAGGTGCCTATGAGGAGTCAGGTCGACAATGGCGGACAAAAGATATAGGGCTCAAGGAAAGGGCTTGTGCATGGATGCAACATGGCTTCATGAGTGTGGATACAAAGTTGGGAGCTGGAAGAGCTTTCTTGAGGTCACTGTATCAACAGTATGCTGAGTGGGGTGTTGATTTTGGTAATTTTTGAAGTACTTGAAAATCATCCTTCATGATATGTCATTATTGAAATTAATTGAAGTTTAATTTCCTAGCATGTAGCTTCCATTTGCCCTACGAATCATTGTCATTTCTTATTCGACCTTGTTAAGAACCATCTTTTTGTGAAAGCATAAATCTAGCTTCAGCTTTACACCTAGATGTAAACCTAATAAAAATCCTGGTAAACCTAATAAAATGGTCCTTTGAGGTGCTAACTGTTGGGATTTTTATATAGCATGGTTAGTATCTCTTCTTTTTAAGTACCCATGAATCACAACTGAAGGCATTAATCAGTTTATTAGCTTTTCTGGAGTGGCTTACTCTAATTTCTTTTATTTATATATTTTGCTTTTGTTTCCTCGCAGTTAAACATGACTGTGTATTTGGTGATGACTTGGATATAGATGAGATAAGCTTTGTGTCAGAGGTACAGAATAGTGCCTGGTAAATAATCTCACCAAAGTTTGAAGGTGGAAGTTATATATATGAAGAGCCTTTGTGCAGGTTCTGAAGGAGCTTGACCGCCCCATTCTATATTCTCTGTCTCCCGGAACCAGCGTGACACCAGGCATGGCCAAAGATGTGAGTGGACTGGTGAACATGTACAGAATTACTGGGGATGATTGGGATACATGGAGAGATGTTGCAACCCATTTTAATGTTTCAAGGTAGATTAATATCTCCATACACATTAAGATCTTAAAAGTATGTTTGCATTATTCTTTCCATTTCCAGTGTTCGTATCTCTGATATGTTCACTGTTGCTTCAGAGATTTCTCTGCTGCCAATATGATAGGTGCCAAGGGCTTGCAAGGGAAGTCATGGCCTGACTTGGATATGCTACCATTGGGGTGGCTTACTGATCAAGGTTATATAACTTCGGAAATTAATTTTCTTGGAAATTAATATACAAGAGTGTAAATGTTTTTGGAGCTGATGGCATTGGCTCGTGGATAATAATTTTAAACATAAAATTTTCTATAAGAATTTCCCACAGTGTCTTGTGTGTTTGTGTTTTCATAAAGTTTCAAGGAATGCATGGTTAACTCGGACAGATTAAATAAAAGAGAGTTTCAAGAATGGATGAAAATGCATAAAACTAATTTGGGTATTGCCATGTATTCCAGGTTCAAATGAAGGTCCACATAGAACTTGTAACCTTAATCTAGATGAGCAAAGAACTCAGGTATGATTGTGTTACATTTGAATTTATTTAATTTTTAATAAACAAGCATTTGTTTTTTGGACTTATTCATTTTTACTTGACAGATGGCTTTGTGGGCTATGGCCAAGTCTCCTCTCATGTTTGGAGGAGACGTAAGAAAACTTGATGAGACTACATATTCTTTAATTACAAATCCTACAGTGCTGGAGATAAACTCTTTTAGCTCAAACAATATGGAGGCATGTGAACAGTTTTCATAATTGTGTTTGAAGAATATTCTCCTATAACATCATACCTAACTCTTTGTTCCTTTACAGTTTCCTTATATAACTGGAACAAAGGTAAATACTAGAAAGAATAAGGTCATCCCTCCACATCAGGCAGAGGTGGGTGCATCAAACAGACAAGTTCTGGGTCTCATTAGCTGCAAGGATTCCAAAGCAAACGGTTGGTCAATTGAAGGGCTTGACCAAGATCTTGAAGAAATCTGCTGGAAAGGAAACTCAAGAAACAAAATTGAGGAACCTTTATGCTTATACAAGAGTAGAACACTTTTGGCTTCGTAATGTTTATTTTACCTTTTCATTATTAGATTTGTTTGTATGATTTTGTTATTGTTACTTGCACTTCATTATCATCATAAATTTCAACTTAATATGATTGCTGATGTAGAGATGACGGGGCAATCTACAAGCAACAATATCAAGGGAAGCTTCATCTACTAGCTAGTAAAGGCGTGGATGTTTGCTTGGATGCCTCTCCAAAGCGGAAGCTTACTTCAAAAGAATTTAAAAGAGGATCATTTTCTAAGTGCAAAAGAGATGCCAACCAGGTATACCTTACACCTTTTTTGGATGAAATGCACTTTGGTTTAGTATGTATGGTATGGTATGGTATTGTATGGTGGTATTTGTACTGTAATTACCGTTTCCATATTTTGGAAGATGATATAATATGGTATAGTTAAATAATCTGTTTTTGTTTGGTTTGATAGTATGGTTGGTTCCAAAAATAATAAAATGGCCAAAATGCCCTCAAACTCATAAATTCATATAAAATCATATTAAATCCAATTTTTTTGTCCATAAATTAGATTCAATGAAAGGCATAAAAAATTCTTATTAAAATATCACCAAACGTATATCAAATTATTACCTATTAATCTAAGATCAATAGATTAAAATAAAAACTAATGTACAAAATGGATAACAAATATGAAAAATCACATTCTTAATAAAAAATATTTGAAAAAACTAATCCATAATATATAAAAATTTCATCGAATTTAAATCTATACAATCCATAATATCATCCAAAATAATCTAATATTAAAATCGCACAACCCATAATTTAAATAGTTCTAAATATATTAATATTCAAAAAAATTGACCATCTTAGTGCTGTCATGAGTTATCACCAAACATCATTTTAAGCAAAATCTATTTGCGTCGTTCGGGTGAAAAACTTATAAAACCAGCCAACTCTAACAGAGAGGTGAGTTTAAATATTTTTATTTATTAATATAATATATTTAATAGTGTATAATTGACATTTTAAAATTTTATTAAAAATATTTTAGAAATACAAAATTATAAAATCACAGCAAACCACTAAATTCATGGTTTTCAAACCATGAGATGACAACGAGAAACCATACCATGAACATGGAAGTCAAAACAAATAATAATTTGAACTATACCATACTATATGAAACCATGACAAACCATGAAACCAACAAGGTGTCAGTGTCGATTCATGGACCAGTTGAGATGGTTCTAGCTTGTAATTTCAAAAGAGGAAATGATAACTGAAATATATGCCTGGAACTCCGGAAGTTCTAGCTATAAATTTACGACGCAAAACATATTCAATTCATTTTGTGCAAGAAACATTTAGAAACAACAGGTTTGTAGGAGACCTTGTGTGGACAAATCCCAGTCATTCCCAATTCAACTCAACTAAGCCTAACCATAGTTGGACTAGAAAGTGAAATTTCTCGTTCTTGGAGTTCCGAGTTTGAAATGCAAGTTTATGTTGGTTGACTGGTTTCTTAAATCCTATACGCATATAATACACACTATAGCTTATCCCTTTTAATAAATTTGATCTTATTCCAACTCTAAATTTTGCAGATGTGGGAGTTGAACCCAGGTGGATCTCTTATAAGCAGTTATTCTGGTCTCTGTGCTACAGTGAAATCTGTTAAAGGTGATAGTTTTGAACTGATTTTCTACATGCTTGTGACAAACATCTGAAAATTGATTTTAAAATGATAATTCTTTTATTGCTAACTGATGTGTTATGCAGCTAATGTTGGTTCTGGTGGAATTCGTTCTTGGATTGCAACTGGAAGAAGAGGTATTTCTTTAAAGGTTTAACTTTTTGGCTTGGAAGTTAGAACCACTAAAAATGTCCATTTGAGCATACTTTTTAATAGAATGATAAACGATGGCCAAAAGCTATTTCAATGAATTGATGAGGGAAGCTAAAAGTTAATTGACTTCAATGAAGATTGAAAAATATATATTTTCTTTCGGAAACAGGAATTGTTTGTTGAAAGATGCCAATGCAAATTGCCTAATTGTGTCATCTCTTTAAAAGAAGCAGTTTATCTGGTGATATATGTTTAATAGATAATGAATGCAAGTAAAAGAGAGGTCATTCTTCAGAATTGCTTCTGCTTAATAGTTTCTCATAATTGTATCTAGCTCCTAGAGTTGGCTTCTTTTCAATGTTCATATCCCTGCAATCCATTTGTCTTACAAGATTATGGACGCAAGATTTGATGGTTCCTTTTCTTGATTCTTCAGGAGAAATATACGTTGCATTTTTCAATCTTTACACTGAAAAGACAGTAATATCTGCAAAGATAGCAGACCTAGCTAAGGTCCTCCCCGGGAAAAATCTGAATGGAGCTTCGTGCAAGGGCCGAGAAGTTTGGACTGGAAAAGACTATGGAGTATTAAAACAGACAATATCAACGGCAGTGGAGATGCATGGTTCTGCACTATTTGTTCTAAACTGTAATTAGTGTAGTTGATGATTAAACCACAGTTTTTTTTCTAGAGATTCCCCCACAGTTTTCTGTATTCTTTTTCCTCTTGTTTGTATGTACTGTGGCATATTTCACTGACTGAATCACACACCTTTATTTACTTTTTCTTTTATTAATTAAGAATAAAGTCAATTAAGGCAGTCAAGACTAGAGGTTACAATTGGGAGTACATCTTTCAATAAACATGACAACTTTTATTGTACTTCTGTAGTTATGGAGTAAATATATATCAATAATATTCTTTTTAATATGCCACATCAGTGTTTTTTTTTTTTTTTTTTTTTTTTTTTTTTTTTTTTTTTGGGGGTTAAAAAGTCTCATTATAGCATCACATAAGCAGCTATTTTAACCATCAGATTAATTTCAATTAATGATTAGATATTGATATTTACAAATGAAAACATAAAGATGGCACAAAATTGGGAAACCCAGATGAGAATTTATCATTTTAATGTAAACTCGTATAAAATTCAATCAAACTATACAAAGAAACATACAAGAGGAATAGAGATTCTTTGCATCATTTGAAAGCTAAAGCAAAACCCATTCACAAACAAACAATATAATCCAAATTAATGTTGAAACAATTAACACATAAATAAATTTATATATATAAAAATAAAATAAATGGAGAGCTTACAATTACAGTTAGAAATTGAAAGTAGTTCTCCAAGTAAAGGAAACAAAAGGCGATAGGCATAGCCAACAACATCAAAGATGTAGTAAAAGCAAATGTAACAACTATTCATAAGTTCGAAAAGTTTGCTAATTGTTATATGCATATGCATTAAGAAAACACCACAGAACGAAAGTGTGACTTTATGCAAGAAATTCGATTATTTAAGAATAAAGGTTACCTGCTTTTTAATTGTTACTGCATATTTCATTCCAGCAGCAGCAATGGCACTGTCCTTAACCACAACACCACTGTAGAAAAAGAAAAAGAGAGTTTCCATCAAGTCACAAACATTTCACACATGAAAAGAGTATTGATGATGAAAATTTAAGCATATATAAGCCATAATATATATGGAAACTGATTATTAGTCATATATGGAGTGATGACATCTTGTTTTGCCATTAAATTGGTGTTAGCGAATTAACCCAAACCTGTGCAAAATTATATAAAGGTCTTTCGACATGATCCAGGAAATATTAAGCAAGACAAAGCTTAAATAATCTATTATCATCTCACAAATTTTATAAAAACAGGAAAAAAAAAAATTCAAACACTAATGGATTTGAAGATCATAAAATTACCACAAGCCTTTTAAGAAACAAATCCTTTAGCTAAGAACTTTGATGATCTGATTCAGATATGATATATCTGGTTTTGTTATTATTGATTTCGGTTGCAACAGCTGTATATAATGTCAAAGGCAATCTATTCAAACTTGTTAAAGCTCTTCTCATACAAAGTCTTTTTGCGATACAAAGTTTCGTGCTTCCTTCAGAATATTTACATTCTTATATTTACATGTCCATCATCATCAGCTTTTACATAGCTACATAGCAAAATTTATCTTTGCCTTCAAAATGGTACTGTTCAGATGGATTAGAACAGCATGTCAACTCATGCTTTAACTTCTGACATCTTGGTTATTGCAACATTTGGAACTTACTTTCGCTTCACAACATTTGGAGAATCAATCCCATGGAGGAGGTGTTGGCTGTATTATTGATTGACGCCCTTCCCGGATTCCTCTCTCAGAAGCTCATATATATGCAAGTTAATCTTGACAGAAGCTGATATGCCCTAAGAAAGAATTTCTTGTAATATGTTAATATTGAAATAAATAAAGTTTATATTTTATATTCATGTATTCATTTAAGATTTTATAGTTTATAAATTGTGAGAATTATCCCAGATTCCTTATGTAATATCAAACTTAGTATATATATAGCATATACTGATAGGTCCCAATCACAGCAGTAGAAAATATACTAATAAATACTCACTTTCTTTGGGTGAAAGATAAACCACACAATTGTTGCAAGAAAATTATTGTCTGCTTTATTTATTGCTAACGTTCCAATAAATAGAGTTAAGCTTAACAGATCAGCTTCAACTCAGGAAACTAACTAGCCAAAATTCAAGGAAATAAGTTGTAACAACTTTGAATGAGCAAAAATACAAAACATCAGAAAATAAAATAAAAAAGCTTTTACTGCTGCTATTTACTGGTTTAGACTTGGTCTAACACAAGCTAAAAACTTGGGATTCTTCTTAGGAGTTCGCTGAGATCTTCTTGGCCTATCAATACTCCCCCCGCCAATTGGATCCTTGTCCTCAAGGTCCAGATAAGGAAACTGATTACGCAGCAGTGATGAGTCTTCCCATGTAGCATCTTCTTTGGGCAACTGTTTCCACTTCACCAAGCTCTCCTCAATGAATTTATTGCCTTGCTTAATCCAGCGTGTATCGAGAATAGTTTCTGGTTCTACGGAAGCCACACCTTCATCAGTAATAGGTGGAAGCTCTAAAGTAACTTTTGGGGGACCCCCAACATATTTCTTCAAGAGAGAAACATGAAAAACAGGGTGAATCTTGGCGCCTGCTGGTAGGTGTAGTTGGTAAGCAACATTGCCGATCTTCTTTGCGATTTGATAAGGGCCATAGAACTTGCTGGCAAGTTTCTGATGAACACGTTTGAAGGCAGTTTGTTGGCGATAAGGATGAAGCTTGAGAAGAACCATCTCACCTACTTGAAACTCCACATTTCTCCTCTTCTTGTCTGCTGTTTGTTTCATCCTATTGGCTGCCACGTCCAAATTCTTCTTTAAGTGCTGGAGCAGATCATCCCGCTGTAAGAGGTTTTTATCAACTTCGTTAACCCGAGATAACCCATCAAAGTAAAGTGGAATGGAGGGAGGAAGCCGACCATACAAGGCTTGGAAAGGTGTCATCCCCGTGGAACTGTGGTAGGTGGTATTATACCAGAATTCTGCCCAAGGTAAATAACTATACCATTTTCTTGGCCATTGATGGACGAAACAACGGAGGTATTGTTCAACACAGCGGTTCACAACTTCGGTTTGTCCGTCGGTCTGCGGGTGGTAGGCGGAGCTCAATTTCAACTTAGTTCCTGATAGAGTGAAGAACTCTTGCCAGAATTTGCTGACAAAGATGGGGTCGCGGTCACTAATGATTGATTTCGGCATGCCATGGAGTTTGATGATGTGCTCTACAAATTGTTCAGCTACAATCTTTGCAGAAAATGGATGAGATAAGGCAACAAAATGAGCATACTTACTTAGTCTATCTACGACCACCAAAAGACTATCCTTGCCGTGGGAGGATGGAAGACCTTCAATAAAATCTAGACTAATATCATCCCACACTTGACAGGGAATGGGAAGTGGCTGAAGTAATCCCGCTGGGGCCAGAGTGTCAGTTTTTGTTCTTTGGCAAACTTCACATTGCGTAATGTAGTCTTGAACAGACCGGTACATGGACGGCCAATAAAATTGTTGAGCTAATCTTTTGAATGTCCTCAATACACCAGAATGCCCTGCCATTTTGTTGTCATGAAATTCTTGCAGCAGCTGGTGGCGGATAGCTGGCGGAAAAATTACTCTGGTTTTGTAGAAGCAGAGGCCATTACGCATTGAGTATGGACCAGTGGGATCTGTAGTGGATTGGCGGCTCACTTGCTGCATATAGAGATCATCTTGTGCTGCCTTTCTCATGTCATCCCAAAGAGTCACCTGTGAAACAAACAAAGGATTAAGGAGAGGGCTGTCAGGGCGGCGAGAGAGGGCATCAGCTGCTGAATTTTCACGTCCTGGCCGGTAAAGAATTTCGTAGTCATAGCCCAAAAGCTTTGCTACCCATTTTTGTTGCTCAGGAGTAGCCACACGTTGATCCAAAAAATATTTGAGACTCCGATGATCGGTCCGAATGAAGAATTTCCTGCCCAAAAGATATGGCCGCCAGGTCCGAATTGCTTCTACAATTGCGAGCATTTCCTTGGCATAGATGGACCATGCTCGTTTATTAATTCCCAAAGCGCGACTCATAAATGCAATTGGCTGACCCTGCTGAGTAAGGACAGCACCGATTCCATCACCTGAAGCATCAGTTTCAACAATAAAAGAGTCATTGAAATTTGGCATGGCTAAAGTTGGGGTAGTTGTCATGGCTTGCTTGAGTAGCTTGAATGCACCCACTGCTTCTTCAGTCCACTGAAAGCTTCCCTTTTTAAGGAGATTGGTAAGGGGGCGAGCCAAAAGTCCATAGTTCCGAACAAATTTCCGATAATAACCTGTCAAGCCTAAAAAGCCACGCAATTCAGTAGTATTAGCAGGTTGGGGCCAAGCTACCATGGCCTCAATTTTTTTGTTGTCTACCTTTACCCCTTGATGCGTCACAATATGGCCCAGATACTCCAGTTCCTGTTTGCCAAAGTCACACTTGCTTGCTTTGATGAAAAACTGATGTTGTCTCAGGATGTCTAATGTGGTTCTGACATGTTCTATATGTAATTCCCAGGTAGGACTATAAACAAGAATATCATCAAAAAAGACTAGTATGAACTTGCGAAGATGAGGATGGAATATCGAATTCATAATGGCTTGGAAGGTGGAAGGGGCATTGCATAGACCAAAAGGCATAACTAGATATTCAAAATGGCCATTATGGGTTCTAAAGGCAGTCTTTGGAATATCAGAAGCATGTACTCGTACCTGATGATATCCAGCTCTCAAGTCTAGTTTGGTGAAATAGGCTGCCCCATACAACTCATCTAGCATATCATCTACCGTGGGGATAGGAAATCGGTCTTTGATGGTGGCTGCATTTAGTGCCCGATAATCTGTGCAAAATCGCCAAGTACCATCTTTCTTCTTCACCAACAAAACGGGCGATGAGAATGGACTGGTGCTGGGTCGAATGATTCCCATGTTGAGCATCTCGTGGACCTGTTTTTCAATCTCTGCTTTTTGAAAATATGCATATCTATAGGGCCGAACATTGATGGGTTGAGTACCTTCTTTGATGGGAATGTGATGGTCGATATCTCTTAAGGGTGGTAGTGTGGTTGGTTCATTGAACACATCGGTATAGTCCTTCAATGTCTGCTGCATATTAGGATTGATGTCTGCCCAGGTGGACCTCTCGGCAGTGTGCATGTAGATAGCAAACATCATTTGGCCTTGGCGTATCTCTTTCGCAACCGACGTCAATGATGTAGCTTGAATGGTTTGGTTAATTCCTTGTAATCTCCGTGCTTGATTATCCCAATGGAAGTCCATGGTTAATTGTTTCCAATTGCAGACCACAGAACTTAGCATCTCTAGCCATTGGATGTCTAACACCATATCAAGTCCTGCTAGGGGTAGAGAATAGAGGGTGAGTGAAAAATTAATGCCTTGTAAGTTCACTTGTACCTCCTCAAAGCGACCTTGGCAGGTTAGTCTTACCCATTTGCTACGCGGACAACAAACGATTTTGTTGGTACCACTGGAAGTCGAAGCAATCTGGCTACTCTCTCACTCAGGAAATTGTGAGTAGATCCACTGTCAATCAACACCATCACGTGGTGAGACCCAATGGTAGCTGCTACTCGCATGGTTTGAGGGGATGTCCAGCCTGTTAGTGCATGTAGTGAGATTTCTGGTTCGACTTGATCTTCTGGAGTTTCTGCCATCTGCAATTCTTCGTCCTCCATCACATATTCTTTGGTTTGGTTGCTGCTTGGGCACTCAAGAAGGAGTAGTTGAGGACCTTGGCACTTGTGTCCTGGGGTGAATTTGTCGTTGCAGTTGAAACAAAGCCCTTGTGCTCTCCGTTTCTGCATTTCATCCCAACTCAACCTCTTGGGTGTGGCTGTTGGGTTAGAACGATTCATTGTGGTGTTGGTGGTAGGTACACGGTTCAGAAGTGGAGGTCTTGTGAACCTCCTTGTTCTGGCGATCTGCTCATCCCTCATTCTTGCTAAGCTGATGGCTTCCTTTAATGTTTTGGGCTTGAACATTCGAATCCCATCGGCAATCTCGGGTTTCAATCCTCCCATGAAAGTGCCAACGAGAGCCTTCTGTGTCCATCCGTGAACTCGATTGCCAAGCCTCTCAAACTCTTTTTGGTAATCACGAAGAGATCCAACCTGTCGAACTCTAGACAGAGCTTCATCAAAATCTTCACACTCTGTTGGTCCAAAACGAGCCCACAATTCCTCTTCAAAGAACTCCCAAGTCACTAAGCGGCCTTCCTCCTGGTAAGTCCGACGCATCCATTGCCACCATTGATTAGCTTCTCCTTCAAGGTGGAAAGATGCTAGAGTTACCTTCTGATTATCTGCTATGCCTTGAAATTCAAAGAATTGAGCTACTCTACTAAGCCATTCAGTGGGATCTTCTCCAGAGTATTTTGGAAACTCCAACTTCGCCATCTTGGAAGAGAAAATCTGTCTGCTGCCGTCATTCTCCTCTCGATGTGAACGGAAAGATCCTTCTCGCCCATGGTTGTTGTTGCTAGGGGCTTCTCTGGTTGAAAGAAAAGCTTCTGAAAGTTTGTTGATGGTTTCCTCTAAATGGTGCAGCTTATCAGTTACGCCTAACTCCAGTTGATGCATTCCATCTTGAACTCCACCGAGTCCAGCCTCCAAAACCTCAATCCTCTCTTTGTTGGATGCCATTATAACCTGCTCTGATACCAATGATAGGTCCCAATCACAGCAGTAGAAAATATACTAATAAATACTCACTTTCTTTGGGTGAAAGATAAACCACACAATTGTTGCAAGAAAATTATTGTCTGCTTTATTTATTGCTAACGTTCCAATAAATAGAGTTAAGCTTAACAGATCAGCTTCAACTCAGGAAACTAACTAGCCAAAATTCAAGGAAATAAGTTGTAACAACTTTGAATGAGCAAAAATACAAAACATCAGAAAATAAAATAAAAAAGCTTTTACTGCTGCTATTTACTGGTTTAGACTTGGTCTAACACAAGCTAAAAACTTGGGATTCTTCTTAGGAGTTCGCTGAGATCTTCTTGGCCTATCATATACGAGATGATTTGATTTTGAAATCAATAATTTTAAACAGTTTGTAGAGAATAGATAAAGTGAAATATTTTATTTATGCTTTATCTATAGTTATGACCCATTTAATATTTGATACAACGATGAAATCTTAAATCGTTGATGTAGCGACATATAAATGGAAATGATTTGTATAATGTGATTATATATGACTGGACACTAATAGAGATGAATTTCTTTAGAAGATTCATTAAATAAAGAAGTTTATATCTATCTAAATAATGATCATATATGCATTGATCTTAATCCTGAATGTTCTAAAGACTCTTGCATATTCAACTGTCTTTTGATTTATAATGGGTGAGAATAATATAGATTCATATCAATAAACTTCATACTTTGGTTCACCGTTCTTGGAGTGTTATTATCGAAGAAAGTAATTGTTGTATTTTGGGAGACGATAACCCTAAAACCATCAACATCATTGTTGGGTTGAAATCGTATTAAGGTCAGAAATTCCAATTCTCGCCTGCATCGAAACAAGCATCCATATTGTGTGACGGAAATTTTAACTTCAATGTTTCAATTTCAAGTTTGATCTAAAACATAGAAACACTAATATTTCAGCAATATTTTCTAACACTTATTATTCATATGTTTATGATATTATTTATATATGGTGTTGGATTATAATCAATATTTTAGGATGTGTCTTGAAATATTGTTGTTTTATACATTGCATAAACACCCCTCCTGCTCCATAGGTTTAGTATATTATTAGAAAACAAGTATAATATGACGTCTTCAAGGAATGTGATATAATGGTAAATGACTTATGATTTGATTGTCAGGTCTTGAATTTGAGTCCAGAGGGTGTATTTTCTTATAAGAGATCAGAACAGTCGGAAATTTTACATGTTCTACTTAAGCCCGATTCTGATGATTTGACTACAAAATTTCTAATGTTTTCAAAAAAATATTACAATATGACATTATATGCGGCGACTAAATCAGTGGTCACATGTATCAATGACTTTGTGTTCATTGTTTTATAGTTTATATGATCATTATATGATAGTTAAATGATCATCAATGTGCCCTTAAAATTATTTTATTGATGGGTGTCAACCTTATGTACTAACTGCATAAACTTGGTGGTAAGTATCAACCTTTTGTGATTGCGAAAAGCCCGATAATATCATTTATGAATACATAATTACCGTCACAAAAGATTCTTTGTGATACCGAAAATACAGTGCAATAAATTTTGGGATGTTAATCATTGATTGTCATCATATATATAACCATTACAAAAAATGATAAGATTTTGCTTTTGGTTTTTCTTCTTCTTCTTTTTCGTTCTTGAGAGAATTTTAAGAATAAGAAATGGTGACTAGGGTTAGAGTCCCCTCTCAATAGCAAAGTTTCTGTCCGCACTGATTATTTTTTAATAAAATTTTGTAATATCTAAATTTACTTAATGTCATCATGATGACAAATGAATGTTACAAAATCAAATAAGTTATTATCTTTTGTAAGGTGTAACTTCCATTCCAACCACCACACCGGTAGTCAATCAATTCACGTTCCCTCTTAGCCTTTGTATTGCTGGATTGTTGGTGTCCCTTTCCGATCAACGATCGATTGTGGACTGAATGAATCATGATGCATATTCAATCTAATGTTTAGTTTCAAAATATTTAATTAATGGGTTGTATATATGATTTAGAGAAGCACCTACAGGCCGGACGGAAGGGAGCCACGGGAGCAAGGTAGATCGGAATAAGAGAGCAGTACATGAATTTTTTTGAATTTGTCTGTCTGATTTCTCTTTTTTGGGAAGTTGTTTTTTTCTTTTTGGTGATTAACACAAGTCTTGTTATAAATATTTTAAAAATTCAATTATAATTATTTTTTACCAAGACGATTAGTGTCATATGATTTATATATTGGACATAATTCCTTTAGTTTTCCTCCCTTTTTAATAACATAATTTCTTTAATTTTGAGTTACTCTTATAAGCGTTGAACCGATTTTTTTTAATTCCATTAACAGACTTCTCTTATTTATCCACCCGCACAAAATACGAACCCTAGTTCAAATAATAATTCACAGCAGCCGTAAGATGAGAAAACTTCTTTATCATTCCATTTTGTGAAAGAATTAGAGTGAATGGCAGCACGTCATGCATGATGGCAGCATGTGCTATATTTTAATGGAAAATAGATTATATTTTGGAGCAATTATGGTTCCATTGAACGTTTTTTTCTTTATCTTTTTTTTTCTTTATATTTTTTGAATGTTTCTACAGAGAAAGAGCCTTGGAATACATATGTTATTTTATCTATATGTGTTAGCACCTTTTTTATTGGCATGTGTCCGTGACAAAACAAGTTCAATTGAGTTGTAATCTTTCTTGAAGATCTTTGTGCAATTGGACTGTTTTCTGGCTGCTGTGCATCAGACATACGTTCGTGGTGCGTTCGTTTCAGTGTTCGAACGATTGGCGTTAGTGTCACGTTCTCTATTGGGTTCGAACGGGCGCATTCCAGAGAGCAAACGTTCGAGGCACATTCTTGTGGGGTTCGAACGGGAGCATTCCAGAGAGCTCACGTTCGTTGTGCGTTCGATTGGCGTTCGAACGAGTTTTCACAGAAAGGGCGCGTTCGTGTAGCGTTCTAGTAAGCGTTCGAACGCGACTGCGATCTGAAAGCG
This sequence comes from Zanthoxylum bungeanum, assembly GCA_019454045.1. Classification (NCBI taxonomy): domain Eukaryota; kingdom Viridiplantae; phylum Streptophyta; class Magnoliopsida; order Sapindales; family Rutaceae; genus Zanthoxylum; species Zanthoxylum bungeanum. The sequence continues at coordinate 101,790 of SKCR01026713.1, forward strand.
TTTTTGGCCTGCAAAACCCTAGTTTTTCAACCTACCTATAAATATAACACTTAGCCGCCATTCTCATGGGTTGAAACATATTTCTCTTGAGCCAAATACTCTCAAAGCTTTCAACTCTATTTGATTCCACCATTGAAGACTTCTTCATCTTATTGTCTTCTCCATTAATGGTGTGAATCCTTCTTTGATAAACCTTCAACACAACATAACCCAAATTCCCTAATCCTTAAGAGTTCTTTAGGAGGAAGTTTGGTAGTCGGAGTTCCGGCGTTCGAAGTGATACAATCTACTCAGAGACTTCAGAGGTTCTGAAGAAAACCGTGAGTCGCGGACTTAAGGAGTTGCCTTGAGTTCTTGCAGTATTGAGGTACTTGAGTCGGTGAAGTTGTCACCATAGGTCTTGACCATCGCTGTAAGTTTATCTCTATATAGTGGATTGGGCTGGTAGCCGATATACCCGGAGTGGTTTTTTACTCGGAAGAGTTTTCCACTTCGTCACCAAAATTATTGTGTTGATTTTGTGTGATTGATTTACCTTTCCGCAATTACATTTCGTATTAAATTAATATTGTGGTCTTTACTGTTGTTGGATATTGTGGTTGGTAGTTGATTTCCCATAGACACATTAATTAGGACTTGTCTTAATTAATTGTGATTATTTCCGCATAGGGTCAGAACTTTGTGTAAAATCGAACTTTCAATATGAAATTTATTTTATTCATTCATATCACTGTTTGGGGAAGGAATACACTAATGGTTCAGAAGTACCACAAATATCTTAATCATTTACTTTTTCTCTTCAAATAACCATTATTTTCATCTATATAAATTTAAGGGTTATTCAAGTATTTAAATATAATATTTTTTATTATATTATTATAAAATTTTATGTTTTACTATTACATTTTTACCAAACTTTTCGTTTAATAAAGATTTTATAATATTATTGGCAAAAAAGTAGTTAGGGCGAACATGTACCACAGGACGATTTGCAATCAGGACGACGAGGGGAAGAGCGGTCAGGATGATTATCATGCGTTGCAGTTGATTCTACGACCTAGCGGTTAGGCCATGACTACCTACGATCTGGCAGTTTCACGCAGAACGCAGCAATTAGATGCATGATCCAGCAGTTACAAGGACTCAGCAGTTAGATGCATGATCCTGCAGTTGCAACCATGAAACGTGGAAGTTCGTGGACCAAGAAAAGCGAAACTGTTCAAGCAGTTAACAGAGGCTCACTATAAAAAGCTTAAGCGTGGGAAGAAGAAAAAAAGAAAGAAAAAATGAAGACTCATTATGAGCATTTTATTTTCATTCTCGTAGCTTTGTAATCCATATACTGTAACTCGTGTGTTTGTGCCCCTTAGAGGCTTATTCACTTAATCAAACACCCCTTACTTAGACTTTATCTCAGGAGGTTTGAACCTTACACGCTCTTTGACATAAAATTGCGCAAACAGTTTTTGGTGACCACAGTGGGAGGATTGGTGTAAAGTGGAAATGCCTCCGAAAAGAAACACTCAAATTGGCTCGAGTACGGAGGAAGGGGGATTGGAGCAAACCAACCAGCCCCACGTTCCAGCCGTGGTAGGCCATTTCGAGGGTCTGGCAGACGCTAGCCGATATGACACTATACGAGAGTTCAGCCCTAACGCGGCTCGCGCCTTGTTTGGCGAGTTCACCCAGGATGTTGTCGAACATGTTAGGCTTCAAAACGCTTACATCGTAGATAAGTTTACTTCGGCTAGTAATTCACACTACGAAAATATGGTCAAACACCTAAGCGCATTGAACGAGTTGATGGCCAAATGTGTGAATGGGGGACAGCCCTACCGTGGACTACACCTCCTCATGCACCAAGAAGGAGGCTGGTCCAAGCAATGTTCCTCCATAAGGGATTACTGCCCCGAAAATACCCAGAGGGGGAATAAGTCCTGGAGGCAATGGCCCACACTTAGGGCCAAACATGGTACAATATGAAGTAGTGTTGCCCCAAGGTCCCCAAGGTTCACAAGGGCAAGGTCACGACTATGTCCCATTTATGAGAGGACCACAACCACCGCCCGTAGCGATGCTATTCAATGGCAATGATATGTTGAGAGAACAGATGACCGAGATTCTTCAGAATCAACTCGGTCTAGGAGTGAGGCCGATTCAGCCGAGATATCGAAAGCCATATCCAGATTGGATTGATGTAGCGTATCCGTGGCGTAGGAACTATAAAATACCAGAATTTTCTCTGTTTACAGGGTCTGGGGAAGTTTCTACCATAGAACACATAGGGCGATTTACCCTTCAGTGTGGGGAAACGAACGATTTCCATAAGTTGAGATTATTTCACGGCTCGTTGTCAGGAGTAGCTTTCTCCTGGTTTGTCAGCCTGCCGCCCAATTCGGTGGAAAATTGGCACCAAATGGAACAGCTATTCTATGCACAATTCTATAAGGCCGAATCTGAAGTGGCCTTGGCCGATTTAGCAAATTTGAGGCAGTTGCCAGGAGAATGGGCCGAGGCGTTCTTACAAAGGTTCAAAGCGGCTCGAGGCCGATGTTACGTGCCTTTGCCAGAAAAGGAGTTTGCCAATTGCCTTGTTTTCCGGAATATTTTACAGGACGCCATAGAATCTGGACGAATAACGTTTGAAAAAAATATGGCAGTGGACGACAACCCTTTTCCAAAGCTGATGGAATTAAATATGATCAATTCAGACCTCACCAAAACGAACTTGCCAAAATTTAAGCTAGTCCTAGATGAAGATCAGGACGGTCATCGTCCCAGCGCTCTTGAAAGGATTGAAGCACCCCAAGAAAGGATGGATCCGTGAAATTTATGTGCACGGTGCAAAAATAATATAGAGTGGATGAAAGAACTGGAAGATACCTGTGAAAGACCAGTGAAGAATGAACCAGTAGCATGGCAGCCAATAACCTTCACACCAAGGTTTTATGGAGAACATTCAAACTTCGTCCAAAATATAAGGACGTTTAGGCCGAAAATTCATCGGCCCAATGTATGGCATTCGTACCATCGACCATACTCATGCCAACGGCCAGGAAGGAACTACCCTCCCGTGGATGAAATGACAAGGACACAATTGAGACAACACCAAAGAAACTATGGCCGTATGATGTGCCAGCAAGGTGAAGTGAAAGTCACCACTGAACATAGTGCCCATACAATGAAGAGGCCGGATGTGAGCAGTAAGGAAAATGATGGCAGGGAAGAGATAGATGCGAGCTGTAAAGAGCGTACCAAATTCGATCGACGAAAATGAGATGAGACAGATGATGAAGAACCCCCCATTTTGATTCAGTTTGGCAGCATGCCTCCGGTTGTGGCTAATCATTACCAGTTGTCTGAAAAGTTTAAGGGGGACAACAACGAGATCTCCGGGAATAACGAAGATGTCTACGACGGCGATGAGACAGAATTCGCAGCACTTGCAATAACTGATAGAGAGGCCTCGGACAAGGAACTGACTGATACAGAGGAAGAAATAGATATCAAGATCGAAGCACGAAGAAGAGGGATATCACAAAATCGGCTTCTCAGAGAATTATACGAAGCCGGAAATCCTGCAGTAGGGACATTAGGAGAGGAGAGGACTTGGGGCGATCTCCATACCTCGTCCTATACGGAACGCCCAAAGTAAAACAGGCCGTGACCAGGGCGGAAAAACGGAGGATGTTCATCAATAATGTCTCCCGTGATGCACCGATCACATTGCCACCTTCTGGATGGGACGAGGAGGAAGAGCCACCTCAGGCAAATACCGGCAGTGAATAAACGATGGATGTAGGAATGTCAGGGAAAGAGACGTTTCCAAATACACCACAATAAATGACAAAGCACATGCGACCGTTGTATTTGAAAGCAAAGGCAAACGGAATACCCATCACTAAGATGTTGATCGACAATGGAGCAGCCATCAACGCCATCCCGGTTAGGATGCTGGGGCGATTAGCAAAGTCGGAGGACGATCTCATCCCTACAGATGTGGTGCTTACAAGTTTCAATGGAGGGGCAACGACAGCCAAATGGGTCATCCCACTAGACTTACAGGTATGAAGCACTACAAAGACAATAGTGTTTTTCGTTATAGACAGACCAACCACATATAACATGCTCTTGGGACGAGACTGGATCTACGGCAGCCGATGCATTCCTTCGTCCCTTCATCAATGTCTGGTTTTTTGGAATCAGAAAGATGAAGTAGAAATAGTACACACTGATAACAAGCCCTTCGCAGCGGAGACGAATCCGGCCGAATATTTCATGTATGAAGGAAATTACGGGCCAACTAGGGTACTGAATGAAGCAGGAGATTCGACCATAGTGGCTCAAAATAACGAGCCGTACCCCGTGGATCTGGTAAATGACTTGTTCGCGTAAACAAGGCCAACTATAGTGGCATTCGAGGGGCCAACGCATGGCCATGAAACCAATAATTCAAATGGAGAAGAACAAACAGAGTAAAAAACACATTGCGCTTGCGGCCACTAGGGCCAGCTTAATGGCCTATGTAACAGAACGTGAAGATGAAGCCGAGGCTCAGGCCACAATTTTGGCCTTGAGAGATAAATTATTAGCACATCAGACGGAAGACAGAATAAGAGAGGCATGCGGGGTGGATTGCTTGATGGAAGAAAGTGACAAGGACGAACAACCAAAAGAAGAATAAGAGTACGCTCTGAATTCGCGGCATAAGGCAAACATTGCAAGGGTACAAGATGTTATGGACGAGGTAAACCTGGGAAGTGAGGATGATTGACGCATCACTTACATCAGCAAAGAACTAGAGGCCTAGGTACGCGAAAAACTAATCCATCTTTTACAAAAATATAAAGATTGTTTTGCTTGGGACTACGATGAAATGCCTGGTTTAGATAAGACTTTAGTAGAACATAGGTTGCCAATTATGCCAAATCACAGGCCATATAAGCAACCTCCCCGGAGGCTTGCACCCAATGTTATGTCTGACATTAAAAAAAGAAGTCGAGCGCCTTTTGAAGATGAAATTCATTAGAATGACCAGATATGTAGAATGGTTGTAAAATATCGTCCATGTCATGAAAAAGAATGGAAAGCTAAGAATATGCATAGATTTTAGGAATTTAAACTTGGCAACACCAAAAGATCAATACCCTATGCCTACGGTGGATTCCTTAGTAGACTCCACAGCAGGATACCAAGTGTAATATTTTATGGATGGGTATGCAGGATATAACCAGATCTACATCATCGAAAATGATATTCATAAAATGGCTTTCAAGTGCCCGGGGTCTTTAGGATGTTATGAGTGGGTAGTAATGTCATTCGGCCTAAAAAACGCTGGGGCCACTTACCAATGGGCCATGAATCTAATTTTCCATGACATGATCAGTAATTTTGTAGAGGTTTATATAGATGATATAATGGTTAAGTCTATGACCATGGGCGAACATTTTAGCCACTTGGCGATGGCTTTTGAACGAATGAGGAAATTCAAATTGAAGTTAAACCCTGCCAAATGTGCTTTCGGGGTTTGTGCAGGAAATTTCATGGGCTTTCTAGTCCATTAACGAGGAATTGAGAGAGACGCCAATAAATCTCGAGCAATTGTTGAAGCCAAGCCACCCCAAAACAAAAAAGAATTGCAAAGATTCATAGAGCAAGTTAATTTCTTAAGAAGATTCATTTCTAACTGTGCAGGAAAGACTAAAGTTTTCTTGTCCCTGCTGAGGCTAAAGGATAAAGACGAATTCGTCTGGATCGAGGAACATCAAAAGGCCTTCGAGAGCCTGAAGAATTATTTATCACAGCCGCCAGTGATGGTACCCCCATGCTAGGACGGCCAGTGAAGCTTTACATATCAGCTGAAGAGCAATCCATATCTGGAATGATTGCACATGATGACAATACGAATGTCGAAAGAGCCATCTATTATATCAGTAAACAAGACATATTTCGAAATTTGAGAATCAGAAGACATGATTTTCAGTATCCCAAAATGATGAGGCCACATTTAAAAAGGCGTAATCCACATTGACCCGGTGCAGGTATCGGAGAACAGAAAGCTGAGCCAGGTCTGGGGATGACCAGTCTACCACCCCGTGAATAAAGGACACAACGGGATCTTGAGCCATGAGACCAAAGAGAACTGAGCAATCACCAGAGTAGAATTGATAGGAGTAAACTGTAAGCATGCCAAGAGGGCAACCAAAGACTTTTACAAGTAAAGGGGCACCAAAGGCAAAGAGGATTCCTAAAGGGGTGAAGAAAACCCTCTAGCATGATGAAGGCCTAACCCAGGATGACATCAAGCCAGTAAGACAAAGAAAACCCATCGGAATAGGGAATGCATCCATGCATACATGCATACACGTTGCATACACATAATTTTTGTTTTGTGTTCGCAGGCTTTGAAGAAAAAGAAAAGTGGCGATGGCGAGAAACTCCAAGAATAAAGAAAAACCTCGAGAATGAGGACGGATCAGGGGTCGAAGTGCCTCACCACCATTATCAACAGTTTTGGGAATGAATCCCAGGGTCGAGGCCCACATTATCAGCACAGTTCGGGAATGAAGACCAGAGATCAAAACATCTCACACTAGGAATGGTTCAGGAATAAAGCCCAGAGATCGAAGCATATCACACCCAGCATGGTTCAGGAATAAAGCCTAGAGGTTGAAGCACCTCGCCATCAACTCAACACAGTTCGGGAATAAAGCCCAGAGATCGAAGCACCTCACCATCAACTCATCACAGTTCGGGAATAAAGCCTATAGATCGAAGCATCTCACACCCAGCATGGTTCGGGAATAAAGCCCAAGGGTCGAAGCACCTCGCCATCAACTCAATACAGTTTGGGAATAAATCCCAGAGATCAAAGCATCTCACACCCAAATGAAGCCCAGGGGTCGAAGCACCTCGCCATCAACTCAGCACAGTTTGGGAATAAATCCCAGAGATCAAAGCATCTCACACCCAATATGGTTCGGGAATGAAGCCCAGGGGTCGAAGCACCTCGCCATCAACTCAGCATAGTTTGGGAATAAATCCCAGAGATCGAAGCATATCACACTCATCATAGTTCGGAATAAAGCCTAGGGGTCGAAGCACCTCCCCATCAACTCAACACAGTTCGGGAATAAAGCCCAGAGATCGAAGCATCTCACACCCAGCATGGTTCGGGAATAAAGACCAGGGGTCGAAGCACCTCGCCATCAACTCATCTCAGTTTGGGAAAAAATCCCAGAGATCGAAACATCTCGCAAACCAAGTAAGTAAAAATGCATGCATGACTTTGATAGGGTTGTCACTTTCACACACTGCACAAGCCCCATCAAAGTGGGGGCAACTGTAGGCACTGCATTTTTGCATGAGCCCAATGATGAGCTTTGTATGGAGTATCTACCTGAAAAGTTGCGGAAGTTGCGAAAAATGTATGTCGGAAGGAAGGAAAACCCCCAAAATTAACACCTCACCGGATTCGGACTCACTGGCCAGCCTCGGATTCACTCAGTCAGTGTTTGTTTCAAACCTTGGCCTCAGACGCACCCTTGCACCCTTCAACTTCGGCCCATCCACACGGCCCAAAGCTCATGCAACCCACCATACACAAGCCCAAGGCCCATGAACCCATGTACACGCCCAAATAGATTTGAAATCCCATGCAATTCACATGTGCAAATCCCCTCATCAACACTTTCCAATTTAATAAAGATTTGAAATCCTATGCAATTCACATGATTTGTTTCCTTGTTTAGAGAACCCTCGAAATCATTATAAAAGAGAGACCAAATCATCAAAGTGGAGGAGGCTAGCTTTGGACGGAAAAACACAAACACAAAAAAGACCATAAAGACTCTTATTCTTATTCTTCTTGAACAAAAACCAACCGAAAACACCAAGCCACTAAAACACTAAAAACCGAAACACCAAACCCTAGAAAGAAAACAAAACACCGAAACCCCAAAACACAGAACCACAACACCGAAACAACAAACCAAGAAACGCAGAACTACCATTATCGAGAGAAAAAAACAACAAAAACAATCTTCCTCAACAAAAAACAAACCAGAAAGAAACAAACCAGAACGTGAAACCAACAACGAGCCCATCACTAAAAATACAACCAAAAACCAGGAAAATGACAAAAAAAAAACAGCAAGGAAACCGAACAAAAAAAATCATAAAAACCAAGAAAATAGTGAGAAGAAAAATAGTGCAGAACCACCAAAAAAACCAGTGAAGAATCACAAAAACAACAGCCAAAAACACCAAAAATAGCAGCCAAAACAACCAAAAACAGCAGCCCAAAATCGCAAAAACAACAGCCAAAAACAACCAAAATAACAGCCCAAAAACCGCAAAAACAGCAGCCAAAACAACCAAAAAATAGCAACCAGAAAATAGTAAAACAGCAAACAGAAAATAGCAAACTAGCGAGTGAAACAACAAACCAGAAATAACAAAACAGCGAACCAGCTTCGATCCTTCCGGCGACGGCTTAACGCACTTCCGAGAGAACAACTTAAAAGGTAAGACCTGAGGGCACCCTTGCCATATTTCTTTTATAGTTCTGGACGCTATATGTCTGGCTGGACGTGAAATACGTTCAGTCGGGTATGAGAAGTCCTACATCAAAGACGACCAAATCTCTGGTCACATTCTTTTCTTTCTTCGGCATTTTGTTATTTATTTATTCACTTTCATCGTTATTTTATTATTTTGCATTTATTTTATTATTTATCTTCATTTTATTATTTCGTCTTTATTTTACTTGCTCAAGTTGGTGAATAATCGCATATATATATATATATTATATATATATATATATATATATATATATATATATTATATATATATATATATATATATATATTTTATGTCCGCTTACTTTGCATGGATGATTATGTGTGTTATTATCCCTTGTGGTATATCAGATGGAAACCCAGACATAAATTTCGTAGCCGAATCCGAATGGACGGTAGTGTGGTCTGTACTTGGGATAAAACTCCACGTGCCACTCGGGAAATACTCAAATATGCATGATTAACCCCCCTTGTTCGTTATTTATTTATTGACGTTTTTTTCTTTTTTTGATTGATTTTCGTTATTGCATCACGTACTTCTTAATTTAATATGCTTTTGGAATCGTGTTGTTGTGATAATTATTTGATTGGGATGTTATTTCATTTTTTATTCGCTTTTATGTATGAATCGCAATAAGACTTGGCTATACCATTGTGTGAACCCGTCTATTATACTGGCATAAGTAAAAGACCATTCTGAACCCAACGGTTTGAGGTATTCCCTTGCGAGGGGTGAGTGCGAGCTTAAATCTTTTCCCAGTTCACACAGGGTGGTGACTCCTTTATTCTCTGGTTTAGTCCACCGCGGGCTACTTCGTACTCTCTACGGCTGCGAGCCCAACAGTGTCGTGGTCGCCGAGCATCATAGGCATAGCGGTAAACCCTGATTCGCTCCTACAGTTACATTCGTCTAAGGGTTCGAAAAAAGTCTTTCAGTGTGTTCGTTTGTGGGCCGCATTCGCCCGAGCGTTTGAACGGTGTCATCCAGTGAGATCATGTCCAAATAGAATTCATTCATACGATCAAACGTCTTGCACCAGCAGCTTCACTTGTGTAACACATTCGAGTATGCATTCAAACGCAGAGGCTGAAAATAGAAATTTTTGGGCTTCTATATAAAGCCCAAATGAAAGGCTAGGGTTATTTTATCTCATTTTCCCATTTCCTTCAACCAACCCACGACTCAAACACTTAATTTATTTTTAGATTAGCTACTTATTTGAAGATTTCTCTTTCATTTTCTTGGGTAAAGCCTAATAAGGTAAGATTCTCATTTATATCTAGTATTTTCCATGTATTTTCTCTGGGATTTCATAAGTTAGTCACTCAAATCAATGGGATCTAAGCGTGATAATTGTTATGAAGCTTGTGAGAGTTGATTTGAGTGTATGTTTAGCATGGTTTTTTATGGTTACCATGATTTTTGACATGGGGTAGCAAGATTATAAAAGCATGATGTATGGGTGTTGGGTTAGGGTTGAGCTAGCATGATGGATGGTGATTGAGTGTTGAGCATGCAAGATTAAAGCTTATTGTTGGGAATCTTTCATGGTTAATTGAGCATGACCTGAGGTTGTGGTGTGTTTGTCATGAACCCCCATTTTGGTGTGTTGTTGAACATGTGAGTGTGTTGTACTTTGGCCTTGCGATGATGGTATGGTTGAAAACTTTGGATATTTTATTGTGTCTACGTGTCTACTCATTGGGATTTGTCCTGGTTCTCATTGAGCTGCTAATAACTTAGTTTAAATAGTACTTTGAGTAGCTGTAGATGTTGGAGCCATCTCTATCTTCCTCGACAGCACAGTAGTTACATCATTCATGAGCATGATTATATCGTACATATTCTTTCTCATGTACTAACAATACTTTGAGCATTCAATTGTAGGTTTTACGCAGGATATTCTATCTGGTTCCGTGCTACCCCTAGAATAGTATAATCAGGCCCAAATTTATGAGTGGATATTATGATTTCTTTTATGATTCCAAATTGAAATATTTTATAAGCCAATTTTTAAATTTAGGATTTTATTGAGCTTCAGTATGATATGGATATGTTTCCATTTCTCCATGTTTTTCTCAGTTATCAGCTCAAATAGTTTACACGTTTTTCAAGCCATGTTTATAAATTGTATAAATTAAAAGACTGTTGTTTTATAAATATGGAAAAATATTTTCAAACACCAGTAGAGTACCGTTCTCTTAGCATAGGGACCCAAGTACGCTTAGTTCAGCAAGTGTAATTGTTTCATATAAACCCTATTAGGCTATTATAGATATAACTCAGCTCTCCCCTGCTTACGCGGTTACTAGGTCCGCTAAGTAGGTTTTATTCCCCCAAGTTACTAAACTAGCAATGTTTTATTGTGACAGCTAATATAAAATTATATTTTCTCATCAATATTTTGATTTATACTTATTGAATTTATAAGATTACTTATATCATATTTTTTTAGCGTTCGCTCACTAGGTCGTCCAAACGACCCCCCTCCCCCAGCCCCCACACACTCCCAATTTTTAGTTGAAGGACCCGTTGATAGTCAATCTCGGTAAAGGTCATTTTTTGACCAGACTTATTGGAGAGGATGATATGAGCTGCAGTTATAAGAGTCTAAGTCATGGGTCCACTTTTGGTCATTTTTCTTATTTTGTTATTTTGGCCATGATGCCGTATGACGTACTATGTAGATGACATGTTATGTTGGAATACTTTAAACAGTTTATGTGTAGTGTATTGATGAACGGAAAATATATCACTATTTCCCGTCCCTTTACTTAATATTTTGTATAATTTCTTGAGTTTCGTGAATGTTTTGATGTGTTTTTTGTATTTTATAGATAAATAAGGTTTCAGGACTCACTGGAATCGAATCAGGGCCAAAACAGTGAAAAACAGAGCAAAAGGGAAAATTATCATTTCTGTGTCGCGACGCACAAAGCTTCTGCGTCGCGACCGCTAACGTGCGCCAGACATATATCAACATCAGAGAAACTTGATATCATACGCACTTGCTAACATGCGTCGGCCACGTGTCAACATCACATCAATCTTGCTATCATACGTCGGACACGTGTCATCATCTCGTGCTGTCGATACTACACGTCATTGCTTACGTCAGAGTCGTGATGCGCACAACTTCACACGTCGCGACGCCGAGCCAATAATTCAGTCTTCCGATAGCCGCGTGCCACATGTCATCATCTCAACAAAGCGCGTGCCACGTGTTGAAGATCTACGGCACGTCGCGACGCGCAAGGTTGCACGCGTCGTGACACGTGGGACCAAGTGATGCCTATAAATTTAGGCCGATTTCATTTCAAAATTTCAAACCTTCCTGAAGTTCCTAATAGGGGATTAAGGATTGTATCTTGTTTGTTTAGTTTTAGTTATTTAATTTATGTATTTTTATTTTAGTAGTAGTACTTTCCTAAGGTTCTAAATAAGGATCTAAGGATTTTATTTTTATTTAATTTTTGCACTTTTAATTATGCACTTTTATTTCCAGTAATAGTATTAGTTTATTTACTTTTTATTTCTTTTATGTTTAGTAGTTAATTTTCTGCTGGGGGAAGGGTGAAGCTTTTATTATTATAATTTAGATTAATCTCCCTCAAATTATAATATATAAATTATCTTAAAACCTGACTTAATTGGATACCGCCTTTATGGTCGGTTGGACTTAATTAAATTGATTTTAACCTGACTAAATTGGATATCGCCTTTATGGTCGGTTGAAATTAATTATAACTTGACTTAATCAGGGTACCACCTATATGGTCGGTTGGTAATTATCACGCAAATTTATATATTATAATAAGGGAGATTTCTAAATTAGAAATAGTAATGATAGATTAATCTCACTTAATTTATAATATAAAAATTGTAATTTAATAATGTGGATTAAAGTTGATTCCGCCTTAATGGCTGGTTTTATTTGTATAACATAATGTGACACCGCTGTAGGACACAGGACCTGAGCGACGCCGTTCCTAGGCGCGGCCTAGTTTGGGAAGTACTGAATAACATGGAGTCGCCACCCGGTGTGAACCGGGATAAAGATTTAAGGCCGCACTCACCCCTCGCAAGGGAAGACCTCAAACCGTTGGGTTCGGAATGGTCCCTTACTTATGTCACTTGTAATGAAAGGATTCATGTAATAATTTAACTAAGCTTAAGTAACACTTATTTCCAAGAGTATCATGCTTCTAAATTCTCATATGCAAAATAAAACTTATGTGTACATTTTTACATATATCTCATATTTAAAATTGCATGTTTAACATATAGCAACGAACATACAATTTTACATATTACATTCAAGAAAACACAAGCACACATATTGACCATACAAGCACACATATTGGCACTCTTCCAAACGGTACGTGGAATTGTAGCCCAAGTACAGACCGCACTACCGTCCATTCGGAGTCGGCTACGGAATTTACGTCTGGGTTTCCATCCGATATACCGCAAGAAATAATACTCAAATATTATCATGACATAAGCATACGAATTGTAATACATTGACACATTTGCATAAGAAAGATCAATCAATAGGCATTATGCATGGGTATAATAAGACAGACTCAGTTCAGTGTGTGCACGTTCGTGTGTAGCGTTCGTAAACGCGTTCGAACGGAAATGAAACAGAATGCTCACGTTCGAGTAGCGTTCGTAAACGCGTTCGAACGGAAATGAAACAGAATGCTCACGTTCGAGTAGCGTTCGTAAACGCGTTCGAACGGAAATGAAACAGAATGCTCATGTTCGAGTAGCGTTCGTAAACGCGCGTTCGAACGGAATGAAACAGAATGCTCACGTTCGAGTAGCGTTCGTAAACGCGTTCGAACGGAAATGAGACCTGATGCATGATAAGGCAGAATTTATGCGTGTTCGAGTTGCGTTCGTGAACGCGTTCGAACGGACACGGACCTCATGCATGAAATGGGATGCAATAAACAGAAAATAAAGGGGCGCGGCGAAGCACTGCCGTAAAGGTGACCTTTTGGGGCTCTTGATCTCTCAAAGAGAGGACCTTTAGACCAACATGCTAAGCCCATGCGCATCACGTCACACGTACAAGACTAGAACCAATCATATCAACCAAGTATGCCCGATTGAACACATCTCACATCCAATCTGAATACACGTCAACCGGCGCGGCAAAGCATCGTGGAAAAGGGGGGCTTTTAGCCCCTCCCCATAGGGGATCTCACATCACACTTACTAAGCCCATGCGCTCGATTGACTTATACATACGAAAATAAAGATAATAATATCAAACTAAGTATGCTCGACTGAACGTATCTTGCGTCCAACCGAACATACATCAACCGGCGCGGCGAAGTAGTGTCACGAAGGTGGACTTTTCGGCTCTTTGTCTCACAAATGGAGGACCTTTGGACTAACTCACTAAGCCCATGCGCTTGGTTGAATCATACAAAAATAAACAACATATTGAATTCAAGAGAAAACTAATAAACAAAAAGCAACACAACGAAGAGAGATGATGCCGTTTACTCAAGCGGTACGTGGAGTTGTGGCCCGAGTACAGATCATATTACCGTCCATTCGGAATCGGCTATGAAATTTATGTCCGGGTTTCCATCCGATATACCGCGAGAGTTGACACATCTCTCATTCATCTAATGCCCACAACATATTACATCTCAAAATTCATGCATATTTATATACTCAAAAAATCACAACACACATTTCAACATTACAATCATACAAGAAACTTAATAAATAATGCGGAAAATGAAAACAAGTGTGAAAGATACCCTCAGGTCTAACCTTTTAAGCCGTCTCTCGGACTCACGTTCCACGAAGATCGAAAGGGGGGTAAAGCTCCGCAACTTTTCTGGTCCGCTGGTTCAACGTCCTAGCTCACTGCTTCGCTGCTTTGCTTATTGTTCGAACTCCGTTCTGCTCCTATTCGGCTCCTGTTTTGCTGCTCACTGCACGGGCTACCTGTTTCAATGTTTTCAAAGAACTATTCCAAGTTGTGTGGGTTCTTAGTGCAATTAAAAGTGATTATTTTTAAGATTATCTATGTAGTTTTCTAAGTTACTGTTTTTTTTTTAGGATTTGGGCTGCTGTGTTTGTGTGGTTTTCGGTGATGTATGGAGGCTTAGAGGGGCTGGTTTTCGGTGGTGATTAGGGGTTGTTTTGGTGCTTGTAGTTTCGGTGGTGATTAGGGTGGTTACTTGTGGTAGATTCGGCTATGGAGGAGATGATTGAGGTTCTTTTGTTCTCTTTTCGTGTGTGTATGAAGTGTTTTCTCTTTTTGTCTGTTTTGGGTGTGTAGAGAGAGTCTAGAGAGATTTCGAGAGAGCTTGGACGTGAATTGTGTTGTGTGTCCGAGAGGAATGGCCTTGGTTAGGGGTTGTTTATATAGAGAATGGCTAGGGTTTATGATGAGTGGTATTTATATCACTATTTCCCACTCATTTAACCTAATATTTTGTATTGTTTCTTGAGTTTTGTGAATGTTTTGATGTGTTTTGTGTTATTTTGTAGATAAATAAAGTTTCAGGACATTCTGGAGGTGATTTGGAGCAAAACAGTGAAAATTGGCGAAAAAGGGCATTTTGGTAAATTCCAGTGTCGCGCCGCCCAGACCTTCCGCGTCGCGACGCCCAGCATGCGCCGAATCTGCTAAAGTGCGCCAGGTCAACTTGTCAGAATTTGAGAAGTTTGACTTTGCTAACATGCGCCGTGCCACGTGTCACCATCACATCCAATCTGCTAACGTGCGCCGTGCCACGTGTCAACATCATATGCTGCCGACACTCAGACTTGACACGTGTCGCCTCGTCATCAGCCACGTCAGCGGTCAACGAGTCAACTTTGCCATGTGTCATGCCACATCATCGTCCACGTCAGCAGGTCAACCTAGTCAACTTGCCACGTCAGCCTACACCAATCACAACTTGACACGTGTCGCCACGTGTCGCAATCCTATTGTGCCGACAATTGTAACACGCGCCTTCGCCACGTCACCGCCACATCAGCGCCACGTCAGCATGACGTCATCAATGACGTCATCACAATAATTGAGAATTAGCCGCCTTGACACGTGTCGCTTGAACAGTCAGCCGCCTTGCTACGTGTCGCCTTCTCATCGTGCCACGTCGACAAATCCAGCGTCGCGACGCTGAGGTCCTTGGCGTCGCGACGCCCGAACAGTGAAAAATTTTCCTATAAATACCAGCGCGAATTTTCATTTTTCAGTTGTTATTCTCTCTCTTCAAATTACGTGTAAAGAGAGTTTCTCTCTCTAAAAAAATTTAGTTTTTAATTTTTTTTACTTTTGTAATTTAATTTTAATTACTTTTTGTAATAATAATAAGTTTACTTTCTTTATTTTTTACAGTTTTACTATTTACCATGATGAGGTAATTCCTCCAGCTAAGGTGAAAGGTAATTCTTTTACTGTTGCTCTTTAGTTTAATCTCCCTTAAAAATAATATATTTACTAATTAAAATACTGATTAATAAATGATACCGCTATATTGGTCGGTTGGGAAATTTATTTAATCTGGTTTAAACCTGACTTAATCAAGGAAACCGCTATATTGGTCGGTTGGTATATTTATTTTCTGTTGGTTTGAACCTGATTAATCAATGATACCGCCAGATTGGTCGGTTAATAAATTTATTTTATCTGGTTTAAACCTGACTTAATCAAGGAAACCGCTATATTGGTCGGTTGGTATATTTAATTTCTGTTGGTTTAAACCTGATTAATAAAGGATACCGCCAGATTGGTCGGTTAATAAATTTATTTTGGTACCGCCTTTATGGCTGGTTTATGGACAAATATTACCG
Organism: Zanthoxylum bungeanum; assembly: GCA_019454045.1. NCBI lineage: Eukaryota > Viridiplantae > Streptophyta > Magnoliopsida > Sapindales > Rutaceae > Zanthoxylum > Zanthoxylum bungeanum. The sequence goes on from SKCR01026713.1 coordinate 118,203, forward strand.
CCTATATGGCTGGTTGGACTTAATTGGACTTAATCAGGATACCGCCAGATTGGTCGGTTGGTTAAATAATATCACAAGTTTATATATTATTTTATTGGGAGATTTCTAAATTAGTAATAGTAAAAGTAATTCCTTTTACCTTAGCATTTTATTTTTATTGTATTTTTACTTTTCAATATTTATTTTAACGTAATTATTTTTCAGCATTTTATGTCTTTTATTTTCAAGTTTTTACCAGCCCTAACTATGTGTAATAACTAAGTTAGTATCTAGGGTTGTGATGAAATTCAATGTCACGGGTTTATAAGGGTTAGATTATAATTTGGGTAATATAAAGATTTATTTATTGAGTCTTATTCTCGATGCTCTTTAATTAACAGGCCATTAATTAATTGATTAGGTAAACTTAAAATGAACTAGACATAGGGATTTTAAGTTTAAGACCTTAGACTCAATAGCCCACGATCTTCCTTAAGGATAGATAACCCTTTCAATAGATTTCCTTACAGGATAGGAATATACCTGTCGGGCGGGGGTAGTCTTAATTGGAACTTAATCGTAATGAATCTAGGTAATTTGGTTGACATAGACATATGGTTCAATTGGATTATACTAGGTATTTGTAATTGACCATCGGAAGATGCTTTTACATACATTAGTGTTCCAGGTTAATAAATCAATAAATTACCCAATTATAATATAACCACTTTATCTTTAAATAATATTGGAATAAATCACAACCCTAGATAGTTTTAATATTGAATTTTCTCAAAATATCTTTTCAACCAATTTTATTTTATTGTCTTTAAATTTAGAATCGTCGCTATTTCAAATCAATTAAACAACCTGTTAGATACTAGTAATCATTTAACCTCCTAGAATTAATAACTTAGGTATTAAGTCCTCGTGGGATCGATACTTTTTATACTACTTGAACGATACGTACGCTTGCGTTATACGTGTGTGTTTACGCCGGTCAGTTTACAAGGGAAGGGATCTTGTTTCCAAATTAGGAGAGATGAGAAAGGTATACACAAGATTGAGGGGGGACAAGATATTTTATATTAAGAAGTTGTAATATTTAATTTGTTTTGGTTTAGGAATACAAATATTTTATATTGGTAAATATCTTATTAGATTAGGAAGTCAAATATATGATTGGTTTTAATTGGTTATGATTGATTTTAATTTAGTATGTGATTTGTTTAATTTAGGCATGATTTTAGTTTAAGTTGGTAATTGTTCATTTTAATTGGTAAATGGTTTAGATGTTTTATTTAATGTTTATTATTTAATTTAATATTTAATTATTTAATTTGGGATGTGTTTTATGGGCTTTGGGGAGCTAAATGGGCTGGGTGTGAGGCTAGCAGCAAAACCAGAATTACCGACACCGTTCGAACGCTCCATCGAACGCTACACGAACGCCCGCAATCTGTTTCCCGTTCGAACGAAGTAACGAACGCAGCACCAACGAAGACAGTGAGCTTGCTTATTCTGAATTTCCCCTTCCGATATCCGTTTCCCGTGGCATCCGTGACTCAAAAGGTAGTTGTCTCCAAATAAGACTCCTCATCGGGTTTCACATGCGAAAATGCAATGCCTACAGTCGCCCCCACTTTGATGGGACTTGTGCAGTGTGTGACTTTGAACAATCCTATCAAAGTTATGCAATGCATTTTACTTACCTGGCTAGCTAGCTGTCTCGAGCTGAGCTGATACTGCAGTGGACCTCGATCCTGAGACGCGTCTCGATGCTGCTGACGACGTGGGCCTCGACCCTGGGACGCATCCCAATACCGCTGACAAAAAGTGGGCCTCGACCCTGGGACGCATCCCGAAAATGATGATGCAGTGGACCTCGATCCTGGGACGCATCCCAATAGCTGCAACCGACAACGGGGGCCTCGACCCTGGGACGCATCCCAATACCGCTGACAAAATGTGGGCCTCGACCCTGGGACGCATCCCGAAAATGATGATGCAGTGGACCTCGATCCTGGGACGCATCCCAATAGCTGCAACCGACAACGGGGGCCTCGACCCTGGGACGCATCCCAATACCGCTGACAAAATATGGGCCTCGACCCTGGGACGCATCCCGAAAATGATGATGTGGAGCTTCGATTCTGGGACGCATCCCAATAGCTGCAACCGACAATGGGGGCCTCGACCCTGGGACGCATCCCAATACCGCTGACAAAATATGGGCCTCGACCCTGGGACGCATCCCGAAAATGATGATGCAGTGGACCTCGATCCTGGGACGCATCCAATAGCTGCAACCGACAACGGGGGCCTCGACCCTGGGACGCATCCCAATACCGCTGACAAAATATGGGCCTCGACCCTGGGACGCATCCCGAAAATGATGATGTGGAGCTTCACTCCTCAGCCGATGTGGGCTTCGCCCCCAAGCTGACACAATGTGGAACCTCGCTCTTTAGACGATATGGGCTTCGCCCTCCGAGACCCATACCCGGAACTTAACTTCATTGGGACCTCAATCTTCAGATTACTGCCCATATCAAATGCTGTGCTTTTACCATCTCTGATTGGCTTACTGCTCGCTCTTTTGCGTCTTCAACACCTGTTTACACAAAACAGAACAAACACAAAAATATGCAATATAGGTTACGTGTATGCATGTATGCAGGAATTTTCTTACTCCGTTGGGTTAGGTCTTCTGCTGGCGACCAAGTCTTCTCAAGCAAAGTACAACTTCAACCTGTCGACATTGATTAGTTCTGTGAATTCATTTCCTTCCAAGTCTGATAGCTTCACTGCTCCATTTCCCAGGACTTTCTGAACGATGTAAGGTCCTTCCCAGTTAGGCCTGAATTTCCCTCTCGGATCCGTCGTCGATGGCCTCGACTGCTTAAGCACCAAATCACCCTTTCTGATCTTTGTGGGACGTACTTTCTTGTTGAATGCCCGGGCTAGTCTCTTCTGATACAACTGCATGTGATACAAAGACTTCGTTCTCTTCTCATCCAACGGTACCAACTGATCAAATCTCTGCGCGGCTCATTCATGTTCCGGTAATTCTGCCTCTGCTAATACCCTCAGGGACTGTATTTCCACTTCCACTGGCAATACTGCTTCCATTCCGTAGATCAAAGAGTAAGGTGTTGCACCCGTTGCCGTTCTTACTGATGTTCTGTACCCCCACAAAGCATACGGTAATTTCTCGGCCCAATCTCTACAATTTTCTGTCATCTTGGCTAAAATAGTCTTTATAGTCTTGTTGGCTGCCTCAACTGCCCCATTCGCCTGCGGCCTGTACGGTGATGACTTGTGGTGGCCTATCCCATGCCTCTGTAACATTGCCTTCGTCTCTCCTTGAAACTGAACCCCGTTGTCTGTCACTACATGATGCGGCATACCATACCGACAAATGAGGTTCCGAGCTATGAACTTTGCCATTTGCTTCGCTGTAACATTACGGAAGGATTCAGCTTCCACCCACTTCGAGAAGTAATCCACGGCTACTACTATGAAGCGATGCCCATTAGATGCATTTGGTCGAATTTCCCCGATCATGTCAATTCCCCATGCTGAGAAAGGCCACAGCTCTGACAACCCGTGCAATTCCGTGTGCGGTAGGTGATTCAAATTACCATGTGCTTGACAGTCATGACAGTGCTTTACCATCTTCGCGCAGTCTGTTTCCATAGTTGACCAATAAAAACCTTGTCTCACTATCTTGCGGGACAAGTTCAACCCATTCATGTGCGGACCACATACCCCGGCATGTACCTCTTCCATCACTCTCTGAGCTTCTTCTTTTCTCAAACATTTCAACTGAATACCGTTTGCCTGCCTCTTGTACAGTTCCCCTCTCAGAGTCACATACTGGGAAGCCAACTTCTGAATGGCTATTCTGTCTTTTCTGCCCGCCCCTTCCGGGAATTCACCATGTTCCAGATACCTCTGAATGTCATAATACCAAGGCTTACCATCGTCAACCTCAACTTCCAGAATTCTTTCTATCTCATAAGCAGGTTTACTTCCTGTTGTCAGTACCAACGGTCTCATCACTAACTTCTCTGGATTTTCCCTAGTGGCTGCAAGTGTAGCCAATGCATCTGCCATCTGATTCTCTTCTCTCGGTAGGTGCTGAAACTTACACTCGGGGATATCTTGCGCCAATTTTCTGAGGTGAAAAAGATAAGGCCTCAACCGTTCTTCCTTCAATTCCCATTCTCCTCGCATCTGCTGGACTACTAACATAGAATCTCCGTAGATTTCCACACTCCCGGCCTTCAAGGCTATCAATGCTGTCAAGCCAAAAGCACATGCTTCATACTCGGCCATGTTGTTAGTCACTCTGAATGTCAGCCTCTTGGCCAAAGGCAAAGTCTCTCCTTCGGGGGTTACTATCACGATCCCAATTCCGGCTCCCTTGTAATTCACTGCCCCGTCGAAATACATCTTCCATCTCTGAACTGTTATTGCTTGAATCTCTTCATCTGGAAACTCAAACTTATACTGATCCCCCTCAACAGGTTGCAATAGCCGAAACAGCCACCTACAACCGCCTATAAGGTTGGTCTTTAAGTGAGAGATGATTACCGCCTATATGGCTGGTATATGGATAAGTAATAACACCGCCTTTATGGCTGATTCAACTTAATTGGGTAACACTGACAATTTCTATATTATAAAAAAGTGAGATTTCTAAAAGTGGATCCCCTAACCCCATCATTTTATTTTTATTCTGGGGAAATCATGAAACACAATATTCCCATGCTTAATAATTGATTTAATTATATTATGGGTAATACTTTAGTTTTTTTATTGAATCTTAAGCTTAATGATTCTTGTTGTCTAATCACCATGTAAACTTAAAATGAACTTGACGAGGAGATTTTAGGTTTCAGCCTTAGATTCAATAGATCACGATCTCCTTTAAGGATAGATAACCCTTAATAGATTTCCTTCCAGGATAGGAATATACCTGTCGGGCGGGGGTAGCCACAATTGGAACTTGAACTTAATGATTTCAGGTAACTTGGTTAACATAGACATATGATTAATTGGGTTATTTGGGTGTTTGCATCTGACCATCAACATAGGCTTTTGTATATTTTCGTGTTCTAGGTTAACAAGCTGATTTATTAGACATATATAAGAGAATGAATTCATCATTAGAATAATATTGTGTGGAATCACAACCCTAGATATTTGTGTCTTTTGTTTATTTTCCTTAGAATTTTTATTTGTGTATTTATTTATTTAGTAAAACCACATTCAACCAACCAAGCAAGCAATCATTCCATTCTCCCTTTAATTAGATACATGTAAATAAATAGAATCAATAATTAATAACAATAGTAGAAATTAAGTCATTGTGGGATCAATATTTTTATACTACTTGAGCGATACGTGCACTTGCGTTACGTTTGTGATTTCACCGATCATGTATACACCACAGATTGCATATTCTACATATTTGAGTTATTATAGCACATGCTTCACATTACACATGTGTAGATTCACTCGTGGTATGACATGTGTCCATAGGTTGTTTCATGTTATGCATGTTTTATTCAGAGCGTTATGGAGGCGGTAAGATTGTCTCTTTCCGATCATGTGTTAGGGTTGGTGCTCGGAGTGTAAATCCGGATCGTATTTATGCCCGATTCATAAATACGAGAGGTTCAATTTTCCATAATATTACTAATTTTACTGGTAACACCCTTGTCTTTTATACGCTTATACAATCTAATTGCGATTAGATATCTGATTACGATTAGATCGAAACTGAATCTGGTTCAGTGATACGTGCATATTAGACAAAGCCCATAAGATTTACAGTATAGTGCGCAATTACAATGTAGTTTGTAATTGACATTGGGAAGTGCACTATTAGTTGTATATCCTTAAATATAGTTCCTGGTCATGATTTGTTAACATGGTTCGGTTAGTAAAATTCGTTGAGACCAGTACATGTCGTATATCATGACTTGGTCCGATGGTTTATCCCAGTGAACCATGAGTCTCAGGAGACTCGTATAGACATGTAGGTGTTTATTTGATAAGACACTGAATGACTCACTAAAGGTTTCCTAATATATGGTACACCAACGTCAATAAGAACCTTCTCGAGTTGAGCGAGCATAGTGGTCCTTCGACTTGAGATACCACTGTGGATATATGAGCTATCCTCCACACTTTGATGGCAGTCACGTCAACGATCTTGTCATGATCAGACCTCGCCTGTTCGTTGGGTGTGGACTGATGCTCATGATATCCTGTGTGTATCAAGATAGGATTCGTCAGTCCTGTGTGCATGGCATATGCATCCAGCACATGTTTACGATCTAGTAAATCCATGGCCGTAGTATAACTTCGGAAATAAGTTCCGAGTGTTATTTAGAGATCGTAAATTGAAAGTCGACTGTATTATACCGAACAGATTTGACGTTTTAATCTATATCCCAGGTATAATACGGATGACCTGTGACGGAGGGATTATATGTATGCTATGACCTCGGCTTGCATAGTTTAGCGTGATTATCTGTGGTCATCATAATCCATAAGTGGGTGGATTATGGACACGAAATTGGATTTTGTGACGGATAAACCTAAACTTAGAGAGTCCTATAATATGAAGTGTACTCGTTGAGCACTTGGGCAACTCGATATGAATAATACATATTACTCATTATACTTAACGAGATTAAGTGAGTTAATTCGGATCGTTTAATCGTTAAATGATAACACATGCAATTAGGGGATTTTGTCCGTTAATAATTATTGTGTATTTGTATTTGATACATAATACGATTAGATACACATTAATTATTCGTCAAATGAGATTTTGAGACATGCCATAAATATATGTATTTGTTATTTATTGTAAATAAAAATACATATATAATAATAATTACATTAATTGATTATTTTAATATTTAATTGTTAATTATTTCAATAATTAATTAATAAACTTTTTCCATAATTGTTATGGAATTTGTCCAAATTTTATTGGTCAATATGGCATGAATTAATTGAACTAAATGTGTTCAATTTGGATTGGATTACATAAAGTTTGATTTGATATTTAATTTGATTAAATTAAAAAATTTCCAAAATTCCCTTTTAGCCTGTCAAAGTCGGCAATAAGGGTATTAAATGAAAAAATTATTTCATCATCTTCTTGGACACACCTTGGCCAAATGACACTAAGAAAAATGGATTTCCAAAATAGTTTGAATAATCCATTAAGACAAGAAGGAAAATCAAGACAAAAGTTTAGGATTTCAAGTGATTATGAGGTAATCTACTTAACACTAAGCTTAAAAATTTGATTTCTTATTTCTTGATAATTTAGAATGGTTCTAGGGTTCCTTCAAATCTGAAAAAATTAGGGCTTTTGGTTGTGGATGGTAGATTGGAAGTTATATTGCATGTGTGAATTAGATTTGGGTGAAATTAGTGTAATTTGCATCCAAATTATTCAATTGTTGAAGAGTTTCTATTCTAGAGTATTGTGATCACTCTTATGGCACATAGAATTATTCTTGGGTTTTTCATATTTGGTGACTTTGATTAGTGTTTGATTAATTAGATTAATCTTGGAAAATTGGATTTAAAGCATAAAAAATTCATGATTTTTGGTTCCTGGTCAGTTTAGGTTAAACTGGAAATTTTGTGATATTTTTGATGTCTTATGAATGTAATGAATGTGTTTTGGGAGTTGGAACATTTTTCGGAAAGTGTTTCCGAGTTGAAATTAGCGAAAACGGCAAAAAACGGCTTTACCATGTGGATTTTGAGCCAACCGGGTGATGGTTGTCCAAACAGTGAGTCCGTCACTGTTCAGGCAGCCCATGAACTGCCCCGACACTATTGGAGCTAACTTGGGCAGTTTCCATAGGTTTCGGGTAGTCGGTTCGGTCAGGTCAAAAACATGTTTTAGGCCATTTTGCGGAAAATCGATTTTCGTAAAAGTTTCGCGAAATTTCAACTATGTTTATGTTAATATTTGATATTAAATAAATAAATTTAGGTGAAATATGACTAAATTATTCATATTAGATATTGAATAATTTATTTAGTATTTTGAAAAAGTTTTAAAATACGATTTCGCCCGAACCCACGCTTTTGCTGCGCCCTATCGCCCAAAACCCCAACAAAAATGGCATCAGAGCGGGTCTGATGCTTCATCCTTACATTATTCATGTTTGATATATGATATATAATCCAATTTTAATGTTCGCACATGCTTGTAATCTAGATATTTTTCTTTACTTTTCGGTTTTACGTTAACGGAAAATATAACAAAAATTTAATAGTTAAATTGTGTTATGTTTTCTAAAGTAGAATTAAAATGTTTAGAAAATGATTTAGATTAAAATTCTACATTGGATGTAGAATATAACTTCCATAGGAAAATCCCCGCTTTTAAATATGGTTGTAAAGTAACGTGTATTGGATACATGTTTCTTGGTTCGTCTTGTCAGTACGGTTTATGGGTATTTTTCTATAAGTGCATCCGAGATCATGCCAAAGCTGTGAGGGTGTAGTTATAGGATTGTTATCCATACCGGTTGTATATTGATACAAGACAAATTCAAGTGAAAGTGGAAATTCTGAACGTGCCAAAGCTGTCAGGACTACACCGGTAGCTTGAGTTTGTCATTGACAAGTGTAGCCTTGATACGCCTCCCTTTGAACGTGCCAAAGCTTTCATAGCGAGAAATGGTCTGGACCAAAATCATGAGTCACCGGTGAGTGATTGACAAAGTGTTGTCTACCTAATGAATATACGTAGGTGAGATCATGCCAAAACTGTGAGTCGAAATATATTCATAGGATCCTACTCTCACTATGGAATTCGATTTAATTATCGAATTCCTGTTATCCATTGGGGATTACGATATTACGTAAAGTAGTGAGAGACATTACTGAGTTTAAAATCCATAACTTAAGCAGTGCGTAATATTTTGGAATTTACTGCTTTCATTTTCCTTTATTCTATACTGTTTATAGATTTATATTTCTAATCCACTGTATGTTTATTATTTGAATAGGTTTTCTGACTTTACCTTTGGTTGCGTAGTTTTAGAATAGGTTCTAGAAAGACAGTGGACTTAGATATAGTTAGATTAGTTAACTCTTGTTCCGATTTTCTTGAAAATCAAGACGGTTTGTGACTTAGTTTCTAAGTCGCGATTAGGTAATCTAAAAGGATATCTGTGTTTAGGATATTATTATATTTAGAATTGTTTCTTATGCAGTTTGAATTGACTTGAATGGTTCATGTCTCGAGATTCTTGACTAGCATGAAGAAAACTCCTTTAGTATTTGTTTGTCCTATAATGACATTTCTTAGCTTTAGTGACTTTTAGAAGTCAAGTGTCTGACACAATTTGTTAATCAATCATTTGCAATTGTTGTGAATAATTGAACGCAAATTATAAAGCTTAAGAAATGATATGTGTATAGTTGTGTATAAAGAATATTGATTCTCACAATACGACGATTATAGGTATTTGATATCGGATCTCCCGTCTAGTTATTTAAAATAATGTTTAATAACTGTTTTGATATTTGATATCAGAACTTGTGACTATTGGATAGTTACTTGTTCTGATAAACAGTTGTTACATATTTTTTTAAAATGACTAGTAGTGTCATTAATGAAAGATAAGCATTAAGAAAATATTCGGTATAATAAATAACTTAGAACTGTGCTTTATGAGATTTTATCGTAAAAGCATTAGATGCTTGTTCTGTATAGTAAAGGATGGTCTGATATGAGATCACACTGTTGGTCTCTAAGACATTCCAAGATCATATAAAGTAATGAAATCATGTGAATACGAAAATAAAGTATGGCGGAACCATACTTACAAAGAACGGATGTTGGATGCGTTGAACAAAAAAATTCCTTGTTGAAGTTTCAGCCAAGGTGTCATTTGAGAAGTCTCCAAGCTTCCTCTTTGAATGTTGAATCCAAGCTCCAAGCTTTGATCTTGATTCCAAGCTCAAGGGATTAATTTCCCTAACACCTTGATATGATTCCTTGAAGGGCTGGGACAAGCATCTTACGTTTCGGCAGACATCGATGTCCTCATTCTGGCATGTTATATCCTGGTGGAGTCTATTACTCATGTAGGATAGATATAAGATAGGCTCCGTCAGATCAACTTCCTTAACCGGTATCACTAAGTGGCGAGGATTTTGGTAGGTCAGGCCTTATCTATATCAGTTTCTTTGGTTAAAGCAACTAATCATTTCTCTTTACGACCTTCATTTTACTTGCTTACGGGTCTGGGTTTGGGTATCTAGAACTTCTACATCCTTTGTGATATATTGTGTCTATTGGAAACTCCCCCAACTAATTCTGATTTCTTGCTTCACTTATTTTTCTGACTATTTTTCGTTATTCGGGGGAACTTATTATTTCTACAAGGTGCTCAAAGGCTATTAGATCTGCCAGAAAGAATTTTCTGAGGAGGAAATGAATCTTATTTGGAAGGAAGGAACTCTACTCATGTTTATCTAGCATCTTTTATTCTTTCTCAGGCTTACTCTATTCTCCTTACTACCATTACCTCATTCTGTCTCTCGACTTCTCTTTGTCTCTGGATGCTTTAAATATTTGTACATCATTTCTTCCTTCTCTTATAGCTTTCTCTTCCCACTACCTAGAATGAATATTTTTAGAACTTCACTATCTATTCTCATAGCTTATCTTGAACTTCTACTAGTAAGATGAATACATAAGAGTTTTTCCACTAGAACAAGGAATATAGCTGCTTCATGAGGAAGAATATTTGAATACCTTGGGAATTCTTTACTAATCTGTCTATAGGGCTTGATGACATACTCGAGGATCATATATTGGGGAGGTAGTGCCTCGTATATTAATACCTCGGGCATACTACGTATACAAGACCCCAGCACTCTATCCACTGCAGTCACTGACTCCATAGACCATGCTCTAATACCATCTTTGTAACATCCCCCATTCGGAGATGCTACCGGCAGGGAATAGGCCGTCATATCCCCCTGAGCTTATGACTTTCTGACTATGGACAACACTACTACTCTGTCTCAAACAAACACCCATACATGAGTCCATTGCCCAAATCAAAGACATAGAATGCATGATAATACACATAACTGTATACTCAATATTACTTCCATTTACAACTCTGTTCATGAACACTTCTAACACAATACATGGTTCTAAAATCGAAACTGTCTCAAGAAAATCATCTTTTCTGAAAACTCTTTTCTGTCTGATAAACTCTAAATTCTTTCTATTAAACTGATCTCTCTTGAAAATTTTTTCATAAAACTTATATTTTCTGAAAATTTATTTCTGGAAATCCGTTTCTAAAAAATCTGTATATGAAGACCTGGCGCATGGGGGCGTTACATCTCGCCGTCCTCCCATACGCATAATCTGGTGGTCTTGGGACGTTACGTCTCGCCGTCCCCCAAGCCATTAAACTGGAGACGGGGGTGCAGATCTATGCTACCTTACTGACTCAGAATCTGGGATCTAGGGGCATCTGTCATCCATAGTCCTAAACTGCGTGTGCACACGATATCTGTATCCGTCAATTCCATATTTGTGTCAAGTTACATCTGAGGTGGGTTTTTCCCTTATTCCTCCGAAAATCATGAGGTGGGTTTCTCCCTTTCTTAATAACATAATTTCTTTAATTTTGAGTTACTCTTACAAGCGTTGAGCCGATTTTTTTAATTTCATTAAACATATTTTTCTTATTAATCCACCCGCACAAAGTATGGGCCCAGCTCAAATAATAATTCACAGCAGCCTTAAGATGAAATAACTTCTTTATCATTACATATTGTGAAAGAACTAAGAGTGAATTACATGTCATGCATGATGGCAGCAATAGCATGTGCTATATTATAATGGGAAAGTGATTAGATTTTGGAGCAATTGTGGTTCGATTGAACGTATTTTTTAATGTTTCTACCGAGGAAGAGCCTTGGAGTACATATGTTATTTTATTTACGAGGGTCGATATCAAATTTATTTTATTCATTCATATCACTGGTTGGGCGGAGGAATATACTAATGGTTCAAAAGTTACCACAAATATCTTAATCATTGCCTTTTTCACTTTAAATAGCCATTCTTTCATAAAATAATACGTGGGTATAAGAAATATATAAATATAATATTTTATTATTATATTTATTTGTGCAGCAAATTCTACAAACAATAAAATTAAAAAATAAAATATAGAAGTTGGTAAAAAATGCTCTATTATAACTCGAATATCTAAAGGTCGATCCGTTGTTTTAGGATTATCATACTACATATACTACTTTATTATAAGGAAAATAAATTGATATCTGTTACATTTCATTCACTTTTCCCACTTACTAGCTCACTCCCTAAAATCTCGGAACTTCCATATTCTGGGCAGATGTCCAGCTTAAAGAAACGAAAAATAATTAATTGGTTGTCTAATTCATTGTTTAGAAGATTTGTGTCATCAAAGAGCTGATATTTCAGACATATTCCTTGCGTGACCTGTGCTTGCCTTCGTGGGAGTCAAGTCTGACACAGACTTCCCATGGGTGAGCCCTGAATTCAGACTCTGATGGAGGTCTTGACTTTAGATCCCGATGATGGAATATGTTACCAGACTCTAATGACAAGCTCTATCGTCAGACTCTGATGGCAGATTCTGCTGTCAGACTCTAAAGTTAGGTCTTGAAGGTTCTAATAGAAGGTCGCAAAGCCTTCTTTGTGTAGCCACGTACCATTTCATTAAACGTTAGATTCTCCCAAAACAATATTATTATAAAATTTTACGTTTTACTATTATATCTTTACCAAGCTTTTCGTTTAATAGAGATTTTATAATATACTACATTTTTCTAGGGGCAAATTCGATTTTTGTCAAATTTCGTTCGATTTTTGAACCATATGGTCTAAAGCTTTAGAACCATTTAGTTTTTGTCAAAATTTCGGTTCGAGTTGGTTCAATTTAATATTCGGTTTGGTTTGGTTTGGATATTATAATGGTCATATCAAACGAAAAGATAACACACGATATATTAATTTACAATTATATATTTATGTGAAATTATCGAATTAAGTCTTCTATATTTTTTATTTATTCAATCATTCAATTTAAATATACTTTTTTTAAGGGGAATGAAGAATAAGGGGAAAATAATATTTTACTATGGTATGTACGAACCAAAAATGGGCCAAGGATAAACAACCAAAAAAAAAAAAAAAAACCAAAAACAACCAAAACCAAAAAACCGTCTTTTACCTTAAAAGCCAAAATAGTGTGCAGAGCCCAAAATGGTATGCAAAGCCCGAAGGTAAAGGCCAGGCCCAAAAAGATTTATGTATTATTGTATTACAATTAAGTCATAAGCTTAAATACAAAAACCCCTAATTATATCAACTACTCTTCTTCTACTTTGCCCGACACAAAACTTATTCCCACCTGCCCAGACTTTTTATCAAATACACAAAGCACGTGGTGGGACTTACGCCAGCTGCCAATGATGATAATCTTCATCTATAAATTGGAACGAAATTCGAGAGACAAGGCAAGTTCAACTTCTTTCTTACAAGTCTGCTCTCTGACACTAGCTCTCTTGAGTATCCATCTCTTAAACACTTATCACCGCCCTCACGGCTACCAAAAGAATTTAAGGTAACATCAAACCTTGCTTTCACATTTTACATATTTACTGATCATTTCATACTACTGACTTGGGCGTCGGAGTGTCCCCGGTACCTACCACACCGGTAGGCAGTCTACTCCCATTCATTCTTCTTTGTTTTGCAGGATTGTTAGTGCCCCTATTTCCAAATTCTGATTGTGGACCTCGGCCGAAATCCAGCATCCACAATTTGGCGCCCACCGTGGGGCCCTAGCAATAATTTGCAAACAAAGATTTTGTATTCTACCAACACTCACAGCTTAGTAATTCATGGCTTCAAGCAATGAACAGACAACCGATCCAATGGCATCACAACTGGCCACGCTACAGGAGAGATTAAAAGCTTTGGAAGAGGAAAATTTAACCATTCGTAATTCCAACATGAACCTTCAGAAACAGTTGGAGTTAATTTCATCCCCATCCCGGCATCATGATATCTCAGATCAGCCCAATAACCGTATCACACCAGTTAATCTCTTGGGAGCATTTAACGAAACAACAGATAACATTCCATCAAATGATGAGGACCAGAGGGACCTACCAAATTCTCCCATCAACCAAGCTCAACAAGTTGCCATCGCTATGAGAAGGGAAATGAAGGAATTTAAAGAAGCAATCATGTCCAGCCTACCAGGAGTGAAACTACCAATAAAGAAGAGCAGAGCTGGAACCATTTCTGACACCCCCTTCATGGAAAACATTACATCCGTTGAGTTACCGCGGAAGTTCAGTCCACCCGACATGAAACTATATGATGGATCCACAGACCCAGACGACCATGTCATCCATTACAAGTACAAAATGATGTCAACTGGCTTAGCTCCTCTTCAATGGGAAGCAGGTATGTGCAGAGGATTTGGAGAAACTTTGGGAGGCCCTGCCCTTACGTGGTTCATCAATCTACCATACAGATCCATCAAGTCCTATCAACAGTTAGCAGACAAGTTTGTGGAGCATTTCGCCAGCTCTTGCAAACTTGAAAAAACTACTGACGACCTTAGTACCATCCAGCAACGGAGGGGTGAATCCTTGCGAAGCTACGTGGCCCGTTTCAACAAGGAGAGGATAACAATTCCAGATCTACATCAGCCGACAGCTGTGGAAGCTTTCAGAAACGGGTTACTTTGTGATAGCGGACTCTACAAAAAGTTAACTAAATTTCGATGCTACACAATGGACCAGGCCATGGCACGAGCTCAAGTCGAAATCAGATGGGAAGAAGACAAGAGGAATAAAAGGAAAGATAATTCCTCCAATGTGCAAAATGAGAGAACGCCTCATACTTCCAAACGACATAAAGAATTCGCAAGAATGACACCTAGGCATCATTCAGAGAAAAGGAGTCACCCAAGGAAAGAACATCAGCCCCTCCGAAGGGACTTTGATCGAAGACCCCTGCCATACAAAACACAGGAAAGAGTTCAAGTAGAAAAGCCAAGACTCCCAGATTACAATTTTTCTATTTCTCCAGGAGAATTAGTTTTGGTATTAAAAAAAATGGGAAATGAAGTAAGATGGCCTCCACGCAGCAGAGAAAGCTTCAAAAAGAAAGACACAAGTAAATGGTGTGAATTCCATCGAGACTACGGCCATACGACGGCTGAATGTGTGGCATTAAGATTAGAAGTCCTCGAGCTGCTGAACAAGGGATTTCTAAGAGATTTACTTACAGAGAAAGGGAAAGCTACATTCGCTCAGAGAAGTGAGAGGGATGGACATGAAGAAGCACCAATTCCACCTCCACCAATCGACAACACAGTGAATTTCATTTCAGGAGGATCGGAGATCAGTGGAGTTTCGTATTCAG
Organism: Zanthoxylum bungeanum; assembly: GCA_019454045.1. Classification (NCBI taxonomy): domain Eukaryota; kingdom Viridiplantae; phylum Streptophyta; class Magnoliopsida; order Sapindales; family Rutaceae; genus Zanthoxylum; species Zanthoxylum bungeanum. The sequence continues at coordinate 133,696 of SKCR01026713.1, forward strand.
CGGCCAAACGACATGCCAGGGCTATCATGTCAAACATTCATCATTCCACAGTCTCTATGGAGAAAAAGTTTACAAATCTGATGATGGAGTTTCCAGACGACAGCAATTCCGGAAGTATGAACCCTCATCATGATGCTTTAGTGATCTCCCTACAGGTGGCGAATTTTATGGTCAAACGGATTCTGGTAGATACGGGATCTTCAGCCAACATCATCTTTGCAACTGCCTTAGCGGATATGGGAGCTGAACTGGGGAAAGTTAACAAACGAACAACGGTGTTAATCGGATTCAGTGGTGAGCAGAAATTTACTTTGGGAGAAATAAGTCTTCCAGTCTACGCAGGAGGAATCAACCAAATGACTACTTTCCTAGTCTTGGATTGTCCTTCTGCCTACAACATTATCATCGGTAGGCCATGGATTCATGAAATGAGGGCTGTGTCATCCACTTATCATCAAACTCTAAAGTTTCCAACGAAGTGGGGGGTTCAGGAAATAAGGGGTGATAGGATTGCCTCGAGAGGATGCTACCAGACGACAATGAAAGCTAAGATCCATTCAGCATAGCAATTACAGAGCGGGCCTCATCCTTTGGAGCCTACACTCCCAAGTATTGAAGAACTGGACGAGGTCCAAATTCATCCAGAACATGCAGATCACAAAACTCAAATAGGAGCAAATCTGGATCCCAAGCTTCGAGCAGACTTGAGTGATTTTTTGCAAAAACAACACGACCGATTCGCATGGTCGCATGAAGACATGACAGGGATTGACCCTGGGTTGATCACCCATCAACTCCACATAGATCCAGACTACCCTCCTGTCCGGAAAAAAGAAGAAAGTTCGCCCCAGAAAGAAATCAGATCATTGATGAAGAAGTCCAGAAATTGTTACAAAATGGTGCCATTAAAGAAGTACAGTTCCCAGACTGGTTAGCCAATGTGGTGGTAGTACGAAAGAAAAATGGAAAATGGAGAGTTTGTATTGACTTCACAGACCTGAACAAAGCATGCCCGAAGGATTCTTTCCCACTGCCACATATCGATCAAATGGTTGATGCTACAGCCGGGCATGAATTGTTGAGTTTCATGGATGCATATTCTGGGTACAACCAAATCCTTATGCATTCAGACGACCAAGAGAAGACAGCCTTTGTGACCAATAAAGGCATATTTTGTTACAAAGTGATGCCCTTCGGCCTCAAAAATGCGGGAGCTACTTATCAAAGAATGGTCAACAAGATGTTCTCTCAACAGATTGGGAAAACAATGGAGGTTTATGTAGACGACATGCTGGTGAAATCTTCAAGATCTGATCAGCATCTACAGCACTTGGGAGAAGCATTCAACATAATGAATAAGTATGGGATGAAGTTGAATCCAACAAAATGTGCATTTGGAGTAGCCTCTGGGAAGTTCTTGGGATATGTTGTCACGCGACGAGGCATTGAAGCAAATCCTGATCAAATCAAATCCATTCTTGAAATTCCCTCTCCTACCTGCCCAAAAGATGTTATGCGGCTAGCAGGAAGAATTGCAGCTTTAAACAGATTCATCTCCAAGTCCACAGACAAGAGTTTTATGTTCTTCTCAGCCATAAAGAAAGCAAAAAACTTTGAATGGACTCCAGCCTGTGAAGAAGCTCTCAAAGAACTCAAGCGATACTTAACGTCGCCACCATTGTTGTCAAAACCACTCGACAATGAAAGGCTTTTCCTGTACTTAGGAGTCTCAGATCAAGCTGTGAGCGCTGTTTTGATCAGAGAAGACAACAACACCCAACTTCCAGTCTACTACGTAAGCAAGGCATTGCTTGATGCGGAATCACGTTACTCACATTTGGAAAAACTAGTATTGGCCTTGGTAATGTCAGCAAGGAAGCTACGACCATACTTTCAAGGACACCCGATCACAGTTTATTCAGAGTATCCCCTAAGGAGCATTCTTCATAAGCCGGAGTTGTCTGGAAGATTAACGAAATGGGCGGTCGAATTGGGAGAACACGACATCACTTACCAGCCCAGGACAGCAATCAAATCTCAAGCGTTGGCTGATTTTGTTGCTGACTTCAGTCTCAATCAGAAGGTTTCAATAGATGTAGAAGTCAGTTCAATCCAGACCACATCACTTTGGAAGCTTGCAGTCGACGGTTCCAGCAATAAGAAAGGATGCGGTCTTGGGGTGGTGATCACTACTCCTGATGGAGATATACTACGTCAAGCAATCAAATGTGGATTCAGGGTTACAAACAATGAGGCAGAGTATGAGGCATTGATAGCAGGAATCAGTTTGGCTAAAGAACTTGGAGCAAGCAGAATAGAAGTGGTATCAGATTCTCAACTGATAGTCAACCAACTCCAAGGATCATATCAAGCACGAGATCCTCAAATGTCATCCTACTTAATGAAAGTGAAAGAAATCCAGTCGACGTTTGAAGAATTTACAATAACCCAAGTTCCGAGAAGCGAGAATACTCAAGCAGACGCATTGGCTACCCTTGGGTCGACGATGCATGGGGATAAACCACAATCCATTCCGGTAGTGTATTTGAATTGGCCAGCAATTTGGAAAGAAAGCAAGGAGATCACCACCATCACATCAAACGACTCATGGATGACGCCACTCATGAAATATTTGCAAGAAGGACTACTTCCAGAAGACAAAACCGAAGCAAGAAAGATTCAGAGACAGGCAGCAAGATTTACCATATTCAACGGACAGTTGTTGAAAAGGTCATTCTCTGGACCATATTTAAAATGTCTTACTCACGACCAAGCACAGCACGTATTGTCAGAATTGCATGAAGGAGAATGTGGAAATCATTCTGGAGGACGTAGCCTCGCTCTACGCGCCCATTCGACTGGGTATTACTGGCCAACTATGAGAATTGATTCAGCTAATTATACGAAGAAATGCGAGAAATGTCAAAGGTTCGCTCCGATTTCACATCTCCCTCCTGAGAAATTAAATCCCACTCTCTCCCCGTGGCCATCATCATGAAATGGGGAATGGATATTGTGGGAAAGCTACCAACCGCCCCTGGACAACGAGTCTACATGCTGGCGTTAACGGATTATTTTTCAAAGTGGATTGAGGCAGACTCTTTCGCCAAGATACGAGATAGAGAAGTTCAATCATTTGTCTGGAAGAACATCATATGTCGATTCGGCGTTCCCAAAGAGATTGTGACTGATAATGGTTCACAATTTATCAGCAATCACTTCCAAGACTTCTGCAAAAATTGGAGGATCAAATTAAGTTTTTCAACCCCTCGATTCCCACAAGCAAATGGTCAAGCCGAGTCTTCCAACAAGACAATTTTAAATACTCTAAAGAAAAGATTAGAAAAAGCAAAAGGAGCCTGGGCGGATGAACTACCAGGAGTCTTATGGTCCTATAGGACGACTATCCGTTCCTCCACAGGAGAAACTCCGTTCTCTCTTGCATTTGGGACAGAAGCTGTGATACCAACTGAAGAAACCATCCATCTCCCCGTTACCAATGGCTCAACGATGATACGAATCAACAACTTATGAATTTTAACCTGGAAACAATTGAAGAATTGAGGGATCGTGCATCCATTCGACTAGCGGCGCATCGACAAAGAATGACTAGATATTTCAACAAAAATGTCAGAAGCAGAACATTCAAGGAAGGGGATTGGGTACTACGAAGAGTTTTTCAAAATACAAAAGAAGTTGGAGATGGAAAGTTGGGGCCAAATTGGGAAGGGCCATACATCATCACAAGAGTTGTTGGACATGGAGCCTACAAATTACGAACAACTGGGGAGACAAATTCACAATAGTTGGAATGCAATTCACCTTAAGCAATTTACCGGTAATTTATGCGTGCATTTATTTATATTTGAGGGTTCAAAGTGATTTTCTACTTTATGTATTGCGATTCGACTTAATAACAAATCTCATTTGAAATATTATCCCAAAATATCATTTAGTCATTAAATTGTTCTACAAGCGATAACTTAAAATTAAAATTACAAAGAAATTCAAATTTCCGGAGCAGCTTCTTCCGGAATACGTTCAGCAACAACTTCAGGTGCAGGAATTTCTTGAACTTGACCAGTCGGCTCAATTTCCATTCGACTAAGTTCTTCATTCTTGCTCTTGAACTCCAGCCGCTTCCTTGCCGTCAATTATTTCTTTCTCAGCCACTTTAGAGTCGACCTCTTCACCTTTCTCTTCCTCATCACCCTCGTTGGAAGAAGAAATTCCTGCCAGTAATCGATCATACTCTTGAATCCATTTCTCTGGTTCCCAAGCTGCTGTATTCCCTTCAAGGAAATCCTTCATCAGATTACTTCGTTCTTTCATCATTGATTCGAGAGCAATCCCTTCAAGATTCTCAAGTAACTCATCATTCTCCTTCTTTACATTTTCAAATGCATCCTTATAACCTTCTATTGTAACCTCAGAAGTTTCTTTTCCATCTGAAGAGTAGCCTTCACCTCCTTCAACTCCTTTTCCAATTTTGCATTCCTTTTTCCAAGCGACTTCATTTGGACCATTTCCTTTTTCATTGCTGCGAATGATTTTTCCATTTCTCTCTGCTTCCTGAGATTCGATTCGACATACCGTTGCATGTGTAAGCTACACTCCATTGCCTGAAAAAAGCACTTGATTAGAATCCATTCTACAAATTATAATGAAAATTTTTTATTTACTTCCTTACTTGGTAATTTAAAGCCGCAGCCTTCTTCATTGACTCGACGGGGCCAATTTTGGATAGCCTTTGTTCATCCTCTTCCAGTAGAAGCTTCTTGATAAAAGGGTCAAGGCTTGATGGGTCAGAAATTGCAGTCGACCCTGATGGAATCCTGACAATTATATTGTCAATGTCTTCAATTTCATCCGCTTTCCTTTTCCCCCCTTTGACAATGATTTCAGTCGACTTCCCTTTAGTCTTTGGAGTTCCAGTCGACATAACCAGTTGTGGTTCTGGAACCTCCACTTCTGGCTCCTTTATCTTAAGCTTCCTAGCCTTCTTTCGGCTTTTCAATTCATCAATTGATGCTACCTTTATTTGCCTCGACATCATGTCCTCTGCGCATAAAATTTCTTTTGGAGTTAAAGTCTTTATAAACAACACCTTTCCGTACAAAGCTCGAATCGACCAAGTACAGTAGATGACTTCCAATACGTGTTTACAAAGTGCCAAAGGGGTAGATATACCTTCTGATTCGAAGATTTCTTTCCACACTAATGTTGCCCTTAATCTCTTCTCTACCAAGACTATTCTCCAATCTCTTTGTTCGACGGGAAGGTCAAGAAGAGCTTTAGTATTAGATAAAATTTGAGGTGTTTTGTCGAATAAACTGTTTCGAAATGGACCTGCAAAACAAACAATCCACACATTAGCGTCAAACGACAACAACATTGATAACTTATCAATAAATAGAAGGAACTGATACTCACTAAATACACTCCAATATTCTGAAACACGACCCATTCCAGTCGACCCAAAGATACCCTCATTCCTCACAAAGAAATAATCCGACTGCCAATTACCCCTATCGTTCGTTGGAAGCCCCATAACTATTTGTTCCCTCTTACGACGATACAAGATACAAAGTATATCTCCCTTTTTCAGTTAAGTGCTCCTTGAGGTAGTATGAGTATACAACGTCCTTCACCTCAAAAAATAACCCTTGTTCAAATGCTAAGCATTCAATCGACAATAAAATCCTCCAAGCATTCGGCATTAGTTGTGAAGGAGCGATCCCATAATGATCCAAAACTTCCCAAGCTAACCTCGGTATGGGGAATCTAAGCCCATTAGAAAACGGTACTACATAAAATCCAATCCACCGGGAATTTTATAGTCGATTCTTTCAGTCGGCAAGGGTACTCTCAACTCCATTGATCTGGGAAATCTGTACTTACTCCTAATTTCCATCAGCATACTAGCCGTCATTCGACTAGCTGGGTTCTTGGTTAGCAAGTTGGTCGGCTCACTTGTGCTCACCGCTCCACTAAACTCCTCAACTGCTGCCAATGATCTAATAGGAATTGCATGCACGAATTTCACGCGACAAAATGGTTCAACAGGTCCCTCCTCGGATAATTCTTGACGCGACCAGTCCCTTAATGATTTTTCTTCTGTTGATTCACTCGATGATACTCCTACGAATTTATCAATCTGTTCGCCTAAACTTTCTAAAGATTCTCCACTCGACATATTCTACTCGACGAGTCTACAAACAAATAATTTCTAAGATTTGGGTTTCTTAAAGATCAAATCCTACTCGCCTCTCCAAACACAAATCCACCAAATAACGTATGATTCAAAAGATCAAACAACCTAATTTAGCTAAGAACAGTTTGAAGCTACTCTATGAATATTCAAAGGAAAAGAAGAACGCGAAGAGAGTTTTGAAGAGTACCTTGGAGCCTTGAAGTTTTCTCTCCCAAATCGTTGATCTTGTGAATGAAACAAATGAACCCATCAAGCCACTCTTATACTACTTCTTTTGGCGGTTCATTTCCCGCCAAAAGACTCCTCGTTATTCGCGTTAGGTTTTACTTCGTTAAACGACACGTGGAAGATCTAGGAAATATAAAATATTTCGTCGAAAAGAATGATGAATTCTGGATTATCACAACTTGACACCACTTGCTCTCAGCAACAAAATCCTCTACACAACTGCCTTCACCATTTGACACGACATTATGAAGGTCGCTTTCATTCAAGAAAAATTATTTGGGCAAACCCCGGTGCATGCCTTTTAATCACTCGACACATGATAAAAATATTGAATAGATTGTGTATTCGACGCATTCCAAGTGGAACTCCTGAACCTAAATTTGGTTCAGTCGACAAAGGGACATTCCCCATGACTCTTGTCGAGTCAAGTGAACTCCTGAACCTACATTTGGTTCAGTCGACAAAGGGACATTCCCCATGACTCTTGTCGAGTCAAGTTGAACTCCTGAACTACTTTGGTTCAGTCGACAAAGGGACATTCCCCATGACTCTTGTCGAGTCAAGTTGAACTCCTGAACCTACATTTGGTTCAGTCGACAAAGGGACATTCCCCATGACTCTTGTCGAGTCAAGTTGAACTCCTGAACCTACATTCGGTTCAGTCGAGACAAGGGACATTCCCCATGACTCTTGTCGAGTCAAGTGGAACTCCTGAACCTACATTGGTTCAGTCGACCAAGGGACATTCCCATGACTCTTGTCGAGTCAAGTTGAACTCCTGAACCTACATTTGGTTCAGTCGACAAGGGACATTCCCCATGACTCTTGTCGAGTCAAGTTGAACTCCTGAACCTACATTTGGTTCAGTCGACAAAGGACATTCCCCATGACTCTTGTCGAGTCAAGTTGAACTCCTGAACCTACATTTGGTTCAGTCGACAAAAGGGACATTCCCATTGACTCTTGTCGAGTCAAGTTGAACTCCTGAACCAACATTCGGTTCAGTCGACCAAGGGACATTCCCCATGACTCTTGTCGAGTCAAGTGGAACTCCTGAACCTACATTTGGTTCAGTCGACCAAGGGACATTCCCCATGACTCTTGTCGAGTCAAGTTGAACTCCTGAACCTACATTTGGTTCAGTCGACCAAGGGACATTCCCCATGACTCTTGTCGAGTCAAGTGGAACTCCTGAACCTACATTTGGTTCAGTCGACCAAGGGACATTCCCCATGACTCTTGTCGAGTCAAGTGGAACTCCTGAACCTACATTTGGTTCAGTCGACAAAGGGACATTCCCCATGACTCTTGTCGAGTCAAGTTGAACTCCTACATTTGGTTCAGTCGACCAAGGGACATTCCCCATGACTCTTGCCGAGTCAAGTTGAACTCCTGAACCTACATTTGGTTCAGTCGACCAAGGGACATTCCCTATGACTCTTGTCGAGTCAAGTTGAACTCCTGAACCAACATTTGGTTCAGTCGACCAATGGACATTCCCCATGACTCTTGTGAAGTCAAGTGGAACTCCTGAACCTACACTCGGTTCAGTCGACCAAGGGACATTCCCCTTGACTCATGTCGAGTCAAGTGGAACTCCTGAACCTACACTCGGTTCAGTCAACCAAGGGACATTTCCCATGACTCTTGTCGAGTCAAGATGAACTCCTACACCTACATTTGGTTCGGTCGACTAAGGGACTTTCCCCATGACTCTTGTCGAGTCAAGTGGAACTCCTAAACCTACATTCAGTTCAGTTGACCAGAGAATGTTCCTCATTACTTATGTCGAGTCAATTGTATCCATGGATCTTCATAATGATCAGACGACCAGGAACCGATTCCCATAAGTCAAGTCAAATCAGAAGGACTAAGACTTCATCTGCCCAGATGATACACGCGACATATTCCAAAAACCCACATTTTGCACATACTCTTATAAAACCATTCAACAGAAGGTGATACATTCTTATCACGTGCTTTTTGTGATTAGTATCATTCGATAAACGTATATACTCTCTAAAACAAAAATTTTTGACTTAGAGAGTAAGGGAGAAACTGTACGAACCAAAAATGGGCCAAGGATAAAACCGTCTTTTACCTTAAAAGCCCAAAATAGTGTGCAGGGCCCAAAATGGTATGCAAAGCCCGAAGGTAAAGGCCAGGCCCAAAAAGATTTATGTATTATTGTATTACAATTAAGTCATAAGCTTAAATACAAAACCCCTAATTATATCAACTACTCTTCTTCTACTTTGCCCGACACAAAACTTACAAGTCTGATCATTTCATACTACAAGTCTCTGCTCTCTGACACTAGCTCTCTTAGAGTACTCCATCTCCTTAAACACTTATCACCGCCCTCACGGCTACCAAAAGAATTTAAGGTAACATCAAACCTTGCTTTCACATTTTACATATTTACTGATCATTTCATACTACTGACTTGGGCATCGGAGTGTCCCCGGTACCTACCACACCGGTAGGCAGTCTACTCCCATTCATTCTTCTTTGTTTTGCAGGATTGTTAGTGCCCCTATTTCCAAATTCTGATTGTGGACCTCGGCCGAAATCCAGCATCCACAGGTATCAACCATAATCTCAGTTTAGAATTTGTGAATTTTCTTATATACAAAGAAATCATAAAAGAATATTAACATTTGCTAAAGGGTAGGCAATTCGGGTTTGGTTCGAGTTTTTTCAAATTTCGATTCAATTTCAAAATGATTTGGTTTAAATATTTGAAACCATTATGTTATTTTTCAAATTTTTGGATTGGAGTCGTTCGCTTCACTTCGATTTGGTTCTAACCAAACCATTTGCCCATCCTTCGTTTTTCTGTTAATAGAAAAATGATAAAATGTAAGTTTTGTAAAGATATAGTAGTAAAATATTACTTACTAATTCTTCTTATATGTATTTACTACAAGAATTCGATTTTTTAGCGTTGCCAAAGGTCGACGCTAAACTAGATAAAAGTCAAAGCTAAAATTTTTAGCGCCGAAATAAAATGGCGCAGAAAATGGATGTTAAAATCTGGTCGAGGAAAAGTTTTAGCATCCAAAATCATCTTACGACGCTAAATATTTCTACGTCGCCTATTTGTCATCGTCAAAACCAAAAATAGATGACCCAAAAATTATACTATTCAGCGTTGATAAGAATAGGCTACGCTAAATCCCATTATCTTTTAGCAATGAAAATTTGTGGCATCGCTAAATGTCTAATATATTTAGTGTCGAAATTTTCTTTATCGACGCTAAAGTTACACATTTAGCGTCACTGATTTTAAGACTTGAAAAAGTTCAATTTTTTTTTTAAATATTATTAAAAAATATATATATAATTAAACGGTAATTACATATATATTTTAATAATATTTTATTTCTTAAAATTTTAAAAAATGAAATTAAAATAATAATTATATATATAAAATAAAAGTTTTATTAGATTAAAAAAAATCATATTGGACGATCGATCGAGGTAGGTGTTGTATCTGTCAGGCCTGGAGGAACTGTGGAGGTCGATCCTACAGTACTGCTCAAAATAATACACAATCATACTTACAGGTGTGTATTGATTCAAACCCCAATCCGAAACCGCACGATATTTTTCAACTCATAATATGATTTTGGAAATTCTGTACTGGCTGGTAACATCTGTCCAAGCAACTCTAACATCATATTAATGTTTTTATTGGTTATTCCATTACTTACTTTAATGTGGAGTATCTTGACAATATAGTTCAAATTCGGCATGCCGACACCATCAAACAATATCTTTTTAGCTTCTTCAAGTAACTGACTAAATATTTTATGTATGCGTTCTCCTTCTGATGTGATTTTTCACCAACAAATGTCGAACCCTGTGTAGACACTATATTTCTACGCATAGACCGATGATGAGTCTCTTATGGGGACACACTTTAAAAGCTTGGGAAGTTGCAAGGATGAATGTTGGAAGGGAAAGAGACTTCAGGGAACTCCAAAAGATATAGCCAAATACTGGTCGAACATCACCTATGTCCTGCCTACCTTCTCATAGACCAGAAAGACCATCCGAAGATATACTTGAAACCCTATATCTGGTCGGACATATAGCAATTGTTAGTGAATGTGTTGGTAATGGTTTCCTGCTTGGCAGAAGCGTGTTAGGCATCGAGATCGACTTTGAAATTTATTTTTGCTCTTCCTACTTATAGCCAAAACTTTCCAATCCTATTAGCCTTTGTTTGCTACTATTTTTTATGATTTTAACAATCTTGAACAACCCCAAAAAACCCCGAATATCAGTCCATGATCCTAAAATGCTAACAAACAACCCCTGGTTTGCGTGAATGAAGGCAGCAGTTCAGGTCCAATTTTTCTCACGAAACCTGCCCCACAACACCCTTAAATCAGCCTCTAATATTCCCAAAAAAACTGCCAAAAACACAACAGAACCGGGGCACAAACTAGCAAAACAAAGTGCGGCAGTGAGCAGATTTTTCTGCTTATTGCCTTGACCAACAAAAGGGAGAGAATGAAGCTTCGTATTATTTTCCAAAAGATCTTCCAAGCTATATCTCGCAACCAACAAAGCAAAATAAATCCCTAACCCCTTTAGGAATTAGAATTTGTCACACTTAATTTTTCTTTTCTTTTTTATTTTCAAATCTTGAGAGAAAAACAATAGACAATGGAGGTTAGGGTTGAAATTATGAGAGTAAGTTCCAAAGAAAATCATATTTTCCTTTTTATACTTAGGGTTTAGGTTGTCAAAAATTAAACAAAAATCCTTCCCCATTCCCCTCAAATTTTAGGTCATTAGGCCAATTTTATAACAATAAAATATTTTATTAAATATCTTCATAATGACATTAAAATTGTTACTAATTAAAAATGTGTAACTACCATTCTTCAAATAATGAATTTTAAAATCAATTATTTTCAAAAAAAAAATGATATATTAAAAAATTTAATATTTACAAGCGTTTTTAGAACAATAAATGATTATCTCATAATCATTTATTTAAAGAAACCTTTATATTAAATTTAACATAAAGTTTCATGTGTAACAATTATAATATTAATCAGATTAATAATCATAATATATGTGAGTATACAATTAGATTATCCAATTATATTTAATTTGCTACAGTATATCGAGCTAGCACAAGGACCAAATGGACCTATAGTTCCGAGCTCCAATAATCCCGGAATATTAATTAAACTCTTTAATTAAATATACTGAATTATTAACTTTAGGCTATTCCCCTAAAAACCTAAATTTTCACTCTCATTGTCGTAGATACCCGAACTACATCGGTGTCCATGTCGTAGCACACTTCCCTTATATACATACAAATACAATTTTAAATACAATTTCATAATTCTTACACATATACTTACATAATATACTAATACAATTTAGCAAACACGCTTATAACCTCTGACATTCACACCGGTTTCAAATCATACAATCATTTCGCATCAGCATATACAGTCCATACATATCATGAGTTCTATCAAATATATATAAACACTCAAACATGTTCACAATCATCATGCGAGCAACCACGAAGCACGCATAGCAGTCGACACATCAAAGTTCATATCATCCAACAATAAATACATTTGGCTGGTTTACAAACACAATGCTCGTACGAGACTCATTACCTATTTTAGAATAGGTATGAGATGAATTCCGTCCGAACGGATTCCTAACCAGCTCGACTACTATACCTCGAAAACATCAACCAATTAAACCTACATTCATGCATACATATCACGACATACCAAACTTATCGCATGACTTCTCATACATAAGCACATCCATAACAAACAGTCTAAAACATCATTCAAACACTCATATACATACACATGTTTGAAATATACGAATATATGTATTACTTCAAATTCAAGCACCATCGCCTTTATCAAACTTCATGTCTTAACATCATGGGAATATATGAATACAAGTTTATATACTTATACCTCTCCACATTCAGTTATATACATGCGTTCATATCGATACAGGTTCATACCATTGCATCCAAATATATATACACATAGCATTATGAGTCCATGTAGTTACATGCATTGATAGATACATGTAGCCATTTAACTCATCAATCTTTTCAAAATACATATCATAACATTATCCTTGAACATTCTACTTCAAGACATATCGATATGTACATACTGACATTATGGTCATCAACTACTCACTTCATATCATAGCAATAACGAAAACCCATACCTGTGATGGTCGATTACTTAACCATACATAGTCTCGCACTTCTTTCTCAATACCATCTCTTATTTATTTTCGTCTTAACCTAAACACTTCAATCATTTCTATATATATATATATATATATAAACATAAATCAACTTTCAAGTATTCATCACAAGGGTTACTTACCTAGCTTCACCATCACTTCAGGTTCTAGTCAAGTCTGCCAAAACAAATAGCGAAACATCGTCAGAAACATGACTTACGGAGTTCTCGATTAAACTACGACAAAATCCCGAAACTTTCCGGAACAACCAAATCAAATATGTTTTCAATATTTTCAGTTCCATTACTATTAAAATATCATTATAAACTAACCAAATGGTCGATTAACTTAAATTCTCGGTTTATGCATTTTTGGAAAAATCTTCCGAAAAAATTTCCGCAAACGCTACGGAAGTGTCCCAAACCCTCCGAACCCACCCGGATTTATCCAAACATGTTCATAATAATAAATAAATAACTTGTAACTATCATCAAAACCAAAACACATCTTTATAGGCAAAAACCCACTTTTACCAAAAACTTACATATTCTATCGGATCGATCAAACTCGTTCTGTTTTCACTCGGATCCCACCGAATGCTCATATTCAATATACTAACACTCAAACAATTCAATTTATATCAATACTCTACTCTATGAATCTACTGGATACATCTAAATATTTAACTATAAACTTGAAATTTACGAATTTTTACCGGGAGGTCTTACCGAGATTTCGAGGCTATATACGGACTCCAAACGGTCCCACGAACGCGTTGGAATCGATAGAATTCCGAATGGAACTACTGTTCACCGTGGGTCACTAATTATCTGAATCTTCCTCTCTCGTTTCGCGTGCAACCGAGCACAGATCGGAAAAATCGTAAGTGTCATCTTGTAATACTCTCTAAGAACTTCGATTTGGCGGGTGGCTCAGACCGTGAAACGGAGCGACGAACCAGGATCGAGAGACCCATGTGCACGTGTAAATCACCTTGGTTTCGCCGGATTCCGGTGTCCCTTGGCCGGCCGCTAGTAGCTGGAGAGTGGGGGTGAGCCGACGGTCTTTTCTATAGTAGTGCGTCGGCTGGCGGTGGCCGGCGCAAGGAGAGGACGATGTCTTCCATTTTTTAAGAGGGGGTCGTATTTGAGGATTTAGGGAAATTATAAATATTTTATAATTTCTAGAAACTTCTCGGTTTATATAGAAAAATTTCGAAAATTACCACTAGGCCCCTATGAATTTGCACTTTTGTCATTCTTCATGGACTATTTCGAAAATTCTCAAAATTGAAGCCCTTCATGTGAGAATTTTGAAAAGTGTTCAACATAAAAGTTGTTCATCTCGGAAAACGAGTCCAATGGTTTAAGAATTATCTTAATCGAAGTTCGTTTGAAAGTTTTATAACCGAAATAAGAATCTTTTACACGTAAAATGATAAAATCAGAATTCGCATAACTGGTTCTCGAAACCACACGTTTTCCAATGCGACCAAGCTTCACTTTAAAATATTCCGAACTATTTCCCAACACATAAACTCTAATTTTCGATTACCATCCCGTTTTAAATCTTTATCTTTAATTCGAAAATATTCCAACAGTGTTCCGAAAAACTCGGGATATTACAATACTCCTCTACTTCTCGCATGAATGAGTTAACTCAATATCTATGTAAAACTCCTCTAATTACACACCAAACTATGTCCCCAAAGTACGTAGCTATTGATATGGATATCTACACTAACCTCAACTTTGTATATCAAAGGGCATAGCCTGCCATGCAGAAGTTTGTAGTACATTCAGAATTCAGATCAATTCATATATTGTCATCTAGTAGATTGAAATGAATTTCTTTATTTAACATATATTATAAGAAATTCAATTTTATTCGGGTACAGTCCTATATGATCACATCATATAAGGTGTGTCCACTCTCATGTCATCACATGGACGATCTCAGATCAAGGTCGCCATATATTTATAGAATGGATCGCCGCTATAGATAAACCATAAACAAGGTACCTGTTTTATTTGCTATCTATAGAATATTTTAGATTACTAACTCCAGGCTTAAACCCTCTTATGTATGAAAATCATACACTAAGTCTGAAGGCAAATAAGTAATCAAGGATAAACAAGATAATTAATATTATACAATTTTAAATCAAAATAATTGATAAATAAATAATGCATCTTTTATTTCAAATAAAAATTTATGTTCACAAATTACATGAAGCTTTAAGGCATATATCACAACATAATGTGCTGATCATCAATCCCTACAATCACATGATTTGATAGATGTTCGCCGGATATGTAATTCAAAATACATGTTTGACCAAATATATAATTCAAAATACATGTCCAGCCGAACATATGTCGAGTTATCCTTGAGTATGGAGATCTTCAGTTACTGAAATCACGAACCTGATTATGTTAGGCCAGACAGATATCTCATTATATTGTTGGGATATATGCCCTAAAGCATAATATAATATGTAAACATGATTTTATTTTAAGTAATAAACAATGCAGTTATTCATTTATTAAAGTATTGATTTTAAAATTGCATATTATAAATTATCATGTATGTCCTTGGATACTAAATGTACTTTCAGACTTAGTGTATAAGTGTTATACACAAGAGGATTTAAATCTGAAATTAATAATCCTAAAGAGTTTGTAGAGAGCAAATGATCGATGAAATCACACACGTAACGCAAGCGCACGTATCGCTCAAGTAATATAAAATGTATCGATCCCATGAGGACTTAATACCTATGCTATTAATTTATTGAAGTTAAATTTCTACAAGTATCTAAAAATTAATTGTTGTTTGGTTGGTGATTTTAAATAAAGACAAGTAATTAAAACAATGCAAAAGTAAAATTCTAAAAAGTAATCAATATTATGAAACTATCTAGGGTTGTGAATCCTTCCAAGATTCTTCTAAAGATGAAATGACTATCTTATGCTTGTGTAATATGTCAATTTATTAACCTGGAACACGAAAATATGCAAAAACCTCTTCCGATGGTCGAATGCAAACACCCATAGTAACTCAATTAACTATATTCTTATGTTAATTAAGAAACTCTGAATTCATTAAGGTCAAGTTCCAATTATGGCTAGCCACGCTCGACAGGTATATTTCTATCCTGTAAGAAAATCTCTAAGGTGAGATCGTGAGCTATTGAGTCTAAGGCTGAAGCCTAAAATCCATTTTCCAAGTTCATTTTAAGTTTACCACATCAATCTTATTATTGGCCAATTAACAAGAAATATTAAGATTAAGACTCAATAAATAAACCAATACATCACACAAGACACAAAATAACCAACTTATAAACCAATGGTATTGGAATTCATCCCAACCCTAGACAATGTATTTAGTTACAACACATACCTAGGATTACTAAAGACATAAATAAAAAAACGTCATAAAATAAGTTTAAATCTAAAAAGTTAAAATAAAACAATAAAAAAAATGCTGGAGTTAGGGGATCCACTTTTAATATTCAAATGTAGGAATCTCACTTTATTATAATATAGAAATTATCCGCATTATCCAATTAATTAAGTCTAACCAGCCATAAAGGCGGTGTTAATATTTGTCCATAACCAGCCATATAGGCGGTAATCGGCTGTCACCTAAAGACCGACCATATAGGCGGTATCTAATTATATCAAATAAATAAAACCAGTCATAGAGGCGGTATAAACATTAATCAATATTATTAAATTATAATTTCTATATTATAATTAAAGTGAGATTGACATACCTTATCATATTAAAAGCTTCACCTTTTACTCCAGCAGAAAGAAGTTACCTACTCATGCTTGAATGAAAACAGACATAATTTTATTACTAAAAATAAAAAAAAAAATACAAGAAAACTTAAATTAAACACACAAGACACTCTCTTCTAAGTTTTACATAGAAATCCTAGAAGAAAGCATGAGTTTTACATCAAATTTGGCATGCTATTTATAGGCAAATATAAAGGCTTCCACCAATTGCTCCACCAAACATGACACCAAATCCTCAAGCATGTTTGGTGGAAGTTTGACAATTATAAATTGTCATTTTACATTTTTTGTTTTATTTTTTTAATAATGATTTTAATAATTACACATAACACATTTTGGATTTTTCATCCATTTCGGTCTCGAAAACCTCATAATTAGAAATTCTTATAAACATCAAAGTTGTAGATCTTTGAGTCTTTTTTTATCTGAAACTCGAATCACCTCAATCCGATATCGGAGTAAATATTTATTGCCAAATTACGAAGATTGCGCAAAGTTGAAATTTCTGAAATTGTACTTCGTTAGAACGCCATTTCAAGTTTTCAACCTCCAAAATCCAAATTTCAAGTCCATTTTTTACCCTTCTTTGTTCCAAATTTTATCCTGATTGATTCCATTGAGTCCAAATTTTATTTTATCTGTAAAATAAATAAAAACACATCAAAATGTTCATTAAACTCGAGAAATTATACAAAATATTAAGTAAAATGGGCAGTAAATATTGATATATTTTTTGCTCATCAGCAAATAAAGACAGGCACTTTATTTGTGGTTTATCTACAACTGCGGTCCATTCTATTTTTGCATGAAGACTTTGATCCGGGTTCGTTCATATAGTGACATGGGAATGGAAGCACCTTATATGATGTGATTATATAAGACTAGGCCATGACAAAAATTATTTTGTTTTTATATTCGTTAAACAAAAAAATTCATATCAGTATAATAGATTATCATATATGCATTGATCTGAATCCTAAGTGTACAATGAACTCCTGTTTGGCAGGCTATGTCCTTTGATTTACAAAGGTGAGGTTGGTGAAGAAATCCTGACCAATAGCTACGTACTTTGGGGACATGGTTTGGTGAGTGGCTGATGACGTTTTATACAGGTATGAAATCCACTCCTTATTGTGAGAAGTATATGAGAATCTTCCTTAAGGGTTGATTCAGAACTTGAATGGTTAGAGCACTTAAGTCTTTCTATTACGAATAGAAAGATTAATATTCATAATAGTTACGAATAAATCGTTCATTAGAGAATCAATGGTACTTGTGACACAAAATAATTTGAGGGGTATAACAAATATTATGACCGGATCTAATGATGAGATATTTATTTAGGGTCAATCTGTATGCAATGTTTATATTGATGGACGCCGATGAGTTTCAGTAAAAAAAAAATTATCTACAGTAACGAGAGTGCAGTTTTAGGTTTTTAGTGATATAACCTAAATTTGATAATTCAGAATATTTGATTAAAGAGTTTTAATTAATATTCTGGGATTATTATAGCTCAGATTGCAGGTTCATTTGGTCCCCGTGCTATCTCGATAAACTATATCAAATCATATCATAATTGGATAGTCCAATTATGAACTACATGCATAATAATAGATTATGTTAAAAATATTAATGTGATTAATAATTGAAGTCACACTTGAAAACTATATTAAATAAGTTTTATATAATGTTTTCATTATTTAATGATTATGCGATAATCATATACATTTATGTTTATATTTTATAAATATTAAATTATTTGGTAATTTAATAATTATTTGATTTAAAATGTATATTTGATATCAATACACATTATTTCAAAATGAGTTATAAAATATGTATTAAGGTGGATGTTTAATATCTTTATGAATTTTATTGCTACAAATTTGAAACGTTTGTCCAAAAATAACCAAGGATTTAGGGATATAATGTGTTGATGGTGTTTTCAGGTATTATGACATTTAAAACAGCACGACGAGGATAGAAGGGTAAATCCCTGCTTGGGTGAGATCATTAAATCCAACCCGACCACTTTGCAATAAAAGAACAAACACCTTACGGTTTTAAACCGACCACAACAGATATAGACCGAGCACTTTATGACCGGCAACCGATCACTTGGGTTCAGATAACCGGGCACTATCAAGTCGGCAGAAGCATTCTCAGCATAAAAGACTATCATGACCGACCTCATGAAGACCGACCAAACATGCGAGATATGCTCAAGATAACAACACCCTATTCTTGCAGATAAGATAAAACAAATTATCCTACTCTCACAAGGAAATGAAGTCAGAATCCAAGAAGGAATAAGAAAAGTAAAAGCAACGTTGGATTAGAAATCCTTACAAGAGGAGAAGACTAAGTTCAAATAGGATTTCTTATGCAAGTAGGAGTCTGATTTCTGTATTATTATAAATAGGAGGGCAGAGTATGTGTAAAAGGCATCAAAAAATTAGGGATCTGAATCTTCAAGCTCTGACTTGGAGAAAACAAAAAAGAGACCCGAAAAGAGTGTTTAAGTAATAAAAGTATCATCCCGTTTGTGTCCGTGGACGTAGGTCGGATCCAAATCCGCCGAACCACGTTAAATCTCTTTGTTGATTGGTGTGTTTATCTGTTTTTTGCTAAATTTGCCTTTGGTCCCCCATAACCAAACAAATTCACTATTGAAGGAGGATCACCTCGGAGGTGATATTCCAATATTACCCTGAGACCAAAATCCGCCGTCAACAGTTGGCGCCGTCTGTGGGGAACTGGACAAAAAGCAACTCGTGTAGTAAGACAATGGCGGAAGGCGGAAACCACCAATCATCAGGAAACTCAGCCGCAGATTGGATGGAGAAGATCGAGGAGAACCTAAGGAAAGAAAGGAAGGAAAATCAAACCTTGCTAAAAACCATAGTAGACCGGTTGGAAAAGATAGAGGGAGCACACGACGAGGTCGGGACTAGCCGACGAAGGAACGAAATAGCAGTGGGAAAAAGAATTGTTGATACAAGTGAGGACGACAGACCTCGGAGAAGGGGCCCCTACAGGGTAAAATCTGTAGTTGTTCAGGAAGACTCCCAAACTGAAGACATGTGGGAGGAAGAAGATGACAAATCGTCACCAAACTCCTCCTATAATAGCCCTCACGATGCCAGGAAAAAAGGTAAAGGGCAGGCAAAATACGCCATCGTGGCCATAGACTATTTCACCAAATGGGTGGAGGCAGAGCCATTATCCACCATAACGGAGAAAAAAGCCACTGAATTCCTGAGGAAAAATATCGTCTGCCGATTCGGGATTCCCCGAGCCATCATCACTGACAACGGGAAGCAGTTTGACAGCAAAGGTTTCAGAAAAATCTGCGAGGACCTCCAAATTGCCCTAAGGTTCGCCACGCCAGCCCATCCCAAATCAAACAGACAAGTCGAAGCGACAAACAAAACCATCAAGGCTAACCTGAAAGCTCGGCTTGGATCCAGCAAAGGCCTATGGGTCGAGGAACTACCAGTAGTACTATGGGCACACCGGACAACCTATAAGGATTCCACGGGAGAAACCCCGTTCTCCTTAGCATACGGATATGAAGCTGTCATCCCGGCAGAGATCGGGGTGACCTCCCATAGGGTTCAGCACTACGAGAGTAAACAGAATGAAGGACTTATCAGAAACCACCTCGACCTGATAGAAGAGAAGAGAGAGAGATCGGCCATAAAAACAGCAATCTACCAGCAAAGGATGGCCCGCTTCTACAATAAAAGGATTCGGACACGCACCTTCATCCCGGGCGACCTGGTGCAAAGAAAAGTCACCCTAAATACTCGAAAGCCAGAGGAAGGCTCCCTGGGCGCCAAATGGGAAGGGCCATACAAGGTGGTAAAAGTGGTGAAGCCCGTAGTGTACATCCCAGAACGGCTAGACGACACAAGATTAAAAAAGCCATGGAACGCCGAGATGTTGAGAAAATACTTCCAGTAAACTTTCCCTTCCTCCTATCTGCTTACGGCAAACAAATAAGGGATAGGAATTCAAATACAGAGCCTCTCTCAAAATGACCCACAGAGAGTTGTAAAAAGGGCAGTATGTCCCCAGTATCAATAAAAACTTTTTTTTTACCCGCTCTTCTAAAAAATAAAACTTTGCAAAAAAACCGGGGACATACTCAATGCAACAATCCGAACATAAAGAGAAATATGCCCTCTGATGTTCCGAACAGCTCGGGGCTGGATCTTATTCCGCCGAGGTCATCTGGCTCGGGGTCGAGGTACGTCCCACCGAGTCAACTCTTCAGACTGGGGACATAACATTCCCCCAGGTCCAAGTGCCTTTTTCAGCTCGGGGTCGGGTACATCCCACTGGTCAGCCCTTCGAACTGGGGACGTAACATTCCCCCCGGTCCAAGTGCCTTTTTTAGCTCGGGGTCGGGTACATCCCCCGAGTCAGCCCTTCAGACTGGGGACGTAACATTCCCCCAGGTCCAAGTGCCTTTTTAAGCTCGGGGTCGGGTACATCCCACCTGGTCAGCCCTTCGGACTGGGGACGTAACATTCCCCCAGGTCCAAATGCCTTTTTCAGCTCGGGGTCGCGGTACATCCCACCGAGTCAGCCCTTCGGACTGGGGACGTAACATTCCCCCAGGTCCAAGTGCCTTTTTCAGCTCGGGGTCCGGTACATCCCACCGGGTCAGCCCTTCGGACTGGGGACGTAACATTCCCCCAGGTCCAAGTGCCTTTTTCAGCTCGGGGTCGGGGTACGTCCCACCGAGTCAGCCCTTCGGACTGGGGACGTAACATTCCCCCAGGACCAAGCATCTCTCTTGGCTCGGAGTCCTTAGGGACATACCCGATGCGTAGGATCCGTGAGAAGCATAGCACGGGGAGGGATGATACCCCCGTGGCGATTGCTTACTCCAGTGTTACCGAACATAAGGAGGAATATGCCCTTAATGTATCGAACACTCTTTGATCCTCACTTGCCCGATGTAATGGATCCGTGGGAAAGCATAGCACGGGGAGAGATGAGGCCCCCGTGACGATTGCTAACGATCCCGCGATGCCTGCCTAAGGAGGTCCCCTTAGTATCCGGATGCTCTATGATCCATTCATCATTTCGATCCGAGAGAGGCGCAGCACGGGGATGAATTGTGCCCCTGTAGCGTGTGCCTACTCCAGCGTGGTAAGGAGGAGCCCTCATACAATACACAGGCTCCACAGTGACCCGACGTGTAGAGGATGTACCATCACCATTCAAACGCTCAACTGATCCAAATCCTGGCTCGCCGGGACACTGAATTGAAAGATTCAGAATTGTGTTTTGGAGACCTCGGGAAGGACGCTGTTTTGAGGCATCCATGTTGTTGTTTATGCTTGCAAAAACGTTTTTTTTTTGGATAGGTGCTAAGTCACCCCCGCCTTTTGATTTTATTTTCCAGAATCTTGTTTTTGTTTTTCGCCGGTCTGGCAGACGGACGCCCATGCCAGATTCGGTAGGGCTATAAAGGTTGATTCACTTCCCTTCGGAATAAGTCCTAGGGATTAATCGGCTCGGGGCTGGATTTCGCTCTGCCGAGGCCGTTTGGTTATTCAGCTCGGGGTCGGGTTACGTCCCACCGAGTCGGCTTCTTTGGACTGGGGAGGTAACATTCCCCCAGAGCCCAAGACTTTCACTCAGCTCGGGGTCGGGTTACATCCCACCGAGTCAGTCTTCTTTGGACTGGGGAGGTAACATTCCCCCAGAGCCCAAGACTTTCACTCAGCACGGGGTCGGGTTACGTCCCACCGAGTCAGTCTTCTTTTAGACTAGGGAGGTAACATTCCCCCAGAGCTAAGTATCTCACTCAGCTCGGGGTCGGGATATGCCCCTCCGGCTCATGTTAACCCCCGTAGGGTCTCAAAGTGTTCGATGACAAGAAACTCAAAAAAAAAAAAGAGAAGGGAAAAGAAAGTAAATACATAAATACATAAAATACAAAGTTTTTACAAAAAAAAAAAAAAGAGATAGAGAGTTAAAGTGTACATAGGGCCCCGGTCGGGTTACCCTTTCTCATTCACCCGCACAGGGGCGGAAATTTCTTCCTCAGCTAGCTCAGACGGCGGAAGGATTGGCTCGGCCTCAGGAGGAGGAACATCGGCTTCAACCTCGGCAACATGAGAAACCTCTGCTTCAGGAATGGGAGGAGGGATCTCAAGACAGTCCTCACCGGGGGCGGGAACATCAGGTCGTCTTTCTTTGGAAGCCCCGGAAGCCGGAACAACCGAAATCGGGTGGGGATCCATCACCTCCTCGGAGGGAGGAGGGAGCCATTTCTGGAACTCCTCCTCGGAGATCTCCCCCTTGCAGAAACCGATGGCCGCGTAGATAGGATCCATGTTCAGACCTGGCAGTACCATCGGTATTAGTTCAGCACAATCACCAACCCCCTCAAGGCGGATGGCATCCTTCTCGGCCTCAAGATCGGCCTCTCTCTCCTCAAGCTCGGCCTCTTCCTTTCAAGATCATCCCGGGCCAGTGCCATCTGTTCGTCCTTGGCTTTCAGCTTAGCCTCAACACTTGATACCTTCCCTTTCAAAATGCCAATCTCAGATCGGGCAACTTTCAAGTCCTCCCTGACAGTGTCGGCAAGTTTTCGCTCCAACGCGGCAGCAGCCTTGAGAGCCTTGTTTGTTTTGAAGGTCTCTATTGCAGTCGATTCATGATTCTTTATCACCTCCTCCCGGTCGGCCAGTTTAGCCTCCACCTCTGTAAGGCAATTCTGAAGCCTCTGGGCCTGACCACCCTTGGACAATAGACTCAGAAGGAGGTCCTTATTCTTGGCCATGAGATAAGTAGCCTGCACAAAAACAAAGAAATCAAGATACAAAAAAAAACCGAGACCCAAAATCAGAAAGGAGATGAGTAAAACTACATTTGCCATTTGGGAACTCAGCTCGGTCACCAAGGCTTCAGGAGAGATATCCTCATATCTCGAACCTCCCCCGGAGGAATCACCTCGGCCAATTCATTAAAAGCCGGCACTAGATGGGAAGTAGCCTCCCGGATGTTTTCTCCCCCAAATCACCACCCCAAGGATCACGGAACCTTTTCGCTTATTGGAGGAGCCCTCAGACGATTTTTTCCCCCGACGGGCGTCTTTCTTCTTGCCCTGCACAGGCTCCTCCTCCTCCAACTCAGTCTCCTCTGACCCGAACTGACGCCTCCTCTTCCTAAAAGGCTTCGGCGGACTGACAAGACGAGCAGATCCTGATGACGGCACACCAGAAGGAGAAGATAGACCTCGAGCAGCCGGCTGAACCTTCCCCTGAGACTCCCTCCCAGCTTCAACAGATTCAGGATGTGCTCGAAAGTTCCAGTATCAGCACGGCCGGTATTCTTCATGGTACCGGCCAACTTCTCGAGATACTTTGGTCTCTTTGACATACCTACAAAAAAAAAGGAAGACAAAGAAAGAAGGAAATCAGGACCCGACATAAGAAGAGAGAAAAGAAAAGACAGACATCAAACGTGATAAATAAACAGGGAAGTCAACTAAAAAATCAGCGAACATCTACCTATCCGACCCGAGACCTCCGAAGGGACAGTCCGAGTAAGGCCCGACTCAACAAAAGCCGCATCATTAACCAACTCCCTCCAGTGGGCGGCATACCGACGAGCCCAGACTACCCGTTTCCGGACCCGATGGGAAACCTTGAGCATCCCTCCAACAGGCTAGGAGGAATAGGAAAGAAGGGGTAAGAGTCCAAAAAAAAAAACTAAGGAAAGCTAAAAGTTGATCTCCAAACCTCCCGCCCTGAAGATATCCGGTACCAAGAATTCCCCTTCATCCGACCATAGGGACCGTCCCCAATCCCCAGTGGCCCAGAACCAGAGGTCTTTAAAATCTTATTGGAGTCAGGGAGCTTTTGGACGACGTTTGACGAGCTGTCATAAGCGGAAAGGTAATACCATTCGTGGTACGACCTAGGATTGGCCTTCAGCCGTTAACCTCTTCACCTCTTCAAGAGAAGGCTCGCCGAGTCCTGCCCGATACCAAGCAACATACAACCCGGCCAAAATCCTCCAATGTTTAGACTCAACTGACAAGGAGCAATCTCCATCTCGGCCAGCATCCAAGCAAAGTAAGGTTGAACCGGCAGCCGCAGCCCACACTTCGAAAAAGGCAGGAAGAAGTGCCACCGAGCCCTCGTCGGGTTGACTAGCGCGATCCATCAAGCCGAGAACTTCAAGGGCGATATCTATCGGAATATTATATCGCTGTCGAAGTAGGGCGAGGTCATCTTCAGTTATTTTGGAAGGACGGTTCATATCCAGAGCGGAAGAGCCAAGATCACCGGGCTCTGGATCCCTCCGAGGAACCCTTTGATGGTAAGAATCTTGTTCAATCTCAGAAAGAGTAGGGGTAGTGTCAAGGTCTTCTACACTGGGTGCCCCCGAGCCCGAGGAGAGCTCTTCCGCAGGGGGAGTTGAGGGTTTAGCAGGATTTTCAGGGGGAGAATTATTGTCAGACATCCCTAACATCCGCAAAACAAAAAGGAAGGGGAAGTCAGTCTATAACTAAGAAATTACTCAGGTTTCGTTCCGTTTTAGCTAAAACAGGTGGGTTCTAAAAGTGCCCTAAAGCAAAAACCAACAAAGCCTTAAGTCGTTCCCTAGCAACATTCAAAAAACAGCAAGACTCACAACACAAAAATGGAAGAGGTCGTTCAGAAGACTTACTTGTTCTTCTCAGAAAAGCAGGAGATTGTGCGGTATGGCTTGCCCGTCCCTTATGTTCGCAACGGAGAGAAAGAAAGCCCGAGGTTGAAATCCGAGAGCACTGAGTTGAGCGAGTCACGAAAATATTTTCAGGAAAGAAGGAGAAATTGCCAAAAAAGATTGAACAGTAAAAGCCTCGCCTTCTTATAGTCATGGCCAGGACGCTCGTGGCCGTTGGATCAACAGAAGGAACCCGGATGAACGCCAAGTGTCAACTGCAAAAGAGGTCTGCCAAATTTAAACAGACGGTTGAGATCAGCGAACTGTGAAGACGCCTCTAACACGGTCGATTCGTTTCCTTTTTGGCGGGAACCTGACGGATGTTCGACAAGTGGCAAAACTGGAAGAAAACCTAAAGATGATTTGATGGGCATTTAAACAGACATGACTGTTGCACGTCTCAAGAAAAAGGCGTTTGAAAAGAGGCGACGCAACATATTGATTCCGCACCGGGTCGACCCCCAACAGATTTAAATCGGCACACCATCTTTATATAGTTCCCAGCACCAACTCATACACTCGTTGGAACCGAGAACTAGGGGACAGATGTTGATGGTGTTTTCAGGTACTATGACATTTAAAACAGCACGGCGAGGATAGAAGGGTAAATCTCTGCTTGGGTGAGATCATTAAATCCAACCCGACCACTTTGCAATAAAAGAACAAGCACCTTACGGTTTTAAACCGACCACAACAGATATAGACCGAGCACTTTATGACCGGCAACCGATCACTTGGGTTCAGATAACCGGGCACTATCAAGTCGGCAGAAGCATTCTCAGCATAAAGACTATCATGACCGACCTCATGAAGACCGACCAGACAGGCGAGATATGCTCAAGATGACACACCCTATTCTTGCAGATAAGATAAAACAAATTATCCTACTCTCACAAGGAAATGAAGTCAGAATCCAAGAAGGAATAAGAAAAGTAAAAGCAACGTTGGATTATAAATCCTTACAAGAGGAGAAGACTAAGTTCAACTAGGATTTCTTATGCAAATAGGAGTCTGATTTCTGTACTATTATAAATAGGAGGGCAGAGTATGTGTAAAAGGCATCAAAAATTAGGTATCTGAATCTTCAAGCTCTGACTTGTAGAAAACAAAAAAGAGACCCGAAAAGAGTGTTTAAGTAATAAAAGTATCATCCCGTTTGTGTCCGTGGACGTAGGTCGGATCCAAATCCGCCGAACCACGTTAAATCTCTTTGTTGATTGGTGTGTTTATCTGTTTTTTTGCTAAATTTGCCTTTGGTCCCCCATAACCAAACAAATTCACTATTGAAGGAGGATTTCCTCGAGGTGATATTCCAATATTACCCTGAGACCAAAATCCGCCGTCAACATAATGGTAATTTCAATTCCAATTATGTTAACCTAAACCCTAGCATATAAAAGCAAAAGTTATTTTGCTTTGTGAAAAAAATCTCATTTTTGAAAAAATACCTAGTCAACTTGTTCATCTTCTTTTCTCTCAAGTGTTGAAAGAAAAATAAAAAGAAGAAAATTGTGTGATAATATTTTTTTCTTCTCTAGAAAGTTAAGAAATTAAAGATTGTGAGTGAAGCCCACACTTCAATTTGAACGAGAATAGCACGGAAGGCCGAATGGTATTGTCAAAACCATCTTCTTATTCTTCTTTGAGGCTGATTCGGGATTTTCTTTGGGTTGTTTCAGAGGTTTAAAAACACTCATAACTATTGCATAAGATTTAGCATAGTAAGCAGAATTTATGGTAATATAGCAGTGAATAATAACTACGAGTACTGTAACAATTAATAATAACCACACATACTGTAGCACTTATGTAGCAGTGAATAGTGTCTGCAAGCACTGTACCGTGAACAGTAAAATTATTACTGTTCATAAAAAAAATTTAAAAAAACAAGTAAATACGATCTAATCCAGATTCAGTTTAAGATGGGAAATGACAGAAAGAAATTTTCAAGGTTGATCTTGAAGCCTAACACGCTTCTGTCGCGCTAGAAATCATTTCCTACAGATATTTGTCCAGCCGGATATGAATTAAGTTGTAAATGACACAGTAAATTGGCAATCATTGGATAAAGGGGGGATTTTGTCTCCCCTTCCTATCTTTGGCCTCAGCCAGGCACTATAATTTAGTGCCCAAGCCATCTTCAAAAGGATCTCTACCTCTATCTTTTTTCCAATTCCTGAACAAAGAACTAAAAAAAAAATAGTAAGCTTTAGAGAAAACAACCATGATAAACCCCAAATAGTTCCTCAACTTCTTGCAAGAGTACAGCAATCCAGACATCTATAGACATTATTTTGAGCCAGAAAATACTAAAAGTATGACCCGAGGTCACCTTCTTTACTTCTACGTATATTAGAGTTTCTATGATAACACATTATCTTCGGCCAGACGTAAATCACGTTCGGCCTGACATGCACACACATCTGGCCATTTATAGATATATCAAGCCATATAGACACATCTGGCCATTGATAGATATATAAGGCCACATTTACCATTTTTTTATAGTTTACTGCTGCTTTAGCTATTTCAATATTGCTCTATTATCGTATTCTATCATCACTGTCGTTTAGTATCTTATATTTATCTTAGTTTATAATGTCCTATATTTTTATTAGTTTATACTGTTACCATTCTTACTGCCTTTCTTTATTTTTATCATTTTATGCATGTTAGTTAGGTTATCAAAATTTCAGTCTATGCAATGCCGTTTTAGTTTTTATCATCTTTCTCATGTCCTGTTTCTTTAATGTTAATTATGCATGTTTCTATTTACTGTTAATTATGCATGTTTCTATTTTTTTGACCCCCATTGTCTTGTTAACGTGGTATGTCCAGCCGGACTTACTGTATGTCCGGCCAGACATAAGTCGATATCTGGCCTACCATTAAGAATATCTAACCAACCATTAAGAATATCTGGCCTACTATTAAGAATATCTGACCAGGCTTCCCCGAAACTAGGCCAATGGGATTCGTATTGTATTATGTTTATTTATTATTTGCTATTGTTTTGATCATTTCTGGATATTGATATCTGTTATTATCATTTTACTACTTCTATTATCAATTGAATGTGCTATTATATGATATAAATTGTCAATTTAGAGATATTTATTTGCTATATTTATTGTTCTTTTATTATTCGCGCAACTTGTATGTTTTTAATTTTTTTTTTTTTTTTTGTATGATATTGCATTATAATATGTAGGAATACCTCTTTTGAGCGTAAATATTATATTGTCATCAGTAAGGGATCGTTCTGAACCCAAACGGGTTTAAGGTCGAACCTTGCGAGGGGCGTAGTGTGACCTTAAATCATTCCCAATGTTTCATACTGAGTGGCGATTCCTTTATTTCTGGTCAGTCCTCCTGTGGGGCTATCCGTACTCTCTACTGTCTGCGAGCCCAATAGTGTAGTGGTCGCTGACGTCATTTGTATAGCGGTAAATCCCGCTTCATTCCTACACCCTGCAATTCATGCAATGACGCAATCATATCATCATTATCATTTTCTTGACGATGCTCGTGATAACTGGCACTAGCTTCTAAATGGGTATATTGAGAGACTGAGTTGTAATTTTCTCTATGATAAACTTACGTCCGATAAGTCGCTGAAATTCCCGACATGTATAAGTGATCCATAACGTTGCTCAAATACTTCATTCGCCTAATCAAACAGTTACTACATGGACAACACACACGACCTTCCTCATCAGCAACTCATTTTGTTGCTTCCATAAATTCTTCCACCCATTTATGGTATTCGATACTCAATCTATTGGGCACAATCATTCAATTTCTATCCATTTTAACAAAAATATCTACAAATATTAAAAATAAATAATAAACTCATAAAGAAAAATATATACCTTAATTAATTAGATAAATTCAAAAACTAATATTTACTCAAAAATACATAATGGGTAAA
The DNA here is from genome assembly GCA_019454045.1 of Zanthoxylum bungeanum. Taxonomy (NCBI): domain Eukaryota; kingdom Viridiplantae; phylum Streptophyta; class Magnoliopsida; order Sapindales; family Rutaceae; genus Zanthoxylum; species Zanthoxylum bungeanum. The sequence goes on from SKCR01026713.1 coordinate 162,881, forward strand.
CAATGATACATTAGAGAAAATATATACCTTAATTAGCTTAGTATTTTTTTTTTTTATTAAGCCTTTCATTTATGGCTTTATGTCCTTATCTTTAAGTCTATGAAAACGATCATTAACAAAGACTAATGATTCAATGGATGGTGGTCTAAATGGGTTGTTGAAGTTACAATAATTTTGTCAATTGTATGTTATGAAAATTTAGATTCAGAAAAATTTTCCAATAAAAATGATATTTGTCTGGCTTATAAATTCAAATAATTACATCTTAATTCGAGGTTTATTAAATACAGCTGGTGTCAATAAAAATGATATTTGTCTGGCTTATAATTATTTAAAAGTGATGAAAATTGAGCACCCGATGGCATAAAGCTGAGACATATTTGGTATTGGCCAATGTGAATTATTGTGGCGGCTCTATCAAAGTGAATTATTGTTTGTAACAGTCTGTTTGAAAGCACGAAAGTTTAAAAATGGTAGAAGAAGATTAACAACTTTGACTTGATCTCTGTGATGAAACAAGGTTGTTTAAAATTGTACATAACACATGTGTAAACAAATGATTGGTTATAGAAAGTGATGAGAATTATAAAATTCTTGTTATATAATAAAATTTTATTAAAATGAGCATCAAAATAAAAGGAAAAGCGCACACAGAATAATAATGTGTTTTGTTTAATATTGGAGTTTGTTTTTTATCTTTTAATGTGTCCCATCTTAAAGTTAGAGATAACCAGTTAAAAATATATTTATTCATATTAATTTATTACAATCAACAGTTATATTATAATTTGGTACTAGAGACAAAACTTTCACTAATAATTGAAGAGATATATCTACTCTAATCAAAATTATGAAAAGAAATTATATAATTTACACCTGCATGGGCTCAACCTCAAACTGATCGTGATGCCCTCTCATCAGCTCAAACTCTTATATGCATCTTAATTTTCCACCAAATTTATAAAAAAGTAAGTTTGAATTTCATATCAACTAAGAAGAATGTCAAGTTATGAAGATAAGTCTAAACTTTTACCTTGGAAGCAATGCCCAATTCAGAAAAAAAAAAATTGTAAGAAGGAAAGTAATGGTTGAATTACATGCAAGAATTTTTTGTAAGCCTTTATAATTTTCCCTTGTCATGACCTGGACTAAGCCGGAAATTCAAAACAATTTCAAATTTTCAATGCCATGGTCTTGGATTTCTAGTAGAAAATTTCATAATATAATAAAATGGAAACTAATCAAATTATGCAGTTTCACTTTCCAATTAATTATTCAATCCCTCCATTAACAATTTTTTATTTACTAAACCATGAAAATAACACACATAATGACCCAAAGAATAGAAATTTGCATGTATGCTTGCTATTTATAATTACTTATGTTGACGGCTATTTTCTGTAATAAGGATAATTTGGGAAATCATCTTCTCGAACAAACTTCTCTCAATAGTGAATTTTTTTGATTAATAGGGAACCAAAGCAAACTTAGCAAGCAGACAAATAAATCACAGAGCTAAGGATTTATATGGTTCGGTGGAGAGTGGCTCCAATCTACGTTCACGGGAGAATGAGGGTATTTTATTACTTACTCGGGGTCAAGACCGACCCGAGCTATAAGTGGGGTTTGGGGCTTATAAAGAGTAAATAAACACATCGGGTCTTACAACATGCTCGCTACAACTCTCTCAAATGGTCAGATGTTGTAACACCCTGGAAATTCCAACGACTAATATGTTATAAGTAGCATAATATATGACATAAATCATGCTCGAGCGTGTATGTGCTTATCTTTTACTTTTTGAACATTCAATGAATTCTTTGTAGATTCGATATGAAAAATCATTTTCTGTACCACTTCGGATAGTCCTTAGTATTTAGGCCGTATCATTTTCGTACGATATCCGATTTTTATGAATTTTATATCTTTGAAAAGCTAAGAACGAGACTTACAACTTTCGCGTTGGATATTTTTCCAAATTCGAACCAGACGTAGGTCAAAAATCATGATTTCTGTCGCTGTTATAGTGAAATTCGAGAATAGACTAGAATTAGGTGATGTGACACAATCTCAACCACTCATTTCATCATAAAAAATCAGCCATCTTCCTATAAATAAGGGACTATTCATTCATCTCTCTTTCAAGTCCAAAAACATGAGGGGCAAAGGCAATAATGGAGGATCTCATGCTTCATCTCTTTCCCTAATCTTCATTTTCAAGTCATTCTTGATCCATCCAAGCACATTCACAAGCATGGTAAGCTTCATTTCCCTTTTCATTTTCTTATTTTTCAGTTTTGGACAAAGAAAATGAAGCTCCGAATTCGTAACATGCATACCCTACAGATTGGATTTGTTTAATTTGCTTTGATAGTATTGCTAGTATGTATTTTGGAGGATATCATGATAGTTCTAGCATGTAATAAGCTTTGATGTGTATGAATGTGTTGGGGAATTACACTTGGTGATTTAATGATACTAGATAAGTATTTATATTTGGGTTGTAGATATAAGATGAGTTTTGATCAATGTTGAAGTTTAGGGAAGTACCTAAGTGAAGGTGTTAATGTGATGGTTGGAATTGATTTGGGTAGTGACAATGGAGAACTGGAATTAGCCCTGAAATCAGGCTGCCATCGCGACGTGTATGGGTTAGCGTCGCGATGCCGAACATGTGAAAGCCATCTACCTCGGGTTGATGCGTGTGGGAGTTACGCTAAACATATTCTCTACCTCGGGTCGGTTGTGTGGAAGACTCGGGTCGGTCATATGGAAGACTCGGGTTGGTCGTATGGAAAACTCGGGTCGGTCATGTGGAAGACTCTGGTCGGTTATGTGGAATACTCGGATCGATCGTGTGGAAGACTCGATCGGTCATATGGAAGTCTCGGGTCGGTCATGTGGAAGTCGCGATGCGGAGCAAGAAGAAGCTCTATGTTTGAGTCTGTTGGTATTGACGTACGCGACGCTCCTGACCCGACGTCGCGACGCGTAACAGAAACATTTTCATATCATTTCAATTTCAACTTAGGAAGTTAGAGACCACCCTAAGGATTTCGTATCATCTCATACCCTAAGGATTTCGTATCATCTCATATACATGTATTATGACATGTCGCAAGCATAATACATCATGTGGTGATCATAGATTTGTTGAATTGGGAAACTTAGTTTCATTCTGAAGCGTGTTCCACGACTTATATTCTAATCAAGTTTATCGATTTTAGATCATCGGCAGAAACCATAATTTTCTTCGACAAAGGGAAGAAGTGCCAATCGGATTCCAAATCAGTGATTGGACCTTTTTCTCAAATTTGTTTCTAATTTTTTGCTTTTGATTTAAGACTTACTTTTCAGCACATAAGGCGTTAGTCAAGTTTATTTCAGTGGTTTTATGAATAAGAATATTTTGAGAAATGTTTTAGAATTTTTTTATTTGAAAATCATGCTTTTATGATTTTGAGAGGCATGGGGGAAAAACCCACCTCAGTTGCAAATTGGTATAGATATTGGAATTGACGATTATTGGAATTGACGAATTCAGAACATGTGCACATGTAGAGCAGGACTAGAGGAAAGCGAGACGCAACGCCCCTAGACCTTAGATTTAGAGTCGAGATGATAGCATTGATCCGCACATCTGGCTGTAATAAAGTGGCTTGGGGGACGGCGAGATGTAACGCCCCAAGACCACTAGTTTAGGCGTATGGTGGGACGACGAGACGTAACGCCCTCATACGTCAGGTTTTTCAGAGATAGATTTTTCAGAGATATTATTTTCAAAGATATGATAAGTTTTATGAAAGAGATTTAGAAAGAGCTATGTTTTCCAGAAAAGTTCAGAGTTTTACAGACAGAAATAATTTCCAGTAAAATCTTACAAAAAGCGATTTGTTTTCAGAAAAGAAAATAGTTTTCAGAAAAGATAGTTTCCTTGAAAGGATTTCAGTTTTATAACAATGAATTTAAATAAAGTATTTCAGTTTTCATTTTTAAACTGTCCACTCACTAGATCGTTCAAACAATCTAACCCCCCTCCCAACTTTCTGTTTTGCAGGTTTACCTAGAGGACGAGCTCGGAAAGATGGAGTAAAATTATAATAAAGATACATCTTCTATATATATTATTGAGTCACAAAATATATTGCATATGAGGTTGGGGCATGTTAATTATAATACAATGCATAAATTAATTAACATAGACCTTACACCTAAATTTATAATTGAACCAACATAAATATGAAGCATGTGTTGAAGCAAAAATGAATATAGCATCATTTCATTCCATAGAACAAAGTTCTGAACCCTTAGAACCTATACACACCAATGTGTGTGACATGAATGTTGTGCAAACAAGAAACAGTAAAAAATTCTTTTTCACTTTTATTGATGATAGCACAAGATTCTGTTATGTTTATTTGTTAAAGAGTAAAGATGAAGCTATTGAGAGCTTTATATAATTGGAGTTAGTGCTTGGAGCGCCAATCCGAATAATGTATTGTACATTAAATTTTATTATTTATTAAAAATAACTATATTTTCATTTCAACCTTGTTAATGGTAATGTCATTATGAATATTAGATTCATATATAAATATGCTAAGAATGGTATCGACCTTAGAATAGTCATATAGTAATACTAGACACTGGGTGGTCCAACATTGGGATAATATTACTACCATAAACTATTCTTGAAGCAAAATATTCCTAGTCATTGGTTTTAGAATACAATCGAATTCCTATAACCTAGAAGACTAACGTATGTCCTATATTAGAATTGGAGTTCCAATGGTTTAACCCGATGTACCATTAGCATTGGAAGCTCGTGTTGGGATGTATGCCCTAGAGCTACATGTGATGTAAACGGTTTCATGTGTTTTGAAATAAAACGATGCATTATTCATTTATCAAATTGTTTGTTTATTTTTTGCATATTATATATCTTCGTAAATACCGTAGATTACTTATGTACCTTCAGACTTAGTGTATGAGTGTCATACAACAGAGGATTTAAGTCTGAAGTTAGTAATCTTAAATAGTCTATAGAGAGCAAACAAATCGGGTACTTTGTTTGTGGTTTATCTATAGCTGCGGTCTATTATATATTTGTATGGCGATCTTAATCCGGATCGTCCATGTAGAGACATGAGAATGGAGGCACCTTGTATGATGCGATCATATAGGACTGGACCCAGATAGAAATGACATTCTTAAAATATCCGTTAAGCAAAGAAAGTCATTTCGATCTACTTGATGGTCATATATAGATTGATCTTAATCTTGAGTGTACTACGAACTCCTGCATGGCAGGCTGTGTCCTTTGATTTACAAAGGTGAGGTTGGTATAGCAGTCCCGACCAATAGCTACGTACTTTGGGGGCACAGTTTGTTTTGTAGCTGGGAACGTTTTACATAGACATGGAGTTCACTCGTTCTTGCGAGAAGTAGATGAGTATCTTTCTTAAGGGTTGATTCGGTACTTGAACGATTTAAGTGCTCAAGTCTTTCTATTACGAACAGAAAGATTAATATTCATAATAGTTATGAATAAATCGTTCATTGGAGAATCAATGGTACTTAAGGTAAAAATAATTAGAGGGGTATAACAGACATTATGACCCGGCTCTAATTACAAGATACTCGTGAATGATCAATTCGTATCTAATGACTATATCGATGGACAACGACTTAGTTCGACTTAATATTTCATCTGCGGCAACGAGAGTGCAACTTCGGGTTTTTAGTGGAATAACCCGGAGTTAATAATTCGAAATATCTAATTAAGAGCTTAATTAATATTTCGAGATTATTGGAGCTCGGAACCGTGGGTCCATTTGGTCCCTGTGCTAGCTCGATTTACTATAGCGGATTTAATATAATTGGATAGTCTAATTATATACTCACAAAAGAATAAATATTATTAATATGATTAATAATATTAATTATGTCACACTTGAAACTATACATTAAAAGTTAATGTATGGTATTAATAATTATATGATAATTATTAAATATAAAATATTGAATTATATATATGATATAATTTAATAAGGCTAAGATTGTAATTTCTATATTATGGGTTTTGGAAACCCTTGATTTAATTTTGGAAGTAATGACTTTCAAAATATTAATCATATATTTAATTTGTAACATATATTGACTTTATGGAGAGTAAATAATATTGTTACAAAATTAATGAAGAAATAAAGGGCATGGCCGAATTCCTTGATGTATAAGGAATAAGATTTGTTTATTTTGGAAACAAAATTTAATCAAAAATCCTAGTCTTGGCCGAATTCTTGGTGTATAAGGAATAGGATTTGTTTATTTTGGAAATAAAATTTAATCCAAAAATCCTAGCCTTGGCCGAATTCTACCTTAGGGAGGGGATTGGTTGTTTTGTTTGAGTGAAACAAAATTGACCTAAGTATAAAAGGAAAACTTGATTTTCTTTTGAGTAGTGCTCTCATTCCAAACCCTAGCCACCTTCTTCTTCTTCTTAATTCTCTCAAAAGTTGAGAAACAATTTTGAAGAACAAGAATAAGAAAAATATTATTAGTGTGTGATTTAATCTCTAAAACGTTTAGGGATTTGTTTGTGTGTGTAGCCCACACTACTTTCCGTTGGTAACGATTTATATCTCGGAAGATCTTGTGGCGTTGAACAAATCATCTTCTCCTTCATTCTTGTAAGTCACGGCATTTAGGAACAATAATACCTCATTGCCACACTTCACTTGTTACAATCGGGGCTCGGTTTTGATTTGTTTTAATTCGGGTTTTGGGAAACACCTTGGGGCTGAGTTAGGATTTTTTTTGAGTGGAAAAATCCGACCTAAAACGCTACAGCAGGTCACGCAAATCAGGGGTTGGTTTGGGTGCAGTTCACGTGTGTAACAGATGTAAAACAGTCCAATAATTCACTGCAGTTCGGGGGCTGTTCGGGGACTGTTTCATGCGCATTCCGGGGCTGAGATCTTGTCCGAAATAGAAGAAAAACTTCAGTATAAGTGCTGGTTCCATTCAGTTTTAAGGAAGGGAAGACATAAAAAATTTTCAAGGTCGATCTGTGTGCCTAATCGCTTCCGCTGCGTGAGGAAAGCGTTTCCTACAATTGGCATCAAGAGCGAGGTTGAAAAGTGTTCTTAACCCTTCACTTTATCATTAAAGTTTCTGTTTTTAATATATTTATATGAGTTATAAATATGATATGCATGTTTAGATGAGTGGGCACATTGTGATATTCATATGATGAATGGTTTTGTTATTTCATATGATGAATGGATTTTGCATTGGTCATAAATTTTTCTGGCTCTTATTTTGTAGTTGGTTTTGTTTTTGAGATGTAAGGCCATAAGGCCATTGTTTACATTTGTTGTAATTTTAATTTTCAATGTAAAGTTTCATTTTTTGTAATTTGGAGCACCGAAGTAGCAAAAGGAGCCAACACCACTTTGGAGCGGGGTTTGAAGACCAAGGAATGCCTTGGTGAATCTCTTGTACTAATTAGATTAGTATAGGAAAAATAAGAGCCCGGTCAATGCAAAATAATTTTTTTTGTTATATGTATGTTTATTTCGAATTGTTTGAATAACATGTCATATAGCTTAGGGTGCCCACTCATGCATTTTACTTGCCATAACATGTCATAGATGCATTATCATTATAGACATAAAATTATGATTTTATGTAATTTAAAATGTTTAAGTTAGAAAATGATATGCATGAAAATCAATTAATTAGATTTATTGGATTTATGGTTTAAAATTTGAATTCAATATATTGGGCTTAATTACTGCATAATAAATTCCATTGGTATATAGGATGGAAACCCGGACATAAATTCCATAGCCGATTCCGAATGGACGGTAATATGGTATGCACTCGGGATACAATTCCACGTACCATTGGATTTTATGACACACTAAGGTTTATTAAAATGTTTAATTAGAATTTTTGACCATTTAGAATTCCATGATTTTAGACCCTTAAGTGCCTAATATTTTAAAAGTTAAAATATTATAGCTCACTTATACCACTCTAATTAAATTAGTTTAATAGAGTAAATCTATTAGTAGAGACTAATGAATTTTAGTGACACAATTTTAATTGTTAAAATTGATTAGCTCACTTATGACAAACTAGTGTAAATAATAATTATGATTTACCGCCATAAGTTTATCCACACTAGTTAAAATAAAATATTAGATATTTTAGATAGAAACCTTAATTTTTAAAATAGTGAGTGGGAGAGGGATATACGACAGTATATCCCGCGATCTCCGTTGTTAGTCCAAAAACGTGAGATTCAAAATACGCCTCGAGACGGCTTTGTTTTCGTCCCCCTACAGATGGTGTCCATTTTGGGTCAATATCAGGTTTGGGTTCCGAGAGGATAGGGATTCTAGATGTATCTTGTGAACTGACCTACCCTACGGCGGTACTTCACTCGTTAAGTCAAAGATTCCCGAAACGGCGGGTTACACTCACAAATGAGTAATTAACTGTTAATGAAATTCCTTGATCAAATAAAACAGTAGTTGTTTAATATAGGAATAAGAGTTATTCCCGCATATATTAAATTGACTGAGATTGTCTCGATTTATCATGCGAGTACTTGACCTACCCTACGACGGCACTTACTTGTGGGATGATAGATTTCCGTGGCATAGTAATTCTCTTAGGTTTCTAATTCATTACTCATGGTTCATGCATCATGTTTAATTTTATGCCAAAATTCTTTGATGATTTTAATATGCGATGAATGAATGTTAAATGCATGTTTATTTTATTTTTCAGCCATGGTTTCTCCAATTATTTCCATACTCTCAAACGATAAATTAATCGGGGAAAACTATGTTAAGTGGAAAAGTAACATGAACGCTATCCTGGTGTCTGAAGACCTAAAGTTTTTCCTGACGGAGGAACGTCCTCCCGAGCCAGCCAGAAATACCGGCCAAGCTGTGCGCGATACCTACCAGAATTGGGTCGCAGCAAATGAGAAAGCCCGCTGCTATTTGCTAGCAGGGATGTCTGAGGTTCTTGCTGCAAAGTATGAACCTATGGCTCTAGCATCTCATATGATGGAGTCATTACAGGGCATGTTTGGGCAGCCTTTGGAGCGTCAATGCCATGAGGCCATGGTCTCAGCAATGACTGCTAGGATGAAGGATGGGATATCAGTCCGAGAGCACGTCTTAAGGATGATGACTTATCTCAACACTGCTGAAACCCATGGAGCTCGTATTGACGAGCGTAGCCAGGTGACAATGATTATGGAAACTCTTCCGAAGAGTTTCCTGCAGTTTAAAAACAACTATGTTATGAACAAGTTGTCTTTTACTTTGACCTAACTGCTTAATGAGCTCACCCAGTACGAGTCCATGCTTGTGGATCCTCGTAAGTCCAGTGCAGAGGCAAATATTGATGAGTCTTCTAAATCTGCAAAGAAGAAGAAGAAAAGCACTGGAAAGGCTAAGGGAAATCCCATGAAAAAGAAGAACAAGAAAGACTCCAATGATGCCAAGCCCAAAGGAAAATGTTTCCACTGTGACAAGAATGGGCATTGGAAAAGGAACTGTCCTAAATACCTTGCTGAGCTGAAGGAGAAAAAGGAAACATGTAAATATGATTTACTCGTTATTGAATCTCTATTAGTGGAGGATGATAAATTCGCTTGGATTGTTGATTCTGGAGCCACTAACCATGTTTGTTCTTCTTTGCAGCTACTTGATTCATGGAGGGACCTTGTGTAGGCACTGTATTTTTGCATATAAGTCCCTATGATGAGTCTCTTTTGGAGGCACTACCTTTTAAGTCACGGAAGTCACGGGAAACGGACGTCGGAAGGGGAAATTCAGAATAAGTACGTCATCAGATTCATTTCACAAGTTCACTGTCTTCGTTCGTGCTGCGTTCGTGGCCACATTCGAACGATTGCGGGCATTCGTGTAGCGTTCGAATCAGTGTTCGAACGACGTCGGTATTTCTGGTTTTGCTGCTAGCCTCACACCCCAGCCCAATTAGCCCACCAAAGCCCATAAAACACATCCCAATTAATAAAACACATATTTAACACATGGGGAATTAAATAAAATATAATTAAATCATATACCAAATTAAATAAAACATTAAAATCAATCAACCAATTATATTCCTAATTAAAAATATTGTATTCATAACTTAACAAATATTATGCCTAAACAACACAAATTAAATATATTGACTTCCTAAATTGAACTAAGTTTGTCCCCCCTCAATCTTAGGATTTCCTTGTTTGACACTAAATCAAATCCCCCTTAAATGCCAAATCTATTTCCTTGTCAAGCTAGAAGTAGCCCTACCCCATTTGCCTATAAAAAACCAACCTCTCCCAACCCTTGCATCCTCTCACTCACACGCATACAACAAGAAAACAATCCTCTTGATTCACGCATACAACAAGCAAATATTTCTCTTCTCCTCCTACACCCTTAGCCGAAAATCACAGCCCCATAAACCCCTCCATTGCCGAAAACATTACAACCTAAAACACCACCGAAATAGCCCCCTATACAGCAGCACACATCACCAAAAAACAGCCCCTATACAGCAGCCCCATATCACCGAAATACCTAAAAAATAACCCCTAAATCACCTAAAACAGTGACCAAAATACAACAGAAATACAGTAGCAAAACAACAGCGAATCAGAGTCAAAACAGCAGCGAATCGGAGTCAAAACAGTAGCTTGAGCAGTGGAACAGCGAGGAAAGGCGTGAACCTGTGAACCGGAGGAGTTGCGGAGCATTCCCCCCTTTTCGACGACCGTGCACCGTACTTCCCAGAGTCGACATAAAAGGTTAGACCTGATGGTACTTTTCCTATTATTTCCATCTATCTTTTTAATTGTTTTATTCATTTTTGTCGCATGAGATTCGTTTATTGGTGCATGATTGTGGCCCCTTGAATGAATGAAAAATGTGTCGCCTCTCGTGGTATATAGGATGGAAACCCGGACATAAATTTCATAGCCATTCCGAATGGACGGTAGTATGATCTGTACTCGGGATACAACTCCACGTACCACTTGAGTACACGGCACATACTTTATTTTATCTTGATTTGTTTATTGTCGTTATTTATTTTCTGCATCTTATTTGTTTGAGTAATGATGAGGTCAAGCGCATTGGCTTAGTAAGTGCGATTAAAGGTCCTCTATTTCGAGGGGTTAAAATCCTTTACCACGATACGTCGCCGCGCTGGACGATGTATATTCGTTTGAATGTGAGATGTGTTCAATCAGGTATACGAAGTCCGATATCGTTGTTTCTATTTTTATATGCATTATGATGAGATAAAGCGCATGGGCTTAGTAAGTGCGATTAAAGGTCCTCTATTTTGAGAGGTTAAAATCCTTTACCACGATGCTTTGCCGCGCCGGATAATGTATATTCGATTGGATGTGAGATATGTTCAATCGGATACACGAAGTCCGATATCATTGTCTTTACTTTTTATATATGTATTGTGTTGTTTGCGCATGGGCTTAGTAAGTGCGATTAAAGGTCCTCTATTTTGAGAGGTTAAAATCCTTCACCACGAGGCTTTGCCGCGCGGATGATGTATATTCGGTTGAATGTTAGATATGTTTAATCGGGTATACGAAGTCCGATATTGTTATCTTTATTTTTATATGCACTATGATGTGATGCACATGGGCTTAGTAAGTTGGATTAAAAGTCCTCCATTTCGAGGGTTTAAAGAACCTTTACCACGATACTTCGCCGCGCCTTTCGTTTCGTTATTCGTTTTTTTTCGTATGTCATCTTCTTGCATAATCATGCATCATGTTGCATTGCGCATGGGCTTAGTAAGTCGGATTAAAGGTCCTCTATTTCGAGGGGTTAAAATCCTTTACCACGATGCTTTGCCGCGCCTTTTAGCCCAATTTTATTTATTAGGTGTCATCTATTCATCCATTCATGTATGTGTCATGTTACTTACTGCATTTTGGAGGTCACTGTTGTAACCCCGTTCGAACGCATTTCAGAACGCCGCACGAATGCATGTTTTTTGTCTGGTCCCGTTCGAACGCGTTATCAAACGCTATACGAATGCGAACCTTCTGTTTACCATTCGAACGCGATTACGAACGCTACTCGAACGCACATGCATTTGTTTCATTAGGTCCGGTCCTGTTCGAACACGTTATCAAACGCTATACGAACGCGAACTTTCTGTTTACCGTTCAAACGCGTTTAAGAACGGTACACGAACGCGAATACACTGAACTGAGTCATTTTCATCACATGTCATGCATAATTATTTCTTAAGTGATTTCTCTTGTATCATATAATCAATCATACTATTTGAATTCCTGCCTTTATTTATTTGATGTGTTCATAAGATGGTATTCAAGCATGATTTAGCCTATTTAGTTGTTCATTTTCAAGCATGATTAGTCATTTATTTTGCGTTGGGAATTCGCATTATGTTTAGTTTTGTTCTTTATTTTCCGCATTATATAATTGAGGTATGTCATGAGATTATTGTATGATATTGTTGTTATAATGGTTTATTTTATGCATGCGAACTTAGGAGTAAAATTTTCCTTGGAAATATTTTGCTTAGGCTTGGTTAGATTATTGCACAAATCATTTTATTACAAGTGGCATAAGTAAGGGACCATTCCGAACCCAACGGTTTGAGGTCTTCCCTTGCGAGGGGTGAGTGCGGCCTTAAATATTTGTCCCGGTTCACACCGGGTGGCGACTCTATTATTCTCCGGTTTAGTCCCCCGCGGGCTACTCCGTACTCCCAACCGGCCGCGAGCCCGAAACAGCATGCGTCGCCCAGTTTTTGTGTCCCACAGTCTGGTGACTCCACTGGGGATAGAGAATCGGCCCCGAAATAATGTCTTGTAATATTAGATTTTGTGCTTTAATTAACCGTGTCTACTGTGGGTTAAAAGAGGTTTAATCAAAGGCACTTTTAAGGCTGGGTAATGGTTTGGTGTCTTCCTTCATTCACTACCTTTCTATAAGGAAAAACTGTGATGGCACCTAGATAATCATTTCCTCGTAGCCTATTGTGATGGACTAATTTGGAGGACTCGTTGTTTATTCCTGTCACCAAGCGATAAGAGCCTAAGAGGCTAGGGTACTTAAACCACCCTCCCTCTGGGGAATCTACAACAGGAAATCCATTTGACAGTCAGTCACACACCATAGCTTGTTGGCACGTACCTTAGGGTATAAAAAAGGTGCGCTCACTTGGTCGCTCGAACCCTTGAGTGGGGAGACCTAGTTGTGGGCAATCCTTCGCCAGCGAGAGTCTTTGTCTACACTCCCGCAAATACACACGTAGACCGGGGTTGTATGGCCTATAGCAACTATTTCCTTGTGCTTGTGGACCATCCTCATTTGGATGCAGTTGGGCCTCTTGTCAGAAATGCGAACTTGTTGGGCCATTTAAACTGGGATGAGTTCGTATCCTATGACAATTGAGCCAAAAGCTTCTGAAATATTGATAGGCCACTCTGTAGAAACTAATTTTGTATGCTTGTGTTTGGGAACATTGTCGTTTGGATCCATTAGGACCTTTTGTCATGAAGTATGGGCTTTTTGGGCCATTTAAACTGGGACAAGAACGTATCTTATGATGATTGGGCCAAAAGCTTCTAAAACGCCAATGGGCCATTATATGTTGTGTGTTGAGAGCATTATCATTTGGATACGGTTGGACTTCTTGCCATGAGATGTGAACTTGTTGGGCCATTTAAACTGGGACGAGTTCAGTTGGCCCAAAAGATCCTAAAATGATGATGGGCCGATTTGTGTGAAAATTTTAATGAGTTGATATATTCCTTGTATCGCATGCATCTCATTCATCTCATGCATACATATAAAATGTTAACACCCTCTATGTCTATAAAAGACATCATAGATTCCTGTTGGGTTAGGAAAGAGGGAAGACTCACTAAAAGACCGGTAAAAGATATGAGTACATCCGATAACGAGGTATCCCGGATAGAACAATTGGAAAACGGTCTTGCCAAAATTACTAAACAGTTGCAAGCCTTGACTACTGTTGTGGCTGGTATGGTTGTACCCCGTGTCGGGGGGAATTCTGAGAATGTGAGGCGCGAGGAGCCTCTGAATGGGTTGGGGGATGATATCCCCGCTTTTGATGATGACATGGCAGAGTATGCAACAGGCAGAGTGATTGGGTCTCAGGCAGAATTTCAGAAGCTTCGGGATCAGGTTGAAACAGTTACCCGTAAAATGAAGGGTAAACATGAAGAGTTGTTAGATTATGAGGCAATGACCTTCGAAGAACAGTTGCCTGCTCAGTTCAAGATGCCGGATATGGCTAAGTTCAACGGGAATGGGGATCCGAGGGTTCATCTCCGTCAGTATGTATCAGTTATGAGTTCTGTGGGTTTGACAAAGCGACAGGTACAGAAGATGTTTGGAATGTCACTCGAGAGGGCACCGGTGGTATGGTATCACAGCCTTGAGAATAAAGTAAGGGAAGATTGGAGGGAATTGGCTGATGCATTCCTGAAACAGTATGTCACGGACTTGGAGATAGATCTGTCACTCCGTGATCTGGAAAACACCAGACATAAACCGAAAGAGAGTTTCAAGGAGTATGTGGACCGTTGGAGAAGCCAACTCTTAAAGATACAGACCAGGCCCTCAGAGAATGACCAGATAAAAATGATCATTAAGGGCACCAAGCCCTCCATCTATGGGAAACTGAGGAGGATGACCTCCATGATCAATGACTTCCGACAGTTGAGGGAAACTGTCATGGATATTGAGGAAGAAGAGGTCGAGAATAGAAAATTCTATGGTCTGAACAGGAGGCCCATTGGGGGGACATCGAGAAAAAAGCCCGTTTCTGCTGAGATTACCCCTATCCGAAACCGGAGATTCTCCAACTTGGGTAGACCCTTGTCCAAAGTATTGGAGAAATTGAAGAGACAAGACTTCTGAAACCCCAAGAAACCAAACCACTCCCAAACCCTCCACCACCACATCTCAACCTAAACCAATATTTCCAATTCCACCAACAGAAAGGCCACGATACCGACAACTGTGCCCGACTCCGCCATGAAATCCAAGACCTTATAGACTCCAAAAAGATACCCGACCCTGAAACAGAACGCCCCAATACACACCAGAACCCTTTCCAAATTACCACTCTGTCCCGCCACCAACCTATATGATAAACTCTGGCCTACCCGAGAACCTTGTCCTCAAATCCTTTGACCTACAAGCCGTTTGCCTTGGGATTTGGGATAGTAACAGCAAAGATGAAACTGAACATGGGAAAAGTTTCTGGGCAGACTTCTCTAGTAGTGATGAAGAAGAAGTGAGGGGTATGACACGCAGCAGGCGTTTCTACAATGATATGACTGATAAGGGTAAAGAAGTGTTGACTTGAGGAAGAGAAGTGGCAGAAAATAGGGATAGTGCCGATGGAGATATAGTGCTGCAGCAGTTAAGGAAAACCCGAGCACAAGTGAGTATCTGGGATTTGTTGTGTGCATCTCAGGAGCACAGACGGGCCATGGTTGAGGCTTTAAGCAAGATAGTGGTGACGGAGGATGCCAACCCCGCAATGTTTGTTGGTTTAGTGCAAAAGGAGGCTTTATAGGCAATCACTTTTTCTGAGGAAGAACTCCCAGCTAAGGGGAGAAATCATAATAGACCTTTGTTTATCAGAGCTGAAGTGAGGGGTAAAATGACCTCTTGTGTGATGGTGGATGATGGCTCATCCATTAATGTGTGTCCATCGAAGATTTTGGCCAAGTTGGGTATGAAAACAACAGATCTGGATTCCTCTAGTATGACTATCAAGGCTTATAATGACAGTAAGCGATGAGTTGATGGTACATTTGTAGCGGCGGTCAAGGTTGGTCCTATTGAGGACGAATTTGAGTTCACAGTGCTGGACATCCCAGCCACTTTTGCCTTGTTGTTGGGAAGGCCTTGGTTTCATAAGCTTGGGGGTGTGCCCTCCACTCTGCATCAGATGATTAAGTTCCCATATGGAGGAGAAATTGTCACCATCCGAGCTAAGGTAGACAATGATGTGGCTGCTTTGGAAATACAACCTTTCACGAGGTTCCAAGTGTCGGTAACTTTTGAGGAATTGGTGGATCCTAAGGTAGCTAAGATCATGGGAAAAATGAAGTTTGAGCCGGGTGAGGGTTCAAAACTGTCAGACTTCAGAGGACAGACTACTCGAAGGGGTTTGGGGTACAAATCTGATGAAGAAAAGCCGAAGGTTAAAAAGAAAGGGTTGAAACTGGCAGATTGTTTTGTGAAGGCTTCAGGGTATCAGGGTGAGCCCGAACCAATAGAAGTTAACGGGATGTGGTGGTGCCTGGTTTCGAGATCTTCCAAGAGATGCTGGGCAAGAAGCTGCTGAACGAAGAAGTTGTGGAAGAAGCAGAGAATTGGGAAGAAGAATTGATGAAGTTGGAGAGTCTGACTCTGGGAGAGGATAAAAAGCCTGAAGAAAACCTGGTCGCAGATGAAGAAGTGTCTATAGATGATGAAGACATTTACCTTCCTGATTGGTTTGAATGTACTTCTGCACTATCCAATAATAAAGACATTTCTTTTGCTTACTTGTCTGAGTCATTTCCATTTGCTCTACACGAATCAATCATATTTGATATCAGTTCAGCCAGAACTACTGCATTTAACTTGGGTACATCTGAGAACCCCAAGGAAATTCTGATTGCAAGTGAAGTTACCTCCGATGAGAGGGAGAAATTATAAGAAGTATTGGTCAGATATGCCAAAGTATTTGCTTGGTCCTATGAGGACATGCATGGGGTAGACAGAAGCATTGCCCAGTACACAATACCCACTTATCCGAATATGAGGCCAGTGAAATAGAAACTTCGACGGATGAGACCTGAGTGTGCGAGAAGGTCAGAGAATAGGTTAAGAAAAGAATAGATGTGGGGTTCCTGGAAGTAGTGAAGTATCCCGAGTGGTTAGTAAATATTGTGCCAGTACCGAAGAAAGACGGGAAAGTCAAAATGTGTGTGGATTATAGAGATCTCAACAAGGCTTGCCCGAAAGATGATTTTCCTCTACCGCATATAGATGTTCTGGTTGATAGTGCGGCTCTATCTGCTATGTATTCATTTGCAGACGGGTTTTCAGGTTACAATCAGGTGCTCATGGCTGAGGAAGATAAGCACAAGATTGCCTTTGTTACCGAGTGGGGTACTTATTGTTACAGGGTAATGCCGTTTGGGCTCAAGAATGTGGGAGATATGTATCAACGGATTGCCACTACCTTATTTCATAACTTGATGCACAAAGAGATTGAAGTGTATGTGGATGACATGATGGTAAAATCAGAGACGAGAGTTGGGCATATGAAGAACTGGAGAGGTTCCTTCAGAGAGTTGACAAGTACAACCTGTGGCTGAACCCCAAGAAATGTGTGTTTGGGGTACCATCAGGAAAGTTGCTGGGACATACAGTGGGAATGGGAGGAATAGAGGTAGACTCTGAAAAGATCAAAGCAATCACAGAATTCCCAGCACCGAAGACTGAGAAGGAAGTCAGAGCATTCCTGGGGAAGATTCAGTACATCAGTCGGTTCATCGCCAAGTTGACGTCAGTGTGTGAGCCTATCTTCAAACTGTTGAGAAAAGATCAGCCGGTAAAGTGGAATGAGCAGTGTCAAGCAGCCTTCGACAAGATCAGAGAGTACTTGGTAAAGCCTCATGTGTTGAAACCTCCGAGATTGGGCAGACCTTTGATATTGTATTTGGCCATAGAATCAGAAGCATTGGGGGCAATGATGGTACAGGCAGATGAGACAGGGGTAGAACATGCAGTTTACTATCTGAGTAAGAAGATGCTCCCGTATGAGGCTCGATATCAGGAAGTAGAGAAGATCTGTCTTGCAGTGGTATGGGCTTCCAGAAAATTGCGGCATTACTTCCAGTCTTACAAGATCCAGGTAGTGGCAAAGGAGAATCCTCTGAAATATCTGCATTCAGTGCCTTCGCTAGTGGGGAAATTGGGCAGATGGTTAGTATTGCTGACGGAATTTGACATTGAGTATCTCACCACCAAAGTGATCAAGGGGCGAGCAGTAGCAGAGTTTCTGGCGTTGCAAACTATTGAAGGGGATCAATATAAGTTTGAATTTCCCGATGAAGAGATCCGAGCAATTACAGTTCAGAGATGGAAAATGTATTTTGACGGAGCCGTGAATTACAAGGGAGCCAGAATTGGGATTGTGATAGTGACCCCCGAAGGAGAGATCTTGCCTTTGGCCAAAAGGTTGACATTCAGAGTAACAAACAACATGGCCGAGTATGAAGCATGTGTTTTTGGTTTGACTACATTGATAGCCTTGAAGGCCGAGAGTGTGGAAGTCTACGGAGATTCTATGTTGGTAGTCCAGCAGATGCGAGGAGAATGAGAATTGAAAGAAGAATGGTTGAAACCTTACCTTTTTTACCTCAGAAAGTTGGCACAGGTTATCTCGATTGTAAGTTTCAACACTTGCCAAGAGAAGAGAATCAGATGGCAGATGCATTGGCTACACTTGCAGCGACTTGGGAAAATCCAGAAAAGTTAGTAATGAGACCGTTGATACTGACAACAGCAAGAAAACCTGTTTATGAGATAGAGAGAATTCTGGAAATAGAGGTCGATGACGGTAAACCTTGGTATTATGACATTCAGAGGTATCTGGAATATGAGGAACTCCTAGAGGGAGCAGACAGAAAAGACAGAATAGCCATTCAGAGGTTAGCTTCCCAGTATGTGATTTTGAAAGGGGAACTGTACAAGAGGCAAGCAAACGGTATTCAATTGAAATGTGTGAGAAAAGAAGTGGCTCAGCAGGTAATGGAAGAAGTACACGCCGGGGTATGTGGTCTGCACATGAACGGGTTGAATCTGTCCAGCAAGATAGTGAGACAAGGTTTTTACTGGTCAACCATGGAGACAGACTGTGCGAAGATGGTAAAGCACTGTCATAATTGTCAAGCACACGACAATTTGAATCATTTGCCGCACACAGAGTTGCACAGGTTGTCAGAGTCGTGGCATTTCTCAGCATAGGGAATTGATATGATTGGAGAGATTCGACCAAATGCATCAAATGGGCATCGCTTCATAGTAGTGGCAGTAGATTACTTCTCAAAGTGGGTGGAAGCCGAATCATTCCGCAATGTTACAGCAAGGCAGATGGCAAAGTTTATAGCTCGGAATCTCATTTGTCGGTACGGTATGTCGCATCATGTAGTGACGGACAACGGAGTTCAGTTCCAGGGAGAAACAAAGGCAATGCTACAGAAATATGGGATAGGCCATCACAAGTCATCGCCGTACAGGCCGCAAGAAAATGGGGAAGTTGAGGCAGCCAATAAGACTATAAAGACGATTTTAGCCAAGATGACAGAAAACTGCAGAGATTGGGCAGACAAACTACCGTATGCTTTGTGGGGGTACAGAACATCAGTAAGAACAGCAACAGGGGCCACGCCTTACTCTTTGGTCTATGGAATGGAAGCAGTATTGCGAGTGGAAGTGGAAATACAGTCTATGAGGGTATTAGCAGAGGCAGAGTTACCGAAACAAGAATGGGCCGCACAGAGGTTTGATCAGTTAGTACTACTGGATGAGAAGAGAACGAAGTCTTTGTATCACATGCAGTTGTATCAGAAGAGACTAGCCCGAGCATTCAACAAGAATGTACGCCCCACCAAGATCAGAAAGGGCGATTTGGTACTTAAGCAGTCGAGACCGTCGACGACAGATATGAGAGGAAAGTTCAGACCTAACTGGGAAGGACCTTACATAGTGCAGAAAGTGATGGGAAATGGGGCAGTGAAATTATCAGACTTGGAAGGTAACGAGTTCACTGAGCCGATCAACGTGGACAGATTGAAGCAGTATTTTTCCTGAGAAAGAGAAGACTTGGCAGAAGGCCTAACCTGACGAGATAAGGTAAATCATGCATGCATGCATACACGTAACACATTTTGGCATTCGTTTTGTGTTTGTTTTGTATTCACGGTTTTGAAGAAGAAAAAAGAAGGCGTCAAAGAAAAGCCGATTAGAAGCATCAACCCAGGGGCCGAGGCCCACATTAGTATCAGCAGTTTTGGGGATGCGTCCCAGGGTTGAGGCCCACATTCAGCATAATCGTTAGTATCAGTTTGGGGATGCGTCCCAAGGTTGTACCCACTCCATCATTATCAGCAGTTTTGGGGATGCATCCCGGGGTTGGGGCCCATATTTTATCAGTAGTTTGGGGATGCGTCCCAGGGTCGAGGCCCACTTCATCATATCAGCAGTTTCGGGGATGCGTCCCAGGGTCGTGACCCACATTGGCAATGTTATCGGGATGCGTCTGAGGGCCGTGAGCCCCCGTTGTCTGTTGCAGTTATCGAGATGCATCCCAGGGCCATTGGCCCCCTGTACCTTTAGTTTTTGGGATGCGTCCCAGGGTCGAGGCCCATTTTTTCAGTGGTATTGGGATGCGTCCCAGGGTTGAGGCCCCCGTTGTCGGTTGTAGTTATCAGGATGCGTCCCAGGGTCGTTGGCCCCCTGCATCGTTAGTGTTGGGATTCGTCCCAAGGTCGAGGCCCACATTTTGTCAGCGGTATAGGGATGCGTCCCAGGGTCGAGGCCCCCGTTGTCGGTTGCAGCTATTGGGATGCGTCCCAGGATCGAGGTCCACTGCGACATCAACTCAGGTCGAGGCAGCATGCAAGTCAGATGGCAAGCCAAGTAAGTAAAAATGCATTGCATAACTTTGATAGGATTGTCTGTTACACACTACACAAGTCCCATCAAAGTGGGGGCGACTGTAGGCACTGCATTTTTGCATATAAGTCCCTATGATGAGTCTCATTTGGAGGCACTACCTTTTAAGTCACGGAAGTCACGGGAAACGGACGTCGGAAGGGGAAATTCAGAATAAGTATGTCATCAGATTCATTTCGCAAGTTCACTGTCTTCGTTCGTGCTGCGTTCGTGGCCACGTTCGAACGATTGCGGGCATTCGTGTAGCGTTCGAATCAGCGTTCGAACGGCGTCGGTATTTCTGGTTTTGCTGCTAGCCTCACACCCCAGCCCAATTAGCCCACCAAAGCCCATAAAACACATCCCAATTAATAAAACACATATTTAACACATGGGGAATTAAATAAAATATTAATTAAATCATATACCAAATTAAATAAAACATTAAATAAACCATTAAAATCTCACCATTATATTCCTAATTAAAAATATTGTATTCCTAACTTAACAAATATTATGCCTAAACAACACAAATTAAATATATTGACTTCCTAAATTGAACTAATTTTGTCCCCCCTCAATCTTAGGATTTCCTTGTTTTACACTAAATCAAATCCCCCTTAAATGCCAAATCTCTTTCTTGTCAAGCAAGGAGTAGCCCTACCCCATTTCCTATAAAAAACCAACCTCTCCCAACCCTGCATCCTCTCACTCACACGCATACAACAAGAAAAAAGCCTCTTGATTCACGCATACAGCAAGCAAATATTTCTCTTCTCCTCCTACACCCTTAGCCGAAAATCACAGCCCCATAAACCCCATCTATTTCCGAAAACATTACAACCTGAAACACCACCGAAACAGCCCCCTATACAACAGTACACATCACCGAAAAATAGCCCCTATACAGCAGCCCCATATCACCGAAATACCTAAAAATAACCCCTAAATCACCTAAAATAGTGACCAAAATACAGCAGAAATACTGTAGCAAAACAACAGTGAATCGGAGTCAAAACAACAGCGAATCTGAGTCAAAACAGTAGCTTGAGTTGTGGAACAGCGAGGAAAGGCGTGAACCTGTGAACCGGAGGAGTTGTGGAGCATTCCCCCCTTTTCGACGACCGTGCACCGTAATTCCGAGAGTCGACATAAAAGGTTAGACCTGAGGGTACTTTTCCTATTATTTCCATCTATCTTTTTAATTGTTTTATTCATTTTTGTCGCATGAGAGTCGTTTATTGGTGCATGATTGTGGCCCTTGAATGAATGAAAAATGTGTCGCCTCTCGTGGTATATAGGATGGAAACCCGGACATAAATTTCATAGCCAATTCCGAATGGACGGTAGTATGATCTGTACTCGGGATACAACTCCACGTACCACTTGAGTACACGGCACATACTTTATTTTATCTTGATTTGTTTATTGTCGTTATTTATTTTCTGCATCTTATTTGTTTGAGTAATGATGAGGTCAAGCGCATGGGCTTAGTAAGTGCGATTAAAGGTCCTCTATTTCGAGGGGTTAAAATCCTTTACCACGATACTTCGCCACGCCGGACGATGTATATTCGTTTGAATGTGAGATGTGTTCAATCGGGTATACGAAGTCCGATATCGTTGTTTCTATTTTTATATGCATTATGATGAGATAAAGCGCATGGGCTTAGTAAGTGCGATTAAAGGTCCTCTATTTTGAGAGGTTAAAATCCTTTATCACGATGCTTTGTCGCGCCGGATAATGTATATTCGATTGGATGTGAGATATGTTCAATCGGATACACGAAGTCCGATATCATTGTCTTTACTTTTTATATATGTATTGTGTTGTTTGCGCATGGGCTTAATAAGTGCGATTAAAGGTCCTCTATTTTGAGAGGTTAAAATCATTCACCACGAGGCTTTGCCGCGCTGGATGATGTATATTCGGTTGAATGTGAGATATGTTCAATCGGGTATACGAAGTCCGATATTGTTATCTTTATTTTTATATGCACTATGATGTGATGCGCATGGGCTTAGTAAGTTGGATTAAAGGTCCTCCATTTCGAGGGGTTAAAGAACCTTTACCACGATACTTCACCGCGCCTTTCGTTTCGTTATTTGTTTTTCGTATGTCATCTTCTTACATAATCATGCATCATGTTGCATTGCGCATGGGCTTAGTAAGTTGGATTAAAGATCCTCTATTTCGAGGGGTTAAAATCCTTTACCACGATGCTTTGCCGCGCCTTTTAGCCTGATATTATTTATTAGGTGTAATCTATTCATCCGTTCATGTATGTGTCATGTTGCTTACTGCATTTTGGGAGGTCACTGCTGTAACCCCGTTCGAACGCGTTTTAGAACGCCGCACGAACGCATGTTTTCTGTCTGGTCCCGTTCGAATGCGTTATCAAACGTTATACGAACGCGAACCTTCTGTTTACCATTCGAACGCGATTACGAATGCTACTCGAACTCGCATGCATTTGTTTCATCAAGTCCGGTCCTGTTCAAATGCATTATCAAACGCTATACGAACGCGAACTTTCTGTTTACCGTTCGAACGCGTTTAAGAACGCTACACGAACGCGAATACACTGAACTGAGTCATTTTCATCACATGTCATGCATAATTGTTTCTTAGGTGATTTCTCTTGTATCATATAATCAATCATACTATTTGAATTCCTGCCTTTATTTATTTGATGTGTTCATGAGATGGTATTCAAGCATGATTTAGCCCATTTAGTTGTTCATTTTCAAGCATGATTAGTCATTTATTTTACGTTGGGAATTCGCATTATGTTTAGTTTTGTTCTTTATTTTCCGCATTATATAATTGAGATATGTCATGAGATTATTGTATGATATTGTTGTTATAATGGTTTATTTTATGCATGCGAACTTAGGAGTAAAATTGTCCTTGGAAATATTTTGCTTAGGCTTGGTTAGATTATTGCACAAATCATTTTATTACAAGTGGCATAAGTAAGAGACCATTCCGAACCCAACGGTTTGAGGTCTTTCATTGAGAGGGGTGAGTGCGGCCTTAAATCTTTATCCCGGTTCACACCGGGTGGCGACTCCATTATTCTCCGATTTAGTCCCCCGCGGGCTACTCCGTACTCCCAACCGGGCCGCAAGCCCCGGAACAGCATGCGTCGCCCAGTTTCTGTGTCCCACACCTTGCTGAAGGTGATTACACCATGAGGGTCGGGACATGAGATGCCGTTTCAGCAAGAGCAGTGGGAGTTTCCTGTTTAAATTTTATTAATAATAGTTATTTAAATTTAAACAATATGTTATTCATTCCCGGTTTTCGCAGGAATCTGATTTCTGTTTCTAGACTATTGGATGATGGTTATTCAGTTTATTTTAATAGCAATTTGGTTATTATTGGTAGAAATGGATTAACTATATGTACAGAAAACTCAGAAAATAACTTGTATGTGTTAAGACCGTTAACACATAGGTCACTGCTCAACACTGAAATGTTTAAGGTTGAAAAACCTAAAACAAAACGGCCAAAGATTTCTCACGATGACACATATCTATGGCATCTTAGACTTGGCCACATCAACCTTGACCGGATAAATAGATTGATAAAGAACGGAGCCTTAAACCAGTTAAAGCTCGAGACTTTACCAGTTTGTGAATCCTCTTTAGAAGGAAAAATGACCAAGAGACCTTTTACTGGAAAAGGTATAAGAGCCAGTCAACCACTAGAGCTAATACATTCGGACATTTTCGGACCGATGAATGTAAAAGCCCGAGGTGGTTATGAATACTTCGTCACATTCATTGACGATTATTCAAGATATGGGTATGTCTACCTAATGCATCACAAATCAGATACCTTTGAAAAGTTCAAGGAGTATCGTGCTGAGGTTGAGAACCAATTAGGTAAGACAATCAAAACTCTATGATCAGATCGTGGATGGGAATACCTCAACAGAGATTTTAAGGAATTCTTAGTTGAGCATGGGATAGTATCCCAACTCACAGCACCTGGAACACCACAACAAAATGGTGTTGCAGAAAGGAGAAATCGAACCCTACTAGACATGATGAGATCTATGTTTAGTTATAGGTCACTACCTAGTTCATTATGGGGATATGCACTGCAAACCGTAATGCATATCCTTAATGTAGTTCCATCTAAGTTTGTTCCTAAGACTCCCTTAGAGTTTTGGAATGGTCGTAAAACTAGTTTATGACATTTCCGCATATGGGGGTGTCCAGCACATGTGCTGAAGAATAAGACTACAAAGTTGGAGCCACGTTCTCAGGTGTGCCTATTTGTAGGCTACCCTAATGAGACTATGGGTGAATTCTTCTACAGTCCTGATGATAACAAAGTATTTGTATCGACAAATGCTATGTTTCTAGAGGAGGACTATATGAGGGAGTTCAAGCCTCGTAGTAAAATAATACTCGAGGAGTTACTTACTGGTTCGACCAGCACGCCATCGTCAACGAAAGTTGACAAATACATAGCACCTTCAACATCTGATAGTCAGATGCTACCCAGTCAGAATAATCTACCACCTAGACGCAGTGGGAGGGTTGTACGACAACCTGATCGCTACCTAGGGGTTGGAGAGGCACAAGTTGTCACCTCCAGCGATGGCATAGATGATCCATTGACCTATAGTAGTGCAATGGATGATTCTGACAAAGAGGAATGGCTCAAAGCCATGAACCTATAGATGGAGTCCATGTACTCCAACTCGGTCTGGGAACTTGTAGACCAACCTGATGGGGTGAAACCCATAGGTTGCAAGTGGATCTACAAGAGGAAGAGGGGATCAGATGGGAAGGTACAGACCTTCAAGGCTAGATTAATGGCCAAGGGTTATACCCAGAAAGAGGGAATTGACTATGAGGAAACTTTCTCGCCAGTAGCTATGCTTAAATCCATCTACACTCTTCTATCCATTACCGCATATTATGACTATGAAATTTGGCAAATGGATGTCAAGACTGCATTCTTGAATGGAAATCTTGATGAAAGTATCTATATGATACAACCAGAAGGGTTCATCGCCCAAGGTCAAGAGCAAAAGGTTTGCAAACTGCAAAGGTCCATTTATGGACTCAAGCAGGCATCTCGATCTTGGAATATAAGATTTGACTCAACAATCAAGTCTTATAATTTTGAGCAGAATGTTGATAAGCCTTGTGTATACAAGCGCGTCATTGCCGGGAATGTGGTTTTTCTTGTTTTATACGTTGATGATATTTTACTCATTGGGAATGATGTAAGGATATTATCAGACGTGAAAAACTGGCTAGCTGACCAATTCCAAATGAAAGATTTGGGAGAGGCCAGTTATGTTCTTGGGATCCATATACTTCGGGATCGTAAGAAACGTCTGTTAGCTATGTCTCAGGCATCCTATATCGACAAGATCCTTGTGCGATTTGGGATGCAGAATTCCAAGAAAGGCAATCTGCCTTATCGGCATGGAATTCATTTGTCGAAGGAACAATCTCCTAAGACACCTCAGGATGTTGAGGAAATGAGACATATCCCATATGCCTCAGCAGTTGGTAGTCTCATGTATGCCATGTTATGCACGAGACCGGAAATCTGTTTTGCAGTGGCAGTAGTCAGTACGTTTCAGTTAAACCCAGGATTGGATCACTGGGTGGTGTGAAACACATTCTCAAGTATCTTAAGAGAACGAGAGATTATATGCTTGTATATTTCGGTGAGGATATGATCCTTAGGGGATATACAGACTCTGATTTTCAGACAGATGTTGATTCCAGGAAATCTACATCTGGATCAGTGTTCACCCTAGGTGGTGGGGCTATTGTATGGCGGAGTATAAATCAATCTTGTATTGTTGACTCCACCATGGAGGCTGAATATGTAGCGGCTTGTGAAGCGGCTAAGGAAGCAGTCTGGCTCCGTAAATTCTTGGGAGATCTGGAAGTTGTTCCAGATATGGATAGACCACTCACCCTCTATTGCGATAATAGTGGAGCGGTGGCAAACTCCAAAGAACCAAGAAGCCACAAGAGAGGAAAGCATATAGAGAGGAAATATCATCTCATCAGGGAGATAGTGCAGAGATGAGACATTACCGTCACAAAGATTGCATCCGCAGAGAACCTTGTTGATGCGTTTACAAAGACCTTGCCGGCTAAAGTTTTTGAAGGTCAACTAGATGGTCTAGGATTACGTGACATGTCTCATTTGCTCTAGTGCAAGTGGGAGATTTTTGGGATGTATGCCCTAGAGCTACATTTGATGTAAACAGTTTCATGTGTTTTGAAATAAAACGATGCATTATTCATTTATCAAATTGTTTGTTTATTTTTCACATATTATATATCTTCGTAAATACTGTAGATTACTTATGTACCTTCAGACTTAGTGTATGAGTGTCATACAGCAGAGAATTTAAGTCTGAAGTTAGTAATCTTAAATAGTCCATAGAGAGCAAACAAAGCGGGTACTTTGTTTGTGGTTTATCTATAGCTGCGGTCCATTCTATATTTGTATGGCGATTTTAATCCGGATCGTCCATGTAGAGACATGAGAATGGAGACACCTTGTATGATGCGATCATATAGGACTGGACCCAGATAGAAATGACATTCTTATAATATCCGTTAAGCAAAGAAAGTCATTTCAATCTACTTGATGGTCATATATGGATTGATCTTAATCCTGACTGTACTACGAACTCCTGCATGGCAGGCTGTGTCCTTTGATTTACAAATGTGAGGTTGGTGTAGCAATCCCGACCAATAGCTACGTACTTTGGGGCACAGTTTGTTTTGTAGCTGGGAACGTTTTACATAGACATGAAGTTCACTCCTTCTTGCGAGAAGTAGATGAGTATCTTTCTTAAGGGTTGATTCGGTACTTGAACGATTTGAGTGCTCAAGTCTTTCTATTACGAACAGAAAGATTAATATTCATAATAGTTATGAATAAATCGTTCATTAGAGAATCAATGGTACTTAAGGTAAAAATAATTAGAGGGGTATAATGGATATTATGACCCGGCTCTAATTACAAGATACTCGTGAAAGATCAATTCGTATGTAATGACTATATCGATGGACAACGACTTATTTCAACTTAATATTTCATCTGCGGCAACGAGAGTGCAACTTCGGGTTTTTAGTGGAATAACCCGGAGTTAATAATTTGGAATATTTAATTAAGAGCTTAATTAATATTTTGAGATTATTGGAGCTCGAAACTGTGGGTCCATTTGGTCCCCGTGCTAGCTCGATTTACTATAGCGGATTTAATATAATTGGATAGTCTAATTATATACTCACAAAAGAATAAATATTATTAATATGATTAATAATATTAATTATGTCACACTTGAAACTATACATTAAAAGTTAATGTATGGTATTAATAATTATATGATAATTATTAAATATAAAATATTGAATTATATATATGATAAGATTTTAATAAGGCTAAGTTGTAATTTCTATATTATGGGTTTTGGAAACCCTTGATTTAATTTTGGAAGTAATGACTTTCAAATTATTAATCATATATTTAATTTGTAACATATATTGACTTTATGGAAAGTAAATAATATTGTTACAAAATTAATGAAGAAATAAAGGGCATGGCCGAATTCCTTGATGTATAAGGAATATGATTTGTTTATTTTGGAAAAAAAATTTAATCAAAAATCCTAGCCTTGGCCGAATTCCTTGGTATATAATAATAAGATTTGTTAATTTGTAAACAAAATTTAATCCAAGAATCCTAGCCTTGGCCGAATTCTACCTTATGGAGGGGATTGGTTGTTTTGTTAGAGTGAAACAAAATTGACCTAAGTATAAAAGGAAAACTTGATTTTCTTTTGAGTAGTGCTCCCATTCCAAACCCTAGCCACCTTCTTCTTCTTCTTAATTCTCTCAAAAGTTGAGAAACAATTTTGAAAAATAAGAAAAATTATTAGTGTGTGATTTAATCTCTAAAACGTTTAGGGATTTTTTTGTGTGTGTAGCCCACACTACTTTCCGTTGGTAACGATTTATAGCTCGGAAGATCTTGTGGCGTTGAACAAATCATCTTCTCTTTCATTCTTGTATGTCACGGCATTGAGGAACAATAATACCTCATTGCCGCACTTCACTTGTTACAATCGGGGCTCAGTTTTGATTTGTTTTAATTCGGGTTTTGGGAAACACCTTGGGGCTGAGTTAGGATTGTTTATAGTGGAAAAATCAGACCTAAAATGGTACAGCAGGTCACGCAAATCAGGGGTTGGTTTGGGTGCAGTTCGCGTGTGTAACGGGTGTAAAATAGTCCAATAATTCACTACAGTTCGGGGACTGTTTGGGGACTGTTTCACACGCATTCCGGGGCTGAGATCTTGTCCGAAACAGAAGCAAAAATTCAGTATAAGTGCTGGTTCCATTCGGCTTTAAGGAAGGGATGACGGAAAAAAAATTTCAAGGTCGATCCGTGTGCCTAATCGTTTCCGCTGCGTGAGGAAAGTGTTTCCTACAGCTCATATAGACATGTGAGTATTTGTTGGAGCGAATACTGAATGTCTCTTAGGTGATTCCTAATAGTTGGAAGTACACACCACCGTCAATAGGAATTTTCTCGAGTCGAGTAGCATATGTGATCGTTTGACTGTAGGATAACATTGATTTTGTGTGTAATCCTCCATACTTTGATGCCATATATGTCAAAGACCTTTCATGGTCTGACCGTTAGATGTTCATTGGATGTGGACCGATGCACTCATTAATCAAGTGAGTATGAAGATAGAATCCGTCAGCCCGTGTATGAACCATAAGGGGCTTAGGAATCCATGTGACGATTCTTTAGACTTTGGCCAAAGCCGATCACCTATGGTGGATCACATATATCAGAAATTATGTTATGATTTGTTGTAAAGAATCATGGATATATCGACATGAGTTGTGCTCCTCGGAAACTTGACGGTGTAATCTATGGTCTGACCGCTAGATGTTCATTGGATGTGGACTAATGACCTCGACTTGTATAGTTCAGAAAGGTTATTCGTGTTCATCGTAAATTCGGAGGTGGCCTAATTACATACATATAAGCTAGGCTTATATGACGAACGTGGTTGGACTTAGAGAGTCCCACAATATGAAGTGTACTTGTTGAGCACTTGGGTAGCCGATAAATTTTGATAATAAATATTATTTGATATTATAATTTTCAACTAAAATAATTAAGTGTTATTGGATAATATTAATTATTTACTTTGACCCAATTAGATTAATTGGATTAATCCAAAATCACACAAGGACTTTGTTGTAATTTCATAAATATATATATCATTTGATGATATTTCGGTAATTATAAATATGTAATAATAGGTGTATTTGACTTGATTTAATTGGATTAGATCAAAGTGGTAGACATTGAACTAATTCATTGATTAAAATTTATCTTGATTTAATTGGATTAAATCAAAGTGGTAAACAAAGGTGATTATTCACACCTAATTATACATATTTGGACAAATAGGATTAAGCCCACATAAAAGTTGATTAAGACTTTTATTAATTAAAAATTGTATAAGTTTTGCTATAAAAGGCAAGCTTGAGCAAGTTTTTAAACAAGACAAAACAAACATTAAGCAAAAGAAAGAATTATTAGCCCAAGTAAATTTTTGTGGGAGAAACTTTGAAAGTTCTCTACAACAACAAAGAGAAGAAGATTGGATCTTCAAATCAAGCGTGCTAGCTTTGGAAGTTCTCTACAATAATAAGGAGAAGAAGATTGGATCTTTGAGTCAAGCTTGCTAGCTTTGGAAGTTCTCTACAACATTTCAACAAGGAGAATAAGATTGGATCTTGGAATGAAGCTTGCTAGGTAAGTTTGATCTTCTCTAAAGCTATGTTTCCATTAGTGAATTATAATTAGTGAAACATATAATGATGTATTATGTATTGGATACATAATAACATAACTTAATGTTGAAATTAAGTTAATAAATTTTGTATGGATGCTTTGGAAGCATAAACAGAATATGCTTGTTATTGGGTCAAAATGTTTATATTGGACATAAATATAAAATTAGAGTCATTTTATTGTGGGATTCTATTTTGGATTCTGTTTTGATTCAAATATATATATATATTATAATTTTGTTGTAAAACAAGTGTTGAATTCGGTTTTGAAATTAAAATTATTTTGGGTGATTTTTAAAAGTGTTTAAGGTTTGAAGAAAAAAATTGGCAATTGTCGAGAGTGAAAAACAACAACTTCATAACCATAACCACCATCCATCACCAATCACATTCCACATCCCACTTCATTTCGATTCCTCGGGTAGCCTCCTCCTCCTCTAGAAAGGCATTCCAGCTTCAGAGGCGGGTAAGCCGGGTCAGGAAGAAGTTTGACTGCTGGGATGGGATCGGATCCTATTCGAAGCACTCCACCACGAATAAGAGTCCTCGGGTTGGATAGGCAGTAGAGATAGGAGTTCCTATCTGTAGGGCGGGCTTTCAAGACAGAGATGCACTACTCCATCTGGAAATTTATTACTTGAAATATGAAACTTCGTATGGTAGCAAAGCTGCCTCCGAATAAGACAACTTGAGTGCATGCATGCGCTCGGCACGCCCTTTCTGATTTTTTCTCGATTTGGTTTTTCCAGACTCTCATTTATCACTGTTTTTTCCCATAACTCGTAATGGAATATAATATTTCATTAAATTATTTAAAAATATACCCATACTTAATATCCACGGGTTAGACACAATTTCGTTGCGCGGGGCACCCATTTAATCCGACCATAGGGTTCCCACATCTGCCTCAACATATACATTATAAGAAAGAAGTTGAAAATCAACTTGGCAAAAAAATCAAAAGAATCAGGAGTGATATGAGAGGTAAATATGTGTCAGCATTCGGTGTATATTATTCTAATCATAGAATTATTCATGAAACTACTACTTCTTATTTGCCTCAGCGAAACAGGATTGCGAATCGCAAAAACTGAATGTTGAAGAAAATGATGAATCCCATATTGACAAGCTATGGTTTACCACAAGACTTGTGGGAGAAACCTTGATTTCCATCTACTACGTTCTGAATAAGTTACCTTACATAAGGTTGGACAAGACACCATATGAATTGTGGAAAGGTCATGCACCTTCCTACAAATATTTAAAACTCGTCAAGTGATGGTTTCTAAACCTAAAAAGGTTAGAATATGACCAAAAACTATTGATTGTATATTCATTGGATATGCTCACAATAGTAATGCGTATTAATTCTTAGTATATAAGTCTGAAATTCCTGACATCAATCCAAATATGATAATTGAGTCAAGGAATGCGACGTTTGTTGAAGAGACATTTCCTTATAAAGAAAAATAAACAACAAAGTCTCTCAAAAGAACCATTGATACTGCTACTAGACCCGGCCGGCGGTTCGGTTTCGGTTCGGAACTGAACCGAACCGGCCGGTTTCCGGTTCCACAAGTGTGGAACCAAAACCGAACCGGTTAATTCCGGTTTGATTCCGGTTCCAAACTTAAGTGGAACCGGAACCTTGAATCGAATCGGAACCGACCGGTTCGGTTCGGTTCCGGTTCGGTTCCGAACCCTTTTTTTTTAATTTTGAAAATAAATTAAAATAAATGAGATTAATTTTATAAATAAATAAAATTATTACATTGAAGAGCTTGAGCTTAAATTTTTAAAAATTTAAGTTGCCTACGTATCCTCCAAGGGTGAGAGGAATCAAAGCTCACGTAGTTCCATTACAATTTTAAGTCATATCCCCTTTGTAAATTTACAATTTTACAATTATCAATCATCATTATCAGTTGATCCTTCGGCTCCGGTTCCGCTTGCACTTGTTGTTGCACTTGCAGATGCATTATCGAACAAATCTTCAAAATCATCATGGGCATCTTTTTGTTGTCTCAGATCAGCTCGAGTCCAATCATCCACACAAGCTGTTGCTTCTAGAGTGCTTGGATGTAATGAAGATCGCCTAACTTCCAATATATTACCTCCCAAGCTGAAGGCTTGCTCACCGCAACGGTGGAAATAGGTGCTGCTAATATCTCTTTAGAAATAATTAATAAAACAGGATATATATTTTGATATCGGTTCCACCATTCAAGGATTTTAAAATTTTTACTAACTAAACTTTAAGTAGAAAACTCAAAATTTGTAGATAAATAATTATCTAATTCAGGGTTATTAGTTGTCGTATCCCTAGCTTTTTTGTTTCGTTGCAATAACCAACGATCCCATGCGCTAAGTCTTGTTTGAATTACCGGTTCGCTACTACTAGATTCACCTAATTTTCCTAAGTTATATCGTACAATATAATCATTAAATAAATCAATTAAATCATTTCTTAATTTCGTCATTATTCTTGTAATATCAATTTCATCTAATATTCCTAAATAACCATAGTAAGCTTGTAAAGCACCATTCAAACCTTCTAATTTAAATCTAGGATCAAAAACAGAAGCAATAAGATAAAATAAAGGAATTTCTCTAAAATAATGCAATCATTTTACCTTCATAACAGTAATGGCTTCGAACAAAACATGATCATTATGATCGCTATTTTCAACATGTTCATCCAAAGTACCAACAATATTCAAACTTTCAAGAAGAAATAAATGTGTTGTAGGATAATAAACACCGCTAAAAATTAAAGTAGCATCATTAAAAACTTTTAAAATATCTAAAAAATTTCACAAATATCCCATTAAGTGGGATAAAGTGTGATATTTTGAACATATTGAGAAACAAAACTACATAATGCATCTTTGTATTGAAATGCTTGACATAAAAGAAAATAAGTTGAATTCCAACATGTTGGAACATCACTTGAAAATTTAATCGGTTTAATACCATTTATTTTACAAAACTTCGTCCATTCTCTCATAACTTGAGAATATGACCAAATACAGTTAAGTGCCATTTTAATTGGATCAAGGAAATGTGATAATAATTTTAGACCGTTTTGAACACATAAGTTAAGGACATGACATGTACAACGAATATGAAAAAATCGACCCCCTAAATTTGGTTGACATAAGGATTTTAAATCATTGATGGATGCAGTATTTGCAGATGCATTATCAAATCCAATTGTTAAAATTTTGTGCAGTAAACCATATTCATCAAAAATTACCTTCATCATTCTATAAATATTATACGCAGTATGTTGGTCATCAAAAACTCTAAATGTAATAAGTCATTTTTGCATGGTAAATGATGCATCAATCCAACGACAAGTCACACCCATGTATGAGTGTGTTTGCCAATGGTCACTCCAAATATCAAAACATATAGAAATACGACCTTTCATCTCTTTAAATATTTTATTTAAAATAATTTTTCCATCTTTATATAATTTAAAAATATGACGTTTTGTTGTGTTTCGAGTCATTCTACATGCAGAAGGGTTTAAAGCATTATGCACGTAATTAGTAAAATGAAGTTTTTCACCAAAGCTTAAAGAAATATGTGTCATACAAGTTAAATTCGTAAATTCTTCTTTATTTTTTGCATCTGAATATTTAAATAAATCTACACCACTCGTACCTCTACTAGATGATGTGTACCTGGCCATTTGATTTTGCGTCCTATCAATTCCAAGTTCAACCAGATGATGTCTTTCCAAGTACTTGATCATATTGCCGTATCCACCAGAAAATTTATAGGTAACCCCACAATAGTTGCAAATTGATCGTTGTGAATTATCTTCTAGGCGTTCCAAATGAAAATGAATTTTGAAAACATCCGAGGAACGAGCCTTAACTTCTCTTCTCCGTGATTCTGCTCTGACACTAGGGTCGCTCTCTTGGGTTGGCATATTTGACATTATGTTCTCAGATGAGCTTGCCATTTTTCGTTTGAGAAATTAGGAAGAAAAATAAGAAAATTGACTAATTACAAATGATAATAACTAATTGAATTGAGATTGAGAATAAGAGAATTATAGGAAATGAGAGAGTTGAGAATTTGGTGTGTTGAAATAATGAAAATTGAGTTTTAGAATTTTTTTGATACAAAAAATGCCCCTGAATATAACCGTTTTATTACCGTTATTATGAATATATTAGTAATTTAGATTTTATTTTATAATTTTGTTTTTTAAAAAAAAATAAATTTTTATTTGGGCAGGGAGCCGTTTGGCTCTCTGCCCCCTGCCCGCAGTTTTTTTTTTTTTTAAACGGTTCCGGTTGGAACCGTAGAACCGGTGGAACCTTACGGTTCCACCGGTTCCAGAACCGGAACCGGTTGGACGGTTCGGTTCCGATTCCGAACCGGAACCGTGGCCGGGTCTAACTGCTACTAATAGTGATCAAGTTAAACAAGAATCAGATCAACATGAAAATATTGAGGAAAATGAACCTAAACGTAGTAAAAGAGTAAGAACGTCTAAGTCATTTGGACATGATTTTCCGACATACCTGTTAGAAAATGAGTCTCAAAGTTATAAAGTAATGTCTTCTTCAGAGGCACTTTTGTGGAAAGAGGCTATTAATAGCGAGATTGATTCTATCCTTCAAAACCATACTTGGGAGTTGGTTGATCTTCCTCCATGTTGCAAGCCACTTGGCTACAAATGGATTTTTAAACGAAAGATGAAGCCAGATGGATCAATAGATAAGTACAAGGCAAGACTTGTCACAAAAGATTATTCACAAAAAGAATGCCTTGATTACTTTGATACATATTCACTAGTGACTCGTATTACTTCAATAAGAATGCTTATAGTCATAGTAGCTATATTTAATCTTGAAATACATCAAATGGATGTGAAGACAGCATTCTTAAATGGTGAATTGGATGAGGATATTTACATGGAACAACTAGATGGTTTTAATGTTCCTAGACAAGAACACAAAGTGTGCAAACTTGTAAAATCCTTATACGTATTAAAACAAACACCTAAACAATGGCATGAGAAATTTGACAAAGAAATATTGTCAAGTGGATTCAAAATCAATCACTGTGATAAGTGTGTATACACTAAATTAACTCAAAAAAGATATGTCATTGTGTGTCTCTACGTATACGATATGCTAATATTTGATAGCAATCATGAGATGATTTAGTATACCCAGAAAGTATTGACCAGTAAATTTCACATGAAAGATTTAGGGGTAGCTGATATGATCCTAAAAATTAAGATTTTCAGAACATCAGATGGATACATATTATCTCAGGCTCATTATGTTGATAAAATACTTGAGAAATAAACGTGGCTAGAACTCTCATGGACCTAACACTTCATTTATTAAAGAGTGCTGGTTTGAGCGTATCGTAATTAGAGTATTTGAGAATGATCGGAAGTCTGATGTTTCTCACAAATTAAACCCGTCCAGATATCACTCAAGCTGTAAACATGCTTAGTAGATTAAGAGTAATCCAGGACATAATCACTAGAAATCCATAGTAAGAGTTTTGAGAAATCTGAGAGAAACTTCAAAATGTGGTATGCATTATAAGGGATATTCTGTTGTTCTAGAGGGATACAGCGATGCTAACTAGATATCTGATACAGTGGATTTCGAATCCACAAGTGGCTTTATTTTCAAACGTGGTAGTGCATCCGTGTCTTGAAAATCCATGAATAAAACGTGTATTGCTCGGTCTACTATGGCGTCTCAATTCATAGCATTAGATAAAGCAGTGAAAGAAACATAGTGGCTTCGAAATTTCTTAGAGAATATTCCAAATTGGGAAAAACCAGTGTCATCTATAAGCATACATTGTGATAGTTAATCGACTATTGGGAGAGCTCAAAATATAATGTATAATGGTAAGTCTCGACGCATACGTCGAAGACATAATACCATAAGGCAACTACTCTCAAACGGCATAATTTTAATAGATTATGTCAAGTCGAAGGAAAACCTAACGGATCCACTTACTAAAGGTTTACCTAGAAAGCAAGTTGAGAAGTCATCGAGGGGAATGGGCTTGAAGCCTATAAATTAAGAATTGTCACTGTGGAAATCCAATCTACCTTACTGGAGATCCCAAGATCTAGGTTCAAAAAGGACAGTGGAAATTTTGTGCAATTCAAAACAAAAGCTTTAAAGTTCTCTACTCTTTCCCATTCCCATAATGATGTAGAGTGTTGTCTGTCAAGGTTATGATAAGTTATGGCTTTTAATGATCACTATATTAGGAGAAGAGTCTTAATAGGAGTAAAGATATATTACCTTTCATAGTAGATCACATATTTTAAGTAAGAAGTGAGGTTTCTTTCATGAGAATTTTAACGGTTGGATTCCCTAAAGTACTCAATGAACCCATGACTGATGTTCTTGGTCGAATTGAACACAACCGTAGAGCGGGAAATTGTCGAAATGAAGCTGTGTGATGGCAATTGTCTTGGTTTACACCAACGACATAACAATTCAAGACTATGGATCACTAATGTGCTAAGTAAATCAGATTCTCATTCACTAGGAAAGGTTCAAGGCGAAAGTTACCTACTCCGATGCAGTTTTATTTCAAGGAAACTCTCTTAATTGTATGTATTAATATTAGAGAATTGTGGGGGATTGTAGGAAATTATCTTAATGTCTAAAAGTACGGGAGAGACATGTCCCTTAGCAAGTGTCTTATAGGAAAGGCACAAGTTTAAGGGACATATCCTCTAAAGTGAAAGAATGTAACTCTAGGCATTAAAGGGCATTAGAAAGGGGTATAACCTTTAGGAGGGTTACACCCTAAACCAAAAGGTTTCTACAAAGGCACCCATCTATGCCTATAAAAATGGGTCTTTGGCTTCATTTTTATTGATTTCATTTTTCCATATACTTACAAACTTAAGTATAGAGTTGAGAGTTTCCACCATTTTTCTTTAGTTCAAGTTCTTGAATAAATGAACGCCTCATCTACAAGAAGCAACAAAGTAATCCTGTGAGAACATTAGCTACAAGAAATATGTAAAGTACCGAGCCGGGGCTAATAAGTTCTTAAGGACAGAGGAATCTCGACTTGGTTTAAGTTTTCCATCATCATCAACAAATTTCAGGTTTTTCTAAGTCTTCATGTTTATGTTTTATTGAACATATAATAGTGAAAATTTCATTATATAATGCATATTTAAATTGATTAATAACACATTACAACAACAGACATCAATTTGTTTTGCTCTGCTGTAGCTCATTAGTATAGAAGAATTTTGGTGAGATGTGCTTGGTTATGTCTCCCTTGATGTACCCTCATATAATTTATGCAATACAAGCAGTATTATCTTTATATATCACTGCTGGAATATTTGTAGCGGAGTTCAAGTTGCATGCACTCTGAATGTGATGGATAAGTGGCCTTAGCCATACACATTCTCTATTTGCTTTATATAGTGCAAGTATCTTTGAATGATTAGAAGATATAAGAACAAAAGATTGGTTTATAGATCGCTATGAAATTATGGTGTTATTGTAGGTAAAAACATACCCTGTCTGTGAACATGCCTTATGAGAGTCAGAGAGGTATCATGCATCAGTATAACCAACAAGACCTGGATTTTATGTTAGCTCACTTGAATAAAATAATCCCAAGTCTTTTGTCATATGAAGATAATTGAAAATATGTTTGATGTCATTCCA
The DNA here is from genome assembly GCA_019454045.1 of Zanthoxylum bungeanum. Lineage (NCBI taxonomy): Eukaryota > Viridiplantae > Streptophyta > Magnoliopsida > Sapindales > Rutaceae > Zanthoxylum > Zanthoxylum bungeanum. The sequence continues at coordinate 201,245 of SKCR01026713.1, forward strand.
ATATTATCGAGTTGGTGCATAGTTAAATCTTGCCATAAATTCACCAAGAATGCAATATTCGGTTATGATGTATTGAGCAAAATATAACTAGGCACTAATTGTACTAAGATATGATATTTCTAGATCAAGTATCTCTTCATTATCTTTTTTAGGATAGAATGGATCCTTTTTAAGATTGAGAGATCAAACTACCATGGGAGTACTTAACGAATGAGCATTATCCATGTTGAAACGTTTTACAATCTTCTCAATATATGCACACTGATGGAGAAACACTCTGTTAGTTTTATGCTCGATCTGCAAGCAACAACAATATTTTATTTTTCCCAAGTCTTTCATCTCAAATTCTCTTTTTAAATATTCAGTAGTTTTTAGAAGCTCTTTAGGAGTTCCAATTAAGTTCATGTCATTAGCATATACTGCTATAATAGCCAATCTAGATTCAAACTTTCTAATAAATACGCATTGGCAGATATGATCATTTATATATCTCTTTCATCAAATATTCACTTAAACGATTATATTACACGGGTCCGGATTGTTTCAATCCGTATAAAAATCATTGTAACTTAATTGAACATAGCGTACGATTCTTTGATTTATATGCTTCAGATATTTTCAATCCTTTAAGAATTTTCTTGTAAATATCAATGTCAAGTCCCATATAGGTATGTTGTCACTACATCCATAAGACGCTTGTTTAGTCTTTCAGAGACTGCCAAACTAATTAAGAATTGATACTTAATGGTATCCATCACTGGAGAATACGTGTCTAATAATCAATATTGGGTCTCTGTGATAAACCTTGTGCAACTAGTCTCATTTTATATCTAATGATTTCATTATATTTTCTTACAAACACCCATTTATATCCAACGGCATTGAAATCTTTAGGTGTCTGGACTACGGGTCCAAATACTTTCTGATTGGCTAAAGAAATCAATTTTGCTTGATTTACTTCTTTCCATTTAGGTCAATCGTGTCTTTGTCTACATTTATCAACGATTTTAGGTTTAAAATCATTTATAATTTATGTAGCTAATGTATATGAGAACACATTGCGTATGGTTATTTCCTTCTGATCCTATATTTCTCTTGTGTAAGCATAGTTTGTATATTTTTCCTCATTTTTGGATTTTTAGGCCTTTTCATAGGCTAGTGTCTCCTCAGGGACAATCAGTTCATCTAGAATTGGTGATTCAGAAGATGTGGGTATATCCATTGCTCGAGCATAATTTTCAATAGGATTCAGATCTCTAATTTTCCTCTTCCAGTGAATAATATCTTTTGAACCAATTGGTCTACCATGTTTCTGACGTGTAATAGATGATTCATTAGCTACATTTACTTTAGATTGTTCAACAGGAACAATCACCTAGGCTGGTGTATTAGTAGCTGATATATATGACTTGGTTACTTTTGATGCATCTATAAATGTATCTGGTAATTGATTTACAATTTGTTGTAAGTGGATTATCCTTTACACTTCATTTTCACATTGATTGGTGTAAGGATCTAAATGAGATATAGAAGAAACTTTCCAAGAAAGTTCATGCCTTACTTCTGGAAGTTATTTCTTTTCTCATAATGGTGGAAAAATTATCTCATCAAAATGATAATGCACGAAACGTGCGGTAAAAAGATCACCTGTCAAGGGTTCCAAATATCTAATAATGGAAGGTTCCCAACATATATCCCTAAACCACGTTGAGGTCCCATCTTCTTACGTTGTGGGGGTGAAATGGGAACATACACAATACAACCAAAAATACGTAGATGAGAAATATCTAGTTGGTAACCAAGAACAAGTTGCATTAGAGAATATTGATGATAAGCAGTGGGTCGAAGTCAAATTAATACAACACCATATAGTACAACATAATTGTATGTAGAGATTGGTAATTGAGTCTGTTACAACAAAGTTCATGCAATTACCTGAATTCGCTTGATCAATGATCCTGCCAATCCATTTTGTATATGTACATGTGGAACTGGATGTTCAACATCGATTCCAACAGATGCACAATAGTCATCAAATGTCTTGGATGTAAATTTACTAACATTATCTAGTTGTATAATTTTGATTGGATAATATTGGAATTGTGCCCTTAATCTAATTATTTTGACAAGCAGCTTGGCAAATGCAATGTTACGTGTGGAAAATAAGCAAACATGTGACCACCGTGAAAATGCATCAATCAAAACCATAAAGTAACAGAAAGACTCACTTTGTGGATGGATTGTACCACATATGTCTTCTTGAATCCTCTGTAAGAGTGATGGGATTCAATAGCAATCTTAGATGAGGATAGGAATATAACAAGTTTGCCTTGTGAGCAAGCAGTGCAACTGATCTCATATGTTAATAGAATATTTGGTTCTTTAATTTATGCCCATTAGAATTTTAAATTATTCTACGCATCATTGTAGCTCCTGGATGATCAAGATGATTATGTCATAACATAAACATCTTTGAATTATTGAACTTCTGGTCATTAATTTATGGTTTTCTATTGCATTTATGATTGTATAATATAATCCAAATGAGAAAGCAAGAAGTTTTTCCAAAATATATATCTTATCTGAGATATTTTTGGTAATACATATATATTCTATATTGTTTTAATCTAAAGTTTCAATATGATACCCATTTCTGCAGATATTTTTTAAACTTAGCATATTTCTACTGGATCTGCCTGAATAATGAGAATTTTCAATGCATAGTTTTTTTTTCCACTTGCTAATAAGATTATGGCTCTTATAGAGCCTTCAATTAGGTCTACTAAATTAGATATAATGTTTACCTTTCCTTCACATAATTTTATATCTAAGAAAAATTTATTATCTTGAAGGATAGTGTGCATGGTTGTACTATCAGCTAATCATACATGCCCACATTTATTTTTCAGAATAGACAATTTATTTATAGGATCCATATCTTTGAATAATAGAATTCATGCCAGACATCAAATAAAAGATATAAAATAAAGTACATCTGATGTAACAAAAAAAGTGTTCAAATAAAATTTTAATAAAATGAAATGCAAAATAGAGTTCAATAATTCTAGATCCTAAAAAATTCATAAAATAAAAATAAAAATTAAATCTTAATTGCGATAGACATCTCCATTACGAATTAGGTGATCAATCTTTCTCTTGGTTCTCAAAGAAATCTGAGACATCAAGATGAATGAGATATACAGGTTCTGAGTCATCGATAAAGTTAGCTTCGATCTTCTTTCCTTTATTTTTCTTGGATGCTTAATATAGATCTACTAAATGGTCATCTGCACGACAAATACGTGACCAATGTCCATTTCCTCCATAATATTTTTGGGACATTTTTTATATCATTCTCTTTATTTTCACTTTTATAAACATTCCACTCATGATGGTGTCCACCCTTTTTGTTTTGTTGTCTTGAGTTCTTATGACCACCGTGGGGGCGATAACCACCCCATCCGCGTCTTCTAATACCTCTTTAGCCATGTCTATTGGTTGTATAGGCATTTGCATTCGCTTCTGGGAATGGCTTAAAACCAGTTAGGCGTAACTCATGATTTTTCATCAAGAGCTCATTATTTTATTTAGCAACTATGAGGCATGATATGAAATCTGAGTATTTTCTAAAACGACGCTCCCGTTATTACTGCTGCAGAATCATATATGATGTATGAAAGGTGATGAGTTTTCTTTCAAGCATATATTCTTTAGTGATATTTTTACCATACAATTGTAGTTACGAGGTAATGCGAAATAACTTAGAGTTGTATTCAGAAACCTTTGGGAAGTCCTACAACCTCAAATTTATCCATTAATAATTCAATCTATGGAGGAAGATGTCCATTTGATGGCCATATCTCTCTTTAAGGTTATTTTTATAAGATTAATGGATCTTCTAATGTCAAATATTGAGCTTACAGGCTCTCATGTAGATGATGGTGAAGGAAAATCATAGCCCTTGACTTATCATGCATGGACGTTTGATTTTCTTGACTTATGGTGTCGTCCAAGCCCATAGCTTGCAGGTGCATTTTGGTACCCAATACTCATTAGAGATATTTTCTTACGGAAACTTCAAGTGGGGGAATTCCCAAGTTTATAAGACTTGACATTTTCAAGGTTCCTTGTAAATGGAAAAGAAAAGTAATAAATATTTCGTATAAAAGTAATTACCAAGAAAAAAATATCAGGCATATATTTAGAACTTCAAGTTCATAAATATGATATTATAAATTTAGAACTTCAAGTTTTATGATAGATTGAAAAATTTCGGGTTTTAATCCAAAATTTAATTGATGGGTTAGAACTTCAAGTTCTTTAATTGTAACATAAATTTAGAATTTTGAGTTCTATAATTCTTTAGTAAATTTAGAACTTCAGGTTCTAATATAAAAAAAATAATTAATGAGGTTACAATTTTAGGTTCTAATTTTCATCTTATATCTTTTTATAATCATGTAAAATAAAATAAATTGAAAGTAAAAAAAAAAATAATAATAATAATAAATAAATCATAAAAGAAAAATATAGTTTTTATTTTCTAATGTGGATGATCCAAATTAACGGCAACCACAAAATATATTCATAAAAATAATAATAACAATACAAAAAATATAACATAATGAATTACAACTACATATTCTAATTTTAAATTTGAAATTCAAAATTTTAGGTTCTAAATTATTTATATTGCAAAACTTCAAGCTGTAAATATTAAAAATAATAAGAAATTGGATTCAGTCAACATCAGCCACATTCATACAAATTCAGAAGCGTTCATCAACTTCATTCACAAATCAAAAATGCAGGCCAAAAAATAGGCTTCACGAAACGTGCAAATGCACAGATAAGTTGCAACGAAACATAAAAATTATGCTATTGCATGATAATTAATTTGACGAATGGATTTGGATCATTTGTATTTTTTTTCCTTTTCCTCTATTTTTTTTTTTTTTGACACTTTTGTTAATGCTGAAATGAATGTTATATGCGTGAGGGAAGGAAAAGAATTATTCAAAAGATAGAAAAAGAAGAGAATAAAATACCTTATTCATATTTCTCAATTGAATAATAAATTACAAGAATTTCTCTGTATTTATAGGAAGATATTATGTTAAGGTTATATTTGGATTGATGGAATGGGATGAAATGAAGTGAAATATAACTTAAATTATTTAAAAATTAATTGTTTGGATTTAAGGAAGGGGAGGAAATGGAGTGAAAGGGGATATAAGGAAATGTAATAAAAAAAAAATGGAATTGAGCCATTGAAAATGAGTTGTCCAAATCGAGGGGTTGAGATGTAACATAATTTAAAAAAAAATAACATTACATGTGAAGACAAATTTACCCCTTAAAAAATAACATCAAATATGTATTTTTTTACTTTTAGAATATAAAAAGGCACAAAGTCTTAAAACATATTTAGTTACATTTATTCCATTACTGTTTATTTACCACATAATATTTTGGAACATTATATTATAAATTTCTCCTTTTTTTCCGAAACAAGTTTTGGATACGTTATTTTTCATTCCGCTCTGTTGGGTCACATTCTATTATAAATTATTTATTTCTATCAATCCAAATATACCCTAAGATTATTATCTTCAAATAATGTACGGTAAATTAAAATTGTAAATATTAAAGGGTGGGGACACATTGTTTACAACAAGCGTGTAAACAATGTGTGTGTGTGTATATATATATAAAAACCTTGCTCAAACGACAGAGCACGCATAGAGGCGCAGTTTAAGGATCTTTTCCCAAATACTTGCTCCACTTGTTCAACTTATTTTCCTTTTCTTAATTAATTAATTTTCCCTCGCTTTCTCCTCATCCAAACATGAACATTTCATCAACCCTAAACACAACAAGTCTCCCCTCTTTCTCATCCCCACTATTCTTCCTAAACTCAAACGTTAAACACACACGCATCAATCTCCAGATACCAAAAAAGCAAATAAAATATTCAGTTAAATCATTGACTTGCGTACACAAACACAATCCAGAACCAACAACAAGAACTAAACTTCAACTGCTGGTTTCAGAATTCAAGTCATTAACAGAACCCATTGACCGGGTCAAACGTCTGTTAGATTATGCGGCGGTTTTGCCGGCGTTAGAGGAGTCAGAGCGCGTGCAGGCTAACAAGGTGGCGGGTTGCTCCACGCAAGTGTGGTTAGAGGTTGTGATGGACGAGAGAGGGAGAATGAGGTTCAGAGCTGATAGTGATTCGGAGATATCAAAAGGATTTTGTTCATGTTTGATCATGGTTCTTGACGGGGCCCAGCCGGATGAGGTGTTGGGTTTCAAGACGGAGGATTTGAAGGAGATGAATGTTGGGGTTAGTTTTGGGAAGGCGACGTCGAGAGTGAACACGTGGCAGAATGTGTTGGTGGGTATGCAGAAAAGGACTCTTTGTTTGGTCATGAAGCGAGAAGGGAAAGTCTTGGCTGATTGTTAATTAAGTAAATAATGAACGGCCTTGCTTTCGTTTGATGGCCATTAATTTTTTTTTTTTTTTTTTATCATGTGTCCTCTGTAAGAATATCCCATGTTACTGACACCCTGGACCTGGAGTCAGCAGAATCAAATGTCTTATATGATGAGCTTTTAAGTAATATATTATTGGTCAAACGTTGTGTGTTAACAACTTACTCTGAAGTTCCGGGAGAGATATTTTCCCTGGAAAGGTATGAAATGATGTGTAAATCAATAATGACCACGGGATTGATTGAATATCAAATTTGTGCTATAGTTGAAATTAATCATCTTTTGTATATGTATTAAGTTTTAGACTTTCAAAAGCTGCAGATGCTTGTGTCAGACTTTTCAAGCATGATATGTGTCAGACTGCATAATGTTTCAAATGCTTTCATAACTAGTTGTTTTGTGCTTTACTCATACATGAGAATCCCTTCATTATTATATAATATAAGAGTTACAAATATTGAATATTGAACTTACCATTCAAATTCTAGAAGTGAGTTGACACATTCTTTCAAACCCTGAAACATAAATTATGTCAACTCTCTCCCCTTGCACTTACTTTTTTTCTCCACAAAGAAAAATCCAATCAAAGACACCACAGAAAAAGCAGAGAAGCACATAGATGCAAACTCGAGGGACAAATGCTGCCCACTAATTGCATGAATTTCAAGCGAAGGTTGCTGCTCTTCTTAGCATCAGTTGTTTGTCCAAACGCAAGCATAGACTCTAAGAAAGTAAGTTGCTTCAGGTACATCTTTCTCAACCATCTACTCAAACTATATATGGTGAATTGGCAGGTCTTGTCCTTGCTCAAATCATCCTCTATCTCTACTTGGCAAGCCGCGCATAACACAAAAACCAATTTCACATTCTTGTATAAATCATCAGTTGCCTGAAAGCTCCTATTCAAACCCCAGCTCATTGTAATCTTGTTCTTCCCTGCTTTCAAAACTCCAAAAAGCGGAAAATATAAGAAAACGGTAAAGATATTGCATTTAATATGATTGATGGTTATATATTCACAATTAATTTTTTGAATACTGATTGATTTTGTACATCATTACTATGATTTCATATGGAATATTTCCAATATATTCATTTTTATAATGTCTATATAATACACCAAGATATAAAAATAAAAAAAAAAAAAAAAAAAAAGTAGTATAATTTTTCCTCAAATACTTTTCCCTAGCCATCATCACTGCCCATTCAAGCCACCACATCACAGCCGATCCAACCACCAATCACAACCACCACCAGACTTCTCATCATCCGGTGAACAGAATCCAACCCACCGCTGCTTCTGCTATGTCGTGTAGCCATCGCTACATTCTTTCCTCTATTCGCAGGTCTCACATCATCTCCGGCGACTTCTTCGGTCTCCCATCGTCGATTACCACTGCCAAACGACTCCCCAACACCCCACGACCAAAACCCCAAGTACATAAATTAGATCCTTGAAAAGTATAGTTAGGTTGACTGTGAGACAGTCGACGTGTTTTTCATATATGATTTTCATTTTTCTAAGAAAGTGTTTTCTTAAATGGAAGATAATAAGGCCAAAATGTTTAGCTAACATTATGCTTCTATAGTAGATAGTATAATGTATGTCATATTATGTATCAAACCTGAGATAAGTATTGCTATAAAAGTTACATACCGTTACCAGTCTGATCCGGGTCAAGACCATTAGATAGTTGGGAAATATTTTCTAAAATACTTTAGACTTACTAAGAATAAGTTTAACATTTATGGAGTTAATAATTTACTAGTTAGAGAATGCACATATACAGATGATAAAAAGTCTATGATCGGCTTTGTGATTATTCTCAATACTGACAAGAACGCAAATATGTTTGACGTATAATTATTATTATAATTTATAAAGTACAAATTAAAGAGATTATAGCATACTCACTAACTAAAGCCTTAACTCCTAACATGTTTGAGAAACATGTGGAGGCAGTGAGTATAAGATACCATTGTGAATGACACTAGATCAAGTGGGAGTGTTGGAAATGGTGATCAAGAATCATTCACGTATTGCTTAAATATTTATTATTTATGCAATATAATATTTCTTTATAATAATTATTTATTTAAATAAATGGTAATCTCTTATTATTATTCATATATTATAGATCTAAGTGTTAGATCACCAAAATAGTTAGGGATTCCAATTTTGATCGGAATCTTATATTAAATTAGTAAAAATCTGAGAGTTCATATATGATATATGGTCATATAGTTGCAAGAGTTGCAAATGACATTGAGAAATATCACACATACTCTCAAATATAAACGGTTCATGGTCTTGGTCTATTGACATGGGTCAGTCACTAAATCAATAAGACTAGTGTATTGTCTATATATGTAATTGATATATGATTTGTCTTAATGGACCATGAGCTTAGTTTAGGCTCGCATAGAAATGCAGATATTCATTCATTGAATGGATATTGAACTGACTAATTGAAGACGACTAATAAACATCTTAAGTTGTCAGTTAGCACGTATACAGCATGTTCATACATTCACGAATCACGTTCAATATCAGTAGTTCAAGTATGCTAACCATACTTGATTACAGGTTCAGTTAAACACCTCACATGAATCTTTCCAACAGCATTCATGCATATTTACAGCGGGCGTCAGTCTTTTTGTGGATGCTCTCCATCTAATTTTTCATTTTTTCAGTTACTTATGTTTTGTTGATTCTATTTTCAATTTACGTTTTCAATTCATGTGTTCAATTAATATTCTCGATTTATGCTTTCTTTTGTAATCAGTTTGTAATTCCATTTTTGTCTTCAATTTGAAATTTCAATTCATGTTAATTGATTACGTTCTTACCTTCGTTATTAGTGTATGTTTTCATTTCATACTTTCAGTTTGTATTCCCAGTTCACATATTTATTTCACGTATTCAGCTCATGTATTCATGTTATACCTTCAGTTTATATGTTAGCTCACGTTTCCAGTTTAGGGATTCAGTTATAATTCTAGTTCATGCCAGTAATTCATGAATTAAGTTTCTAGTTCAATTTCATTTCCTGTTATTGTTGGGCAGTTGTGGGACTCATAGGGTCGGATCGGTATCCCACGCAACAGAAGTGGGTCTAACTCATGGATATCAATCATGAGTGTATTTTTAAATTATTTTATGGAATACTATATTCCGTTACGAGTTCGTAGGAAAAAAATCGGGGCCGAATCGGAGTCCGAAAACTCCGGAATGGAGAAAATGAAGTTTCAACCCTTATTAGCAATAACTTTTGGCGTGTCGTGACGCACATGCTTGGGAGTCGCAATACCCAATATGTGAATGCTAGGTGTCATGACGTGAAAAGGTGAGCGTCGTGACGCCCGTAACTTTGAGAGCTGAGTGTCGCGACGCCAGAGATCTGAGTCGAGATGCTGCCCTGTGTAAAATTTACCTTGAATCAAATTCAAAACACTTCCAATTTTATCCGAACACTTCAATACACCTAAAAACTAATTTTAACATTAAAACCAACATCAACACATGTTATATAACAAACATACATGTACTCTAAATACATAAATGTATTTCTTTGAATCAAAACATAAACCAAGATAAAATCTCATAATAAAGTGACTCAAGAATAATTCTAGGTCACTCAAAGATGGTCAAGTGATTCTAGAATGGTAGTCATAGCTCCAAGCTATCATCTAGAGTTTCAAACTCTAATTTAATATTTCATATCCAACATAAATATTTTGACCCAATCATAAGCATATTGTGTTTATGTTTCCAAAGCATTCATACACAATTCATTAGCCTAATTTCAACATCAAACTATATTATTATGTATCAAATACATAATATATCACTATATGCTTCATTAATGAAAACAACTCACTAATGAAAACATAACTTTAGAGAAGATTAAACTTACCTAGTAAGTTTAATTCCGAGATCTAATCTTCTTCTCCTTGTTGAAATACTGTGGAGAGCTTCCACAGTTAGCAAGCTTGACTCCAAGATCCAATCTTGATTCCAATCCTAGCAAGCTTGATTCCAAGATCCAATCTTGATTTCTACTAGTTGAAATATTGTTGAGAACTTTCAAAGCTTCTCTAAACACTTCTTTTACTTAGGTTAATATTTCTAAATCTTGCTTTTTTTAACTTTCACAAGCTTAACTTTTTTAAGCTCAAGCTTAATTAAAAACTTGCTCAATCTTGCCTTTTATAGAAAAACTTATGTAATTTTTAATTAATAAAATTCTTAATCAACTTTTAGGTGGGCTTAATCCAATTTGTCCAAATATGTATAATTAGGTGTGACTAATCACATTTGTCTACCACTTTGATTTAACCTAATTAAATCAAAATAAAATTTAACAAATGGATTAGTTCATTGTCTACCACTTTGATTTAATCAAATTAAATTAAGCCAAATACACCTATTATTATATATTTAATAATTATCAAAATATCCTCAAATGATGGAAATATTTATGAAATTATACAAAGCCCTTGTGTATTTTTTTTTGGATTAATCCAATTAGGTCAAAGTAAATAATTAATGTTATCCAATAACACTTAATTATTTTAATTGATAAATATAATATTAAATATTATTTATTATCAAACATTATCGGCTACCCAAGTGCTCAAGGAGTACACTTCATATTATAAGACTTTCTAAGTCTATACACATTCGTCATATAAGTATAACTTATATGTACGCAATTCAGCCACCTCCAAATTCACGAAGAATACGAACGACCTTTCTGAACTATACAAATCGAGGTTATCACATATGTTTAACAATCTCTCTGTCACAGACCATCTGAATTGTGCTTAGGAAACATAGATTACACCGTCAAGTTTCTGAGGCGCATATCTCATATTGTCGACATGTCCATGATTCTTTACAACTAATCAGAATATTATTTCTGATATATGCGATCAACCCTAAGTGATCGGTTTTGGCCAAAGTGTTAAGAATCTTGACTAATCATCTGGATACTTTAACCCCTTATGGTATACATACAGGCCAACAGATACTATCTTGATACGCACTTGATTAACGAGTGCATCAGTTCACACCCAACGAAAATCTAGCGGTCAGACCATGAAAGGTCTCTGACATATATGACATCAAAGTGTGGAGGATCACACACAAAATCAATGTTATCCTGATGTAAAAAGATCACATATGCAACTTAACTAGAGGAGATTCCTATTGACAGTGGTGTGTACTTCCAACAATTAGAAATCACCTATGAGTCATTCAGTATTCGCTCCAACGAATAATCACATGTTTATATGAGCTTCCATTGCTCATGGTACATCGGGTTAAATAATTGGAACTCCAATTCTAATATACAACATATGTTAGTCTTATAGGTTATAAGAATTCGACCGTATTCCAAAACCAACAACTACAAATATTTACTTTTAAGAATAATTTATAATAGTAATATTATCCCAATGTCGGACCACTTAGTTTCCTATATTACTATATGATTATTCTAATATCGATGTCATTCTCAGCATATTTATATATCAAACTTATATGCATTATGACATAAATTACTATTAACATAGTTGAAATAATAAATAATAAAATACAATGTACAATACATTATTCGGATTGGCGCTCCAATCACCAACTCCAACAAACTCTCACTTACTCAGTGCCAATCTGGATGGTATCGAAGTCATATCTCCTCCATATGTTTATCGAATAACTTGGGAGCTCAAGCCTTACTAAGCGGGTCTGCTATATTGTCTTGTCCTTAAACCTTTAAGACCACTATGTCTTTTCATTTAATAATCTCTCTAATCACACGATATTTCATTCCACGTGTTTAGATTTGGAATGTGCTCTCGGCTCCTTAGCCTGGGCAATGGCTCCCCTATTATTACAGTACAATCGAATCGGATCCGTAATACTTGGCACAATACCAAGTTCTGTCATAAAATTTCTAATTCAAACAGCTTATTTAGTAGCTTCCAAAGCCGCTATAAATTCCGCCTCAGTGGTGGAATAAACTTTTTAGCCTTGCTTTGAATATCGCCAACTAACCGCACCGCCATTATGGGTAAATATGTATCCAGATGTAGACTTTCTATCATCCGGATCTCCCTAGAAGTCAGAGTCTGTATAACCCTTAACTTGTAGCTCATCTTCTCCATAAATTAGAAACTTATTCTTAGTATCCTTAAGATATTTCAGGATATGTTTCATGACTGTCCAATGATCATTACTTGGATCGGATTGATATCGGCTAGTAACACTAATGCCGAAACTGATATCAGGTATTGTACATAGAACAACATACATAATGCTTCAAATACAAGAAACATATGGCAAGTTAGACTTTCTAACTCTTTTCCTCAGTCTAAGGTGCCATTTTCTTCGAAAGATATATGCCATATCGAAAAGGTACATTTACTGTCTTGCAAATTGGTAAGATCATACATTTCTAACATCTTATCTATGTACGTAGATTGCGACAACCCCATAAGCTTCCTTACTCTATCCCGATAAAGCCTTTCACCCAGTATATAGGAAGTTTCACCTATATCTTTCATGGAAAAATTATTGTAAAGGTAGGCTTTCACACTTTGTATCAATCATATATCATTCCCAATGATAAGGATATCATCTAGATACAAAATAAAGAATATTATCATTCTCCCACTAACTTTCTTATAAACACATGGTTCTTCCTCGTTATTGATTAATCCAAATAATCTAATTATTATAAACACATAGTTCTTCCTCGTTATTGATTAATCCAAATAATCTAATTATCTCATCAAAATAATGATTCCAGCTTCGAGATGCATGTTTAAGTCCATAAATAGACTTCTTGAGCTTACAAACCAAGTTTGAAGTCTCACTGGATACGAAACCCTCTGGTTGTATAATATATAGATATCCTCCTCTAGGAATTCATTTAGGAAAGTAATTTTCACATCCATCTATCATATCTTATAATCGTGATATGCCGATATAGCTAAAAGAATCATAATGGATTTTAGCATGGCTCATGGTGAAAAAGTTTCCCATAATCAATTCCAGGACGTTGAGTGTAACCTTTCACTACCATTCGGGCCTTAAAGGTTTTCACATTTCCATCGGGCCCTCGTTTCCTTTTATAAACCCATTTACAACCAATAGGTTTAACTCCTTCAGGAAGTTCAACCAAGTCACAGACTTGATTGTCATGTATAGAATCCATTTCAGATTTTATGGCTTCCTGTCATTTTCCTGAATCGATATCCAATATCGTATGTTTATACATAGTCGGATCTGTTTCCTCCCAAGAGGAGAACATCAAAGCTTACATAAGATGTTAAAAAAACAATCTCTCAGAAGGCCTTAATATTTTTTACGATATATATAGAACCTATGTTGTAGATCTTTCACCTAATTGGATCTCTGGTTCCATCTCAAGTTCCTCTATGTTGGGATCAAACTCATCGAATTCAATCTTTCTACAATTCCCACTTTCACTCAAAAACTCATTTTCAAGAAAAGTGGCAAAACGAGCAACAAATATAACCTAATCATGAGAGATTTATGATAATCAACTCATTAACATACTTGGGTCAAAATAAAATTTTTAATTTAAAACATGCAATGCATATCCAATATGACTTACACATAATTAAATTAAAATTATAGAGGCATAGATTCAAATACATGCCAAACATCCAACATGTGTTGTGTGGTTAAGACATGCTCTAACACCGTTTTGTTGGGGCGGTTGTGGGACCCATAGGGTCAGATCGGTGTCCCACACAGCGAAAATGAGTCTAACTAATGGATATCAAACATCAGTGTATTTTTAAATTATTTTATGGAATATTATATTCCGTTACGAGTTCGTAGGAAAAAAATGGGTCGAAAACTCCGGAACGGAGAAAATAAAGTTTCAGCCCTCATGGGCAACAACTCTCAGCGTGTCGCGACGCATAGGCTTGGGAGTCGTAATACTCAATCTGTGAATGCTAGGCGTCATGACGTGCAAGGGTGAGCATAGCGACGCCCGCAGCTCTGAGAGCTGAATGTCGCAACGCCAGAGATCTGAGTCGAGACGCTGCCCAATGTAAAATATTGGCAAATGGAAAATGGAAAATTTACCTTGAATCCAATTCAGAACACTTCCAATTTTATCTTAACATTTCAATACACTTAAAAACCAATTTTAACATTAAAATCAATATCAACACATGTTATATAATAAACATATATGTACTCTAAATATATAAATATATTTCATTGAATCAAAACATAAACCAAAATAGAATGGCACAATAAAGTGACTCAAGAACAATTCTAAATCACTCAAAGGTGGTCAAGTGATTCCAGAATGGTAGTCATAGTTCCAAGCTATCATCTAACGTTCCAAACTCTAATTTAATGTTTCATATCCAACATGAACATTTTGACTCAATCATAAGCATATTGTGTTTATGCTTCCAAAGCATCCATACACAATTTATTAGCCTAATTTCAACATCAAGATATATTATTATGTATCCAATACATAATACATCACCATATACTTCATTAATGAAAACAACTCACTAATGAAAACATAGCCATAGAGAATATCAAACTTACCTAGTAAGCGTGATTCCAAGATCTAATCTTCTTCTCCTTGTTGAAATGTTGTAGAGAACTTTCAAAGTTATCAAGCTTAACTCCAAGATCCAATCTTGATTTATCTTTGTTGAAATATTGTTGAGAACTTCCAAAGCTTCTATAAACACTTCTTTTACTTAGGCTAATATTTTTAAATCTTGCTTGTTTTAACTTTCCCAAGCTTAAATTTCTTAAGCTCAAGCTTAATTAAAAACTTGCTCAAGCTTGCCTTTTATAGCAAAACATATGTAATTTTTAATTAATAAAAGTCTTAATCAACTTTTAAGTGGGTTTGTCCAAATATGTATAATTAGGTGTGACTAATCATCTTTGTCTACCACTTTGATTTAATCTAATTAAATCAAGATAAAGTTTAACAAATGGTCACGTATACATGACAGATAAAAAAAACCGTCACAATACATGACGGGTAAAAATCGTCATGTTTTGTTACATTTTTTTTGTATTTCACATGATGTGACTGCACATGCAATGACAGATACAAAATCTATCATAAAAGCCCTCAAATGATAATTTTTAACCGTCAAGGTAGGCTTTTTTTTAATTAGTGTTTCTAGTATGTTTTGGAAGCCAAAAGAATGAAGAAAATGAAACAAATTTCATTTATATACCTAAGGTTCACTTGGCTGAATATTGGAGGGCATTTTTCATTATAAAGATAAAATCAAATTTTACTTTAATTTAATTCATGCAAATTGTCTCTGATTATATATAAACATATGTTATAACATCTATTACATATATTTATATCTAATTAATTCATTAATTAATTTTTTACTGATTAAAAAATAATTAATATATATATGTATTTTTCATTTACACTAAATGACAAACTACATATATGAATGGCATGTATCCAAATCCCATTTGACATTTAATTAATGTACATCTAGTCAAATTATGTATCAAATACAAATACACATTAATTATAGAAATGACTAAAATACCCCTGGATATGTGTATTTTCGTTTAACTGTTAAACGAATTATGAATAATCAATATTATTCATAATATGTTGCCTTAGCGCTCTACGGGTATGTTTTATTATGTGAGACTCTCTAAGTTCAGGTATATCCATCACGGAATCCAATTCCATGTCCATAATTCACTCATTCATGAATTATGATGACCACAAATATTCTTACTAAACTATACAAGTCGAGTTCTTCGCATATATATAATCTCTCCGTCATAGGTATCCAGATTATACCGGAGACTTAGATATTAACGTCAAATCTCTTGAGGTATAATCATGTTGATGTATAGATTCGCGATCTCTCAATAATACTTAGAACTAGCTTTTGCAGTGTACCACGATCATAGATTTAATATATCGTGATATCATGAAGTGGATACATGAATCATATACATAGAATTGATGGATTCTCTCTGGATACATCAACGGATATCATGAGCATCAATTCACACCCAATGAACAGGCGGAGGTCAGACCTAAATTGGTCGGTGACGGGACTGCCATTTAAGTATGAAGGATAATTCATAACTTTGTGATAAAATTTCTAATCCAAACAGCTTCTTTTACATCCTTAAATGATGTAATATATTTCATTTATGTGGTGAGATTAGTTATCGACCCCTATTTGGAACTTTTCCAACTAATAGTAGCTCAATTAGAGTAAACACGAATCTTAATGTAGACTTTCTATCATTGGGATAAGATTGAAAATCTGAATCTGTATACCCATTATCCTGCAGTTCTTCTTCTTCATAAATCAGAAACTTATCTTTAGTACCCCTTAAGATGCTTTAGGACATGTTTAATGACTATCCAATGGTCATTACCCGGATTGGACTAATATCTATTGATTACACTAACCGAGTAACTAATATCAGGCCTCGTATAAAACATGGCAGACATGATGCTACCCAAACATGAATTTTAAGGTTGACTAGACATTCTAATTTTCTGATAATCCAAACAACTTCTTTGAAAGATGTATACCATGTTGGAAAGGTATATTAATTGTCATACAGTTACTGAAATTATATTTTTCGAAAATCTTATCTATGTACGTTGATTGATATAACCCAATCAGCTTACTCTCTCTATCTCTATAAAATTTAATGCCCAAGATATAATAAGCTTCACCCAAGTCTCTATAGAGTTTTATCCCAATGATTAGGATGTCATCCATATAAAACATTAAAAAGACCATTGTACTCTTACTAATCTTTTTATACACACATGGATTTTCTGCATTCTTGAGGAAACTAGACAATCTTATTACACTACAAGAAAAAAGGCCTTTACTGACACTAAGGTTAGTGACACTAGGCTAAAAGTGTCAGAAACGACGTGTAAATGGGCCTATTTCCGTGTTTTTCACTTAAATATCAATAATTACTGACACTATGGTATCAGCGATTTTAGTGTCAGTAATTACTATTACAATAGTATCAGTAAGAAATAAAAAAAAAAAACGCGTAGTCGTCTGGAGTCGAACCAACACCTCGTGGAAGTGACGTTTTTCGCATATATTACTGACACTAGAGTATCAGTAAATTTAGTGTCAGTAATTAATGATACCTTAGTATCAGTAAAAAAATTAAAAAAAAAAATTATTTCCTTAAGTCTGCTGGGACTCGAAATTGTAACCATTGATATAAATTTTTTTTTTATTGTAAGGCTTTACCACTGGGCCAAATCGTGACTTTTGTTCCTTAAACCGCGGTTTATAAAAATATATATGTATTTGTCGGGTCAAAACCTGAACCGTAGTTACCAAATCAATCTTAGTAATTTAGGGTTCCTCTCATTCCCACCTTTTTTTTCATCGCGCAGCCTTTGTTTCCCCCTTCTTTACTCTCAAATATGAATCTCTCATTTGTAATTTCTAAAATCTAAATAAATCCAGTACATCCTATCAATTATCAACCTTCAATGGCTTCAATTTTTACTCTCGTTAGTCGGTCTCTCCTCAGTCCTCTGTAAGCAGTAAGCAGTTCAAACTTCGATTATCAACCTTCAAAAGCTTCAAGTCCTGTTAAGAGTCCATACATGCAAATGTTTTTTATGCAATTAAAATTTAAAATTTAAAAAAAAATGGGTGGATTGAAAAGCAGGGGATATTATGGTCATTTAGCAACGAATGACCCACTTCAAAACCCTAAATTAAAACCCTAAGCTCAAAAGTCTTCTAACAGTCACAAACTCGCAGTAACACTGCTTCCATTGAAGTCTTCTCCTAAAATCAACCAAAACACAGATAAAAAAATGAGACCCCCGAGAGGAGGAGGCGGTTTCAGGGGAGGAAGAGACGGCGGCCGTGGTGGACGAGGTGGCGGCCGTTTTGGTGGAGGCGGCCGTTTTGGTGGAGGCGGCCGCGGTGGTGGTGGTTTCCGTGATGAGGGACCTCCTGCCGAAGTTAAAACTCATTTATCGTCCGTCGAAAATCGCAATGGCATCGTCGGGGACACCGAGCTCAACCGGCAACACCGCCCAAAACCCTAAAAAGTCGCTAGGGTTTATAGAAAACGCTAAGAAACACAAACACAGCTTCATTCAACTCTTCGCCATGACTGGGATATTAATGTTGAGCGTCAGATCCTTGGGCCAAAAGTACCGCATCCACGACCTTCAAGAGGACACGTCAGCTCTCAAAGAAGAGAAAGAATCTCTCTCTAATCGCATGAACAACATCAAACGCAGTCTCCTCCACGAAGCCTCTCTTGAACCCACCGGACACTTCGCTTCTCGTCTCCGCCGTCTCTTCGGCGAGGAAAATTGATTCAAAAAGAGCCATTTTTAGGTGAGATTATTTTTCAAGGTTATGTGTTTTTGATTACGAGAGCTAGAGTTGTTATGTGTCGTTAACATTAGAAGAAACGAAGAGTTTTTTTTTTTTTTTTTTGATTGTTTGAGCTGATTGACTTGGTTGATTCAGATATGGACTAAACTGAAACCAAATTTAGCTTAATCCGTTGAGTGCTTTTGAGTATTTCGGGATTCTAATTCTAATTGATAGTTTCATCTTCGAGGATTTGGAAATTATTCGGAGTTCATGGTATGCGTGTTGTGTTCCTGATTATCATGTCTGTTGTTTTAATTTGGGGATAGGGTTTTCTGGGAAAAGAAACTGGCCGCGAATTTGTTTGTTTGTGAGATAAGTAATTCGTTTGTTACTGAGCTTTTTCACTTCTTTGGAATTTCATTAGGAGAGAATATGCATATGCAACAATCAGGATTTTCTGGATTTAGAGTTATTTCACACTTGTCTTGATTTTCTCATTAAAATTTTAGTTTGAGGCATTGATACTTCTCCAAACCCTTACTCAACCGTTGTTTGAAGTTTGATTTGTGGATGGCAACCTGGAAATAAAAAGAATTGAGTGAATTTGTTTGCTGATTGGATCACTTCTTGCTATGGTCAATCTTGGATTTGAGTTTCTTATTTGTTTTGTTTGTGATGTGATTTTAGAGTTTCTGTTACTTTTTTAGGAGTTATTGTAATTTTAATTTCTGATTTGAGTTTCTTATTCTGGATGTTTGTCTTTGTTGTCCAAAACTCTAGGAACCATGTTAGCTTTGCTTAGATATTTAACATAGGTCTGCAAACACCTAGTTTGTAGGTTTTGTTTGGGTGACCAAAGCTTGTAAATGGGAAGTGTAGGTTCATTTTTTTATGTTGAGCAAGAATCACATTCGCACGCAACCATGGCTTTACACGGGGGGTTGATTTAATGAACTAATACTTCCATATGGTGGTATGAATATGATATCTAGCCTGGATTCATCTTTCTGTGCTTCTTACTACCCCCTGACCAAACTTAAGGTTGGCTACTATAATGAGTTGAAAGCCATTGCCTCTACTCGACTCTAGTTGGGCTAGCGCCGCTAGGCCATTAAATCACTCTTCAGAGTGGCGGGTCCCATTAATGAATCTGTGAGTACTTTTGTTGGTTTTCATTAATATAATTTTTTGTAATATCTATTTTGATTGAGTACTCTTGTTGGTTTTTGTGATGATAATTTGTTGTAATATCTATTTTGATTGAGTTTTTTTTCTACACACGTAGTATTTTTCTGTCAAAATGATGGAAGGGATTGTTGCAACTTCATATTTGTGAGTTTAAAGAAAGAGCGAAGGGAAGAAGGGCGATGGAACAAGGACATGTTTTACAAAGGTGATTATTACTTCCTATTTTTTCACTTTAATTCATGACATATTGGGAAATCTTCTATTCTTGCAGAATACAAATGACAATGACAACATAGCTATTGTTCGTTGAGTTAATGAAGTAGTATGGTATTTCTCTTTTCTGTAAATTAATACATTCTTGTTTCTACTTTTAGCTTAGAATTTTTTCCCCAGATTTTTTACTTCAGTGAAAGCAATATGAATCATATCTTTTATTTCAATTTTATGCCCTGATGGGTTTAATTTGGTGGGTTAATTTGTTTTATTTGTGAGTTTTGCTAGTGGGTAAGATTGCTTTGAGACTTGAAAGTTAAAACAATCATGATGTAAAATATTCTATTAACAGTGTCTCGATGTTCTCTATGTCAGACATGAACTTGGAGATAGTTTTTTACCTGATGAAGTTTTGCCATGTTCTGATTGATACTTGTTGAAACCTTTGGGGGATATGGCACATGTCATCTGATGTGCTTTGAGGTGCAGCATGAATGCTATGGAAGCAGTATTTGATATATTGAGATCTAACATGTTTATCTCATCTATTTTTATGGCAATTACCTGGAATGTTACATTCTAGTACATTTTGAGCTTTGAACTTTTAGTTTCCAGGAATTCCATAATGAACAACTATCTTGTCATCTTGATTTGCTTCCTGCATTTGGAAACAGTATTAGATCATGTCATCTGATAAACTTCATCTGGTTCATGAGATCCTTTTATTTCAGTTTTATGTCCGTCTATATATATATATATATATATGTGTGTGTGTGTGTGTGTGTGTGTTATTGATTTGTTTGTTTTGGTGATTATGTAGCGGCATGAAAGATACAACTTGTTATTATGGATGCCATTTGGTTTTTTATATGCATGCTCTTAGGTTGTTGGTATGGTTATTGTCAATAAGTGCTTTATGTGACAAAAATTAGATTAGGGTTATATTTTGTATTTTTATTTGGATGTATTAATGTTTTTATTTATGAAGATATCGATTTTTTTTGGAAGTCCATCTAATTCTTAACATTTGGTTTATAATTTCAGATTTTGTGCCAGATATCATATTGTTGGGGGATTGTTGCAGGCTTCTCAACAAGTATCATGAATTTTGGTGGGGGTATGACATTTTGATGGGACTTTAAGAGTAGTTTTTGAAATATATATATGTTAATTTAAAGATTGTCTATGGAGTTTTTGTATTCATCATGTGATACTGTTGAATTGATTAATACGATTAATCTATTATATTGCGAATTTTATATAAATGTAATTTTTAGTTTTTTATTTCATTGAGTTGGTATATATATATATATATATATATATATATATATATATATATATATATATTTTATGATTAATTTAATTACAAAAAATAAGAAATATAATTGTGAAATAATACGATTTTTAAATTTTAAAAGATATTGACGGATATTGATACTATAGTAACAATAATTACTGACACTAAAAATCAAATATATGCGATATACTGATACTGCAGTAACAAAATTTACTGACACTATAGTATCACTAAATACTGATGATATAGTGTCAATAATTTACTGACACTAAAATAGTGTGAGAGATTACTGATACCATAGTGTCAATAATTTTCTGATACTACAGTATTAACGTTTACTGACACTAGAAACTAGTGTCAGTGATTTCTGGCTGCGGCAACACTGACACATTTATATAGTGTCAGTAAAACCCTTTACTGACACTAATTTAGTATCAGTAAAAGCCTTTTTTCTTGTAGTGTTATCTCATCGAATCAAAGATTCCAACTCTGCGAAGCTAGTTTAAGTTTATAAATGGACTTCTGAAGCTTACACATTATACCTTAGTTCTGGATGGCTACAAAACTCTCCGACTATTATATATAGATTTTTCATTAAAAAAATCATTTCAAGAATATTATTTTGATATCCATTTTCCAAATCTCGTAGTCATGGTAGGCAGTTATAGCAAATAAAATCCTAATAGACTTTAGTATCGTAATTGGTGAAAATATTTCATCAAAGTCGATGCAAGGTCGTTGTGTGAAACCTTTAGCTACCAGTCGAGCCATAATGGTTTCAATCTTACCATCATTCTCTCGCTTTCTTTTGTAAACCCATTTATAAATGCAAGAAACAATTCCTTTGGGAAGCGGGATCAAGTCTCAGACTTGATTCTGATACATAGAGTATAATTCTGATTTCATGGCTTCCTGCCATTTTATGGAGTCGATGTTTAACATCACTTCTATATAGGTGTAAGGGTCTGTCTTTTTTTATCAAGACTCTTATCTTGTATCAAATACAAGCGCTCATGAGGTCTTAATACTCTACTCAACATATGGAATGTGTGTGAAAAAGGTCCTTCATCTGCTTAAATGTCACGCTCCTCACGTGGTTCGTCGGTTACAAGTTGGACTCAATCAAGTTCAATCTGTCTGTGATTACCATATTCAGCCAAAAATTCTACCTCTAGAAATTTATCGAAGCGAGCTACGAACACATTTTGATGCTCGGGATCATAGAATAAATATCTTTCGAATTTGAAGGATATCCCATAAACATAAACTTTTGCCATTGAGGCAAAAGCTTGTCTTATTGTGCCACTTTGACGTAATTAAGATTTGGTTTCCTACCAGTCCATATTTGATACGAAGTCATATAAAGAGCTTTAGAAGGAACTTTGTTCAACATATGAACAATGGTAAAAAGAGAGTAACCCTATAAGTAATATGGTATGTCGCTAAAACTCAACATATAACGGATCATATCTCCTTTCAGATACTTCATTGTGTTGTGGAGTACTCGGATGAGTATATTGAGCAAGAATCTCATTCTCTTTTAAATAACCAATGAAATCACTGCTGATGTATTCACCGCCTCGATCTGATCGAAGACATTTAATTAATTTTCTAGTATGCTTTTATACCTTATTTTGGAATTCTTTGAACTATTCAAAGGTGTCCGATTTATATTTCATCAAATAAATATAACCATACCTTGATAAATCATTAGTAAAGGTAACGAAGTACGAATATCCACTGTGAGCAATCTGACTTATAAGACCACATACATCAGAATATATGAGTTCTAACAAGTCAGTGGCCCGATGTCATATACCTGTAAATGGGGCTTTGGTTATTTTACCATGAGTACAAGATTCATAAGTTGGATAAGGCTCAATGGTAAGATTCTTAATCAAACCATTCCTAACCAACTGGGTTAGGCGTCATACGTCTATATAACCTAACCTCATGTGTCATAGTTCAAAAATATTAACATTAGACATACTATGGTTATCAGTCCCGGTATTCAAAATATCTCGTGTAGTATGCAAAACGTAATAGCCATGCTCATTTGGACATACAAGGATTTAAATATTATTTTATATCATATAAATACAAAGAACTGCTTTTTATATTTACATTATGACCTTTTGTATCTAATACAAAAAGTGGTATAATATTCACTACATATCCCGGTACAAAATGATAGTCATACATCAAAATCCTCCCATTGGATAGGGGTATCTCGTATACTCTCACTGTAACCGCATCTAAAGAGTTACCACTCCTGAAACACAACTGCATTTGTCCAAGTCTCAGATTCCTACTTACCCTTAGCCCCTTCCATGAATTACAAATATTTGTAGGACAAGTAGAATTCAAAATCCAATTGGAAGACATGGCTTCACAAGCGAACGAGATATTAATAACAGGAAAAATAAACATACTTGATGTAGAGGCTGTGTCTCTCCTCACCTGTGCAAGGTACTCCCGGCAGTTTCTCCTACAGTGTTCGATCTTTCCATAATGGTGGTAGGTGTCTTCAACAGCTTTGTTGGATTTGGGCTTAGCTACCTTACTGTGATGGCCGAAATTTGCTATAACTGTTAAATTAGAATTATTGAGGCTCGGATAAATTTTTTCCAAACTTAAAGAAATTAATTAATTAAAAACATGGAATTGATTTTAGTGGGCGAATTAGCTTTGCATGGACTTAGGCTTGATGAGCCTAAGATGTTGCATTATAATGAGCCAAAATAATAAGCCCATTAAAGCTTGATTGTGTGCAAAGTAAATACTCATAAATATAAGAAATTAATTACAATATCCCATTTTTTCTGGCCCATTTAAAAAGAAAAATCTAAATTCGAGATAAAGCTTTCATTTTCTATTATTTTATGCTAAAAATATATAAAGAAAAGAAAGCAAAAATAACCATTATCATCATCTTTGTTGCCGACATTTAGGAGAAGAAGAAGCCAAAGAAGACGAGTTTAGTCAAGGCACAAAGAGAGCTAAATCAAGCACAAAGCAAGCTTCGAAAAGTGAATCCGAGCACTAGGAAGCAATTTGAGCAAGAAGTCAAGTTGAATAAGGTAATAAAAATCTCATTAAATAACTTATAGTTGTTGATGTTTATGGAGTTATTATGAGATGATAAATAATTAAGGAAGATGAATATGTTGTGTTGAGCAAACCCTAAGAATCTAATTGAAGTGTTGGATTATGTTGGTGTGCTTGAGATGTGAACAAGTTGTTGGATGATGTTGGAGATGTCGTTGATGGTGAATTTATGCATTAAAATGCATATATTGGTGACTTGATTATAAGGTCCATATTCAGTAGCTATGTCCCCAAAGGGGTGTTGTTTGGTGGTGTAGGGTACATGATCTCACCTTGAGATTCTGGGTTCGAATCCAGGGGGTGCACTTCTTGTAAGAGCCTGGGATAGCCGGTGGTTTTACCTGCGCCGTGGCCCAGAATGGGTGGTTTGGTGGCGGGGTTTCCATCGTTTCCAAAAAAAAAAAAAATATTCAGTAGCTATAGGGGAGTAACTTAGTTTATTTTTTATGCAAGTTTGATGTGTAAATGAAATATGAATAATCTTGGTTGGTGTTGTGGAATGATGAGGGTGAATGAAGTTGTCGTGGTTGAAGCAAAATGGTGATTATATGGATGATTGAATGTTATTATGCATGCATTATTTAAGAATTGTCATGTTTGTTTTGAATTTAATTTGGTGCATGAAAATGAGAATATAACATTTAAAATACATTAAATTTGTGGCTGGTTGTGAATGGATTAGTGAGGGCAGAATATGGCCATGAGTGTGTTAAGCATGCCACCCGAAATTGCTGAGCAAGGGTTAAAGAATGACTTATAGCTTGAGTTTTAAGAAACGAAATTGAGATCCGTAAAAATTCACCTAAATTAGATACATAAAAGGTCATGTAATAAAAATTTCAGCCCTTGCAATATTTCGATTGAGATATGGAAAATTTTCAAAGTTGACCCTGTGCAGTGTGATTTCATAGAATAAGCGGAAATTGAATTTGCAATAATTCCAATTACGTAACTCCGAATTGGGATTCATAAATTAATAGGCAACCTAGATATGTTAATTTTCTAGCAATGAGGAATGCTAATGCATATTATATTGTATTAATTGTACGAAAATTATTTTATTTTGCTGATTCTATAAAAAATTAATTAATTATAGATCGATGTTAAGAATCACAACTACCATCAACACTGTGAAGTATTTTGGATCGAATTCCAAATCAGTGAGGGGAGTACATACTTTCAGAAAATTTATTCGAATTATTTATTATTTGTCATTGATTGAATTTTAGTAATTCATATGATTACGTTTTGAGATTGATTTGAATGGTAGCTTTACATGAAATATTTAGTTCATGAATTTACAATTTTAATTTTCAATCCAAATAAATGAAGCATGAAATTGTATCAATGATTTAGATATGAATTTGAAAGCATGATTCAGAATTGATTTGAGAATTATTATTGATTTTTTACTTGATAGTCTTTATACTATTTGACATAGAATTGTTTCATAAAGCAAATGAATTTAATTGATATTTTCATGATATGAGAATTATGATTTCAAGAAATTATTTGAGTTATTGATTTATTTTTTAACCCTCCCAGATAAGATGCTTATATACCATATGCACATGTGTGATTATAGCTTCGAGATTAGAGAGACGGCGATACGTAATGCCACTACAAGAAATTATACTTTTTGTGGCGAAAATTTAGTGGCGAAATTAAATTTCGCCAGTAAAAGTCATTTGCTTTATGAAACAATGGGTTCGTTAGGAGATTAAGATTCGAGCAAGGTATATCAAGGGGATAAAAGTGTAGCACCCCACAACCTGATTTCGGTTATGCATGTTTATAAATTTTGTAGCAGCTCTTTATTAACATTTTTCTGATCATTATTTTTATTTATTTTATAGCTCAACTCAATGGGTTCGTTAGGACTCCATTCACTCCATAAATTTTGCAGGATACTCTACCTGGTGAGCTATTACATACTTTTAGAGACATGGGCTGAGGAGAGGAGGTGTCATTATAGTCTCTAGGGTTGGTCCATCATGTAGAGTTATATTCATATAAAAAGTTGTTGTTTTGTTGAGTTGTTGGGTTATATATGTACTGCAGACATTATGTAAAATATTCTAGCATATATATAATACATTTTGTGCATGGTGCCCTGAACCATTATGTGCATGAGTTTAGTTATTATTTGATCAATAATATTATAGTATGAGATTATCATAGCATCAGTTAGAGGCTTAAGGTGATGTGATTACGCCCAAAAAGTACTTGCGGTTATCACAGTATAGTTGAGGTGTTGATTCCTCAGAGAGATGGTTACAAGGAATTAGTTCACTTAAAGAAAGCGTTAGCAATAACTTAATTGAAAAAAAAAGATTTAATTGGTATGTAAAGTAAAAACTATGAAAAATACTTAAGAATTGTCAATAGAGAAAAGCAGCAAAGCGTCGGGAATCCCTCTTGTATCAAATCCTTATATTCAGTAGTTGATTCATTTTATTACTCAATTGAAGGTTTCAAATCCCAAACCAACAATCGGAAGATATTTCAATTCAAAACATATTAAATTCTAAGGTAATCGATGAATTATTTTCTCTATGTTAACAACACACAATGTTATCGTTATGACCTATCTAACGTCGATAATATACCCACAGGCAATACTACAGCAGAAGATTAACTCATAAAACAACATTATCTGTCACAACATGGTTCCTCAATCACACATAGAAGAAGCATGATTATTCATATATGAAAGTTGGTAAAAACACAATCTCTGGATTCATTATAATCACAATATAATAGAGAGTAACAAATCATCAATTATATTAAACGTTGAAGAGTATTCAGGAATCAAAAACATGAATATAAAAACTTAATTACAAGAGTTCATCATTAGCTTTGCCTAGGAGATTAGTTCTCAATATAGAAGAGAGACATAATCTTGAGAGATTGCAGAAGCATCCTGTCAAGCATGAAGCTTCCTCGTTCTGCTCTCTCAAATATGTGATTTAATCTCTTTGTTGTGTGTTTTTTCTCTCTTTTTTAGGGTTTGGACGAGCTTGGGTTTATATAGGGAAGTGTTGGAGTCCTTATGCGCATAAAACACGACTAAACTAAGTTTTTGGGATCTATCGGGGCACCGCGGCGCCGGAAAGGCCAAACTCTTGGGCATCTATTATGGCTCCATGCTGAAGTGGCGTCGCGACGCTAGTTGAGATTTATGGACTTGTGTTTTCTTCATTTTCGCTTTTCCCGTTTGTTTCCTATGCGTCCGTAAGGTCCCGAAACATGTGTAATTGCTCCATGATTCATGTTCCATTGGTTCCTAATAATAAGACATAAAATAAACTATAATTAAGATCAAATACATGATAATCAAGTCGAATTAGTGATGTTCAAAGTATATTTTCATGCACTTATCACAACCCCTAACCAGCTTATTGCTAGTCTCTAGCAATTCAAGCGTAAAAAGAAAATAAGAACTATATTAAATTAAAAATAAATAAAAATTATCTAAGCCACTTTCGTAGGGATCACGATTGCATTTAGTGTATGCAATAAGCCTTTAAAACCCTAGGTGGCCCTAGTGGACGAGTTATAGTCTCGTGAGGGCTTACAGCGACGACACCTACAAACGTCATTCAAAACATATACAATCATGCAAAAATAACAAAATGAAATAATCCTAATAGTTACATATATTCTTGTCCTCAAAGAATGCCTAGTAAAGAAATCAGAGAACCTTCAAAGTACTCAATGCAACTCGAATCCGAGTCCTTGAATAAATTATCTAAGTCAGACTCACAGTGTATGTGTGTGTGAAGGTTCATTCATAGCTCGACTCCTAGGTAAGCCAACTCAATAATTTCACTTAAAAATTTCGATCTGATGGGTCAAACCAACCTAGATATCTCAAATGTGCTCTGTAATTACCTTTCTGTGCTTAGTATGGTATGATTTTTTTCTTTTTCTTTTTCTTCTCTTTCTTCTTTTTTCAACACACCTACTCTTTAAGGTAGCATTTCTCCTCATGGTGGTCCTAACACTCGCCCATGGATAGTTTCACATTTATCGGTTATATGTGGTTTAATTTCTTTCTTTAGAGACTTTCTCTTTTTATTTTTAACCATACCATACATCATAACACTAGTAAATCAAGATAGACATCTAAGCAAATGGTCATTCATCGACATGCAATTTCTTCAACTAGTCATTTTGCCATTGCCTAGGTTTTCACTGTTAAAAACCTATAATTGAGTGCTTACGAGTCTAACCTAGATCAACTACTCAAGTCATCAGATAAAAGTAATTAGAGAACTTATCGTTTCTAAGATTTCCTCATAAAGCAAACAATATTCATTGGACTTATGCTTTACTATTAAGGACTAAAAACTAAACTATCTTTTTTTTTTTAATGAATATATGACAACATGGATAACGCATGAACAACTCCATAAAGCATATGACATTAGCACCCTCAACCTAAATCAAACATTATCCTCAATGTAAGATAAACATAAAGAAATAAGAGTAAGGAACAACATTACCATGCATGTAGTTGATCAGGCTCCTGCCGGTAAGACTTTGTTTGTGTGGATACAAATAATGAACATGCAATTAGCACACAATAAAATAAACTGAAGTAAAGAAAATAAAAATAAATGTAGATGCAAGGGTTGCCTCCCCGCTAGCGCTAAGTTTAAACGTCTACAGTTAGACGTAACCACCCAAGTTTTCATGATGGCTTCCATGTAGCGGACCAAGTAGTCTCATGTTCTTTCTTCTTTGGTAGGCACTGGTGATGAAGACATGAAAAAGAATTTATGGCTGGTTGTGGAAATTTATCCATGGATCCCCCAAGGTCTGCTGATGGTTGAGATTTTAGGCTGTATATAAGGAAAAATTGGCTCAACCTCCTTTTTAACTTTTCATGGATCATCTTCAAGTGAGCACTAACTCTCATTTTCCTCTTTTTACTGTTCATTGGGATCAGGTTCAATTCGGGAAAGTTAGATTCATGTGATGTAGAACCTGTCTTCGATAAGACTGCGTCTATCATAATGTATACCGACATTCATCATCATATCGTGGTTGTTTCTCAACATGAAAAATATTCATTCCAGCGTCATATTCCTAAATGATATCTTCAAGAGACCGTTCCTGCAATTGATAAGGGTACTACCTAAGATAAGTGGAATTTTTGACTAGTGTTAAGAACAAATGAGTGTCTAAAATCAGGAAATCAATGGGTAGTATAATTTATCAATTTGCAGTAAAATATCATAAACTACTCCCCGCGGTGTTCTGATAGAATGAGCAGCTAACTGTAAAACCACAGATGTATGTTTAATCTCTCCAAGTCCTAGCTGCAGGTAGATAGAATATGGCATGAGATTAACACTAGCACCTAAATCTAATAAAGCTTGACCAAACTCATATGTGCCAATGTGGGAAGTAATAATAGGACATCCTAGATCCTTGTATTTTTGTGGAGTCCTCTGGTCAATCACTGCACTTGCTTGTTCTGTTAAGAATGCAGTCTTCTTCACATGATGCTTTCTTTTCATGGTGCATAAATCCTTCAAAACCTTGGCATATATGGGAACCTGTTTGATCACATGTAACAAAGGAAGGTTAATCTTTACTTGATTTAAATATTCTAGGATCTCACTATTAGGCTCTGTAGCTCTCGCAATATGCCTAAGAGATTGAGGGAAAGGTACTCTAACAGGGTTGTGTCTCTTGTCTCCTTCCTGAGGAATATTGTACTATCTTTTGGGGTCACCTATAATGTTAGAGGTGTCCTGCAAGCCTACCTCCTTACCACTCCTAGTGATTATGGTATTAACACATTTTACATTGGATTTTTCATGATCAGCCTATACCATGTGTTGCCCTTGAGGATTTGGTTGAGCCTGAGATGAAAACTTTCCTTGTTTTTGCACACTCAGGACATTAGTCAACTTAGAGACTTGACTCTTAATCTCCTTATTGTCTTCAATTATCTGATCTATCAATGACTCAAACCTTTGATTGGTTTTACTCTGGGCCTCTAAAATGCGTGCACAGTGTCCTCTAAAGAATTTCTAGGAATGACATGTGTGTGATACAGGGGGGCATTATAACTTCTAGGTTGTGATGTGTGAGTGGGCTGTTGAGACTCATGTTTCCAACTAAAATTTGGGTGAGTCTGCCAACTAGGATTATAAGTATCTGAATACGGTGTATAAGGTTTCTTGTACTTCTTAAATATATTGCAGTGTTCCTCATATTTTTCCCTCATCTCACCATATATAGGACACTATTGGGCCAGATGGTCAATCCCCTTACACATAAAACATACCATTGAGGTTCTAACTGGGCTACCGCATGTATAGTTTTGCTATCTTTGGCTTTTAAAGCCTCTATCTCTATAGTTAATAGCTCAACATGTGTTTTAAGACTATCATCTTCCCTAAAGTGGTGTTATGTCTTCGCCAGAAGGGGTGGACGTGTCCTATCAGTGTTATCCAAGGTATTAGGTCCAGTCCAAGTATGAGATGTTTCGGCTAGGTCATTTAATACTCTAATGCCTCATCAGGTTTTCTTCTCGGATAAATTCACCATTGTACATTATCTCAATGAATTGACGCTCCCTAGGGGTTAGATCATTGTAGGCACTGCATTTTTACGCATAAGTCCCTATGATGAGTCTCATTTTGGAGACACTACCTTTTAAGTCACGGAGGTCACGGGAAACGGACATCGGAAGGGGAAATTCAGAATAAACAAGGTTCACTGTTTTCGTTCGTGCTGCGTTCGTGTTTACGTTCGAACGTCAAACGGATTGCGGATGTTCGTGTCGCGTTCGAGGAAGCGTTCGAACGGTATCGGTAAATCTGGTTTTGCTGCTAGCCTCTCATCCAGCCCAATTAGCCCCCCAAAGCCCATAAAACACATCCCAATTTAAATAAATAAATATTAATTAAACATTAACTAAATAATATAATAACTAAATTAATTAAATGATTAAATAAAACATATACCAAACATAAAATAAACAATTACCAACTTAAACTAAAATCATGCCTAAAATAAACAAATCACACACTAAATCAAAATATAATCATACCAAGTTAAAATCAATCAACCAATTATATTCTCAATCTAATAAGATTATTCCCAAACTTAAAATATTGTATTCCTAATCCAAGCCAATCAAATATCCAACCTTCCCTATCTAGCCAAGATTTGTCCCCCCTCAATCTTTGACTTCCCTTAACCAAACCAAATCAAATCTCTTGACTTCCCTTAACCAAACCAAATCAAATCCCTTTCCTTGTCAAACCCAACCCTTTGCTATAAAAAGAAGCCTTCACCAACCTTCTCTAGGCGAGAGTCCTTAGTCCTTAGTTGGTCCCCTAGTCCCCTAGTCCCTAACTCATACACAACACACATAAAAATTACAGGAGGAACACACCCAAGGAAACAATAAGCAAAAGATAAAGAGGAAAGGCAGCGAAACCACAAGGAAATAATAGCAAAAGATAACGAACGAGAACAGTGAACCAGTGAACCAGGAGAGTTGCGGAGCACCCCCCTTCCGACGATCGTGTACCGTACATCCGAGAGATGATTTAAAAGGTTAGACCTGAGGGTACCTTTTCATTAGTTTACATTCTTTTTATTATTATTATTATTGCATTCTATTCGCATGAGAGTCGTTTATGGAAGCATGTTGTGGCTCGAATGAAATGGAAGAGTGTCGTCTCTTGTGGTATATAGGATGGAAACCCAGACGTAAATTCCGTAGCCGAATCCAAATGGACGGTAGTGCGGTCTGTACATGGGACACAACTCCACGTACCACTTGAGTAAACGGCACATTCTCTTGTTTTGTGTTGCTTTTATGTATTTATTTTTGTCATTTAAATTCTGCATGTTGCTTATTTATGCATGACTCAATCGAGCGCATGGGCTTAGTAAGTGCGATGTGAGATCCCCTATGGGGAGGGGTTAAAGCCCTTTACCACGATGCTTTGCCGCGCCGGTTGATGTGTGTTCGGTTGGATGCAAGACACGTTCAATCGGACATACTTAGGATAGTATGATTGTCTTTGTGTTTGTATGCACGATGTGATGTGACGCGCATGGGCTTAGTATGTTGGTCTAAAGGTCCTCTCTTTGAGAGATCAAGAGCCCCCATAAGGCCACCTTTACGGCAGTACTTCGCCGCGCCCCCCTTTATTTTGATGTTTATGCATTTTTTCCCATTTCATGCATCAGGTCCGTGTCCGTTCGAACGCGTTCACGAACGCAATTCGAATGCGCATACATTTCGCCTTATCATGCATCAGGTCTCATTTCCGTTCGAACGCGTTACAAACGCCATACGAACGTGAGCATTCTGTTTCATTTCCGTTCGAACGCGTTAACAAACGCCATACGAACGTGAACATTCTGTTCCATTTCCGTTCGAACGTGTTTACGAACGCTACTCGAACGCGAGCATTCTGTCTCATTTCCGTTCGAACGCGTTTACGAACGCTACACGAATGCGCACACACTGAACTGAGTCTGTCTTATCATATTCATGCATAATTGCCTCTTGGTTGATCTTTCTTGTGTTATATAGCCAACTGTATTATTTGTATTCAAGCATGATTAGGCTGTTAGCATGTTATTTGGTTAATAGGTTCATGAGATAGTACTCAAGCATGATTATGTTGTTCTTAGTTTCCCATATCATAGGATTGAAATATGTTCATGAGATTGCCATGTGATGTTGCATGTTGTGATGAACTTGTTGATGTATGCATATGAATTTAGAAGCATGATATTCTTGGAAATAAATGTTATTTAAGCCTGGTTAAATTACTATATAAATCCTTTTTATTACAAGTGACATAAGTAAGGGACCATTCCGAACCCAACGGTTTGAGGTCTTCCCTTGCGAGGGGTGAGTGCGACCTTAAATCTTTGTCCCGGTTCACACCGGCTGGCGACTCCATGTTATATAATTCTTCCCAACTAGGCCGCGAGCCTTAGGAACGGCGTCGCTCAGTTTCTGTGTCCCACAGTCTGGCGACTCCACTGGGGATAAGAGAATTGGCCCCGAAATATTGACTTGTGATGTTTGGATTTGTGTTTTAATTGACCGTGTCTATAGTGGATAAAGTAAGGGTTTAATTAAAGGCATTTTTGGGCTAGGTAATGGTTTGGTGTCTTCCTTCATTCACTACCTTTCTAGAAGGAAAAGCTGTGAAGGCACCTAGATAGCCATCTACTGGTAGCCTATTGTGATGGACTAATTTGGAGGACTCGTTGTTTATTCCTGACAACAAGCGATAAGAGCCTAAGAGGCTTGGGTATTTAAGTGAGCCTCGCTCCACCTTCCCTCTGGGGGATCTACAACGGGAAATCCATTTGACAGTCCGTCACACACCATAGCTCATTGGCACGTACCTTAGTGTATAAAAAAGGGTGCGCTCACTTGGTTGCTCGAACCCTTGAGTGGGGAGACCTAATTGTGGGCCATCCTTCGCCGGTGAGAGCCTTTGTCTATACTCTTACTAACCCACCTATAGACCGGGTTGGCTAAAGTAGCAATTATTTCCTTGAGTATGTGCTTGTGGACCATCCTCATTTGGATGCAGTTGGACTATTGTCAGAAATGCGGGCTTGCTGGGCCATTTAAACTGGGGCAAGTTCGCACCGTATGACTATTAGGCCAAAAGCTTCTGAAATATTGATGGGCCACTTTGTAAAAATTATTATGTCATGTTTGCATCATCTTGCTTGTGTTTGAGAACATCGTTATTTGGATCCATTTGGACCACTTATCATGGGATATGGGCTTGTTGGGCCATTTAAACTGGGACAAGAACACATCTTATGACGATTGGGCCAAAAGGTTTCTAAATAACAATGGGCCATTTTATGATTGTGTTCGGAATTTTATCATTTGGATTTAGTTGGGCTCTTTGCCATAAGACATGAACTCGTTAGGCCATTTAAACTGGGACGGGTTCACTCTTATGACAGTTGTCCCAAAAACTTCTAAAATGATAATAGTCCGATTTGTTTGAGAATTTTATTTGATTTAATATATGTTATATACTTCTTATGCACATCATGCATACATACATCATGTTAACCCTTGTGTTTTGAAAGCCATCATAGATACCCGTTGGTTAGGGAAGAGGACAGACTTGTCAAAAGACCAAGCAGCCACCAAGAGTACTGGCAGAAGACCTAGCCCAACGGGATAGGAAGCCCAATCATGCATGCATACACGTAACACATTTTGCATCCTTTTTGTGTTTGCTCTGTTTTGAAATAACAGGTTTCAGAAGAGAAAAAGAGAAAGCGGCAAAGACAAGACAACCAGAATCAGCAACATATGAGTAGTAGTTTTGGGGATGAGTCCCAGGGCCGAGGCCCACGTCATCAGAATTTTGGGATGAATCCCGGGGTTGAGGCCCATGTCAGCAATTTCAGAAATGAGTCACAGGGGCGAGGCCCGTATCAATATCAGTTTAGGGCCGAGGCCCACATCAGCAAAATTTTGGAATGAATCCGAGGGTCGAGGCCCACATCAGCATCAATCTGGGGGCGAGGCCCATGACAGTAGCAGTTGGGGCCGAGGCCCACTTCAACATCAGTTTTGGGGATGAGTCCCAGGGTCGAGGCCCACATCAAACACAGTTTGGGAATGAGTCCCAGGGTCGAGGCCCACATTATATCAGTATTAGTCTTGCCGGGTATGGCATTCTGGGGGCGAGGCCCACATTACATCAGATCAGTTCTGCCGAGAATGGCACTCCGAGAATGGAGATATAGTCCGGGAATGGACAGCTCGAGAATGAACAAGCCGAGAATGGCAATCCAAGAATGGAGCAGAGTTCAAGAATGAACAAGTCGGAAATGACACTCCGAGAATGGAGATATGGTCCGGGAATGGACAGTTCAAGAATGAACAAGCCGAGAATGGCAATCCAAGAATGGAGCAGAGTTCAAGAATGAACAAGTCGGAAATGACACTTCGAGAATGGAGATATGGTCCGGGAATGGACAGTTCAAGAATGAACAAGCCGGGAATGGCACTCCAAGAATGGAAGCACGGTTCGGGAATGAACCACCTCACAGTAACGGTTCGGGAATGAACCACCTTACAGTAACGGTCCGGGAATGGACCACCTTACAGTAACAGTTCAGGAATAAAGCCTGCATCTAGTTCGGTTCAGGAAGAAAGCCTGCATCCAGCTCAGTACGGGAATAAAGCCCACATTCAGTACAATTCAGGAATAAAGCCTGCATCTAGTTCGGTTCAGGAAGAAATCCTACAAACTCGGGAATAAAGCCCACATTCAATACAGTTCGGGGACAAAGCCCACAGTTAACACAGTCAGGGAACAAAGCCCAGGGGAAGAAAGCCTCATATCAGTATAAGTTTGAGAACAAAGCTCAAGGGGAATAAAGCCTCATGTCAGTACAGTTCGGGAATAAAGCTCGGGAGGATTAAAGCCTCATCTCAACAGTTCGGGAATAAAGCTTAGGAGGAATAAAGCCTCATCTCAACACAGTTCGAGAACAAAGCTCGGAGGAATAAAGCCTCATCTCAACAGTTCGGGAATAAAGCTCGGGAGGAATAAAGTCTCATGTCAGTATAGTTTGAGAACAAAGCTCAAGGGGAAGAAAGCCTCATGTCAGTATAGTTTGAGAACAAAGCTCAAGGGGAAGAAAGCCTCATATCAGTATAGTTTGAGAACAAAGCTCAAGGGGAAGAAGGCCTCATGTCAGTACAGTTCGGGAATAAAGCCCACACTCAGTACAGTTCAGGAAGAAAGCCTGCATTCAATACAGTTCGGGAATAAAGCTCGGGAGGAATAAAGCCTCATCTCAACAGGTCGAGAATAAAGCTCGGGAGGAATAAAGCCTCATCTCAACAGTTCGAGAACAAAGCTCGGGAGGAATAAAGCCTCACCTCAGCAGTTCGGGAATAAAGCTCGGGAGGAATAAAGCCTCATCTTAACATAGTTCGAGAATGAACAAGCCGGGAATGGCACTCCAAGAATGGAAGCACGGTTCGAGAATGGACCACATCATAACACGGTTCGGGAATGAACCAGGGGTCGCAGCACCTCACCACCCAAATCAACTCAACACATGGTAAGTCAAGTGGCAGCTGGCGAGCCAGGTAAGTAGAAATGCATTGCATAACTTTGATAGGATTGTCACTGTTGCACATTACACAAGTCCCATCAAAGTGGGGGCGACTGTAGGCACTGCATTTTTACGCATAAGTCCCTATGATGAGTCTCATTTTGGAGACACTACCTTTTAAGTCACGGAGGTCACGGGAAACGGACATCGGAAGGGGAAATTCAGAATAAACAAGGTTCACTGTTTTCGTTCGTGCTGCGTTCGTGTTTACGTTCGAACGTCAAACGGATTGCGGACGTTCGTGTCGCGTTCGAGGAAGCGTTCGAACGGTATCGGTAAATCTGGTTTTGCTGCTAGCCTCTCATCCAGCCCAATTAGCCCCCCAAAGCCCATAAAACACATCCCAATTTAAATAAATAAATATTAATTAAAACATTAACTAAATAATATAATAACTAAATTAATTAAATGATTAAATAAAACATATACCAAACATAAAATAAACAATTACCAACTTAAACTAAAATCATGCCTAAAATAAACAAATCACACACTAAATCAAAATATAATCATACCAAGTTAAAATCAATCAACCAATTATATTCTCAATCTAATAAGATTATTCCCAAACTTAAAATATTGTATTCCTAATCCAAGCCAATCAAATATCCAACCTTCCCTATCTAGCCAAGATTTGTCCCCCCTCAATCTTTGACTTCCCTTAACCAAACCAAATCAAATCTCTTGACTTCCCTTAACCAAACCAAATCAAATCCCTTTCCTTGTCAAACCCAACCCTTTGCCTATAAAAAGAAGCATTCACCAACCTTCTCTAGGCGAGAGTCCTTAGTCCTTAGTTGGTCCCCTAGTCCCCTAGTCCCTAACTCATACACAACACACATAAAAATTACAGGAGGAACACACCCAAGGAAACAATAAGCAAAAGATAAAGAGGAAAAGGCAGCGAAACCACAAGGAAATAATAGCAAAAGATAACGAACGAGAACAGTGAACCAGTGAACCAGGAGAGTTGCGGAGCACCCCCCTTCCGACGATCGTGTACCGTACATCCGAGAGATGATTTAAAAGGTTAGACCTGAGGGTACCTTTTCATTAGTTTACATTCTTTTTATTATTATTATTATTGCATTCTATTCGCATGAGAGTCGTTTATGGAAGCATGTTGTGGCTCGAATGAAATGGAAGAGTGTCGTCTCTTGTGGTATATAGGATGGAAACCCAGACGTAAATTCCGTAGCCGAATCCAAATGGACGGTAGTGCGGTCTGTACATGGGACACAACTCCACGTACCACTTGAGTAAACGGCACATTCTCTTGTTTTGTGTTGCTTTTATGTATTTATTTTTGTCATTTAAATTCTGCATGTTGCTTATTTATGCATGACTCAATCGAGCGCATGGGCTTAGTAAGTGCGATGTGAGATCCCCTATGGGGAGGGGTTAAAGCCCTTTACCACGATGCTTTGCCGCGCCGGTTGATGTGTGTTCGGTTGGATGCAAGACACGTTCAATCGGACATACTTAGGATAGTATGATTGTCTTTGTGTTTGTATGCACGATGTGATGTGACGCGCATGGGCTTAGTATGTTGGTCTAAAGGTCCTCTCTTTGAGAGATCAAGAGCCCCCATAAGGCCACCTTTACGGCAGTACTTCGCCGCGCCCCCTTTATTTTGATGTTTATGCATTTTTTCCCATTTCATGCATCAGGTCCGTGTCCGTTCGAACGCGTTCACGAACGCAATTCGAACGCGCATACATTTCGCCTTATCATGCATCAGGTCTCATTTCCGTTCGAACGCGTTAACAAACGCCATACGAACGTGAGCATTCTGTTTCATTTCCGTTCGAACGCGTTAACAAACGCCATACGAACGTGAACATTCTGTTCCATTTCCGTTCGAACGCGTTTACGAACGCTACTCGAACGCGAGCATTCTGTCTCATTTCCGTTCGAACGCGTTTACGAACGCTACACGAACGCGCACACACTGAACTGAGTCTGTCTTATCATATTCATGCATAATTGCCTCTTGGTTGATCTTTCTTGTGTTATATAGCCAACTGTATTATTTGTATTCAAGCATGATTAGGCTGTTAGCATGTTATTTGGTTAATAGGTTCATGAGATAGTACTCAAGCATGATTATGTTGTTCTTAGTTTCCCATATCATAGGATTGAAATATGTTCATGAGATTGCCATGTGATGTTGCATGTTGTGATGAACTTGTTGATGTATGCATATGAATTTAGAAGCATGATATTCTTGGAAATAAATGTTATTTAAGCCTGGTTAAATTACTATATAAATCCTTTTTATTACAAGTGACATAAGTAAGGGACCATTCCGAACCCAACGGTTTGAGGTCTTCCCTTGCGAGGGGTGAGTGCGGCCTTAAATCTTTGTCCCGGTTCACACCGGGTGGCGACTCCATGTTATATAATTCTTCCCAACTAGGCCGCGAGCCTTAGGAACGGCGTCGCTCAGTTTCTGTGTCCCACAATCATCATAAAAATAACTCACTAAGCGCAACTATCATACACATAGTGAAGACAACTAGCTAACATCTCTTTAAACCTATCCCAAGTTTGATAAAGGGTTTCACTGTCTTTCTAAGAGAAGGTAGAGATCTGTCTTTTCAGGGCATTATTCTTATGGAGTGGGAAGTATTTATTAAAGAATGCATGTGTCATCTCACCCCATGATCCTATTGAACGAGGTCTCAAAAAATACAACCAGCTTTTAGCTCTATCTTTAAAGGAAAAATGGAAGAACTTAAGTCTAATTGTGTCTGTAGTCCCGAATCGGTCATGAAAGGTTGCTACAACCTCTTCAAATTCCTTAATATGCATATAAGAGTTCTCATTCTCTATAAGATGAAAGGTTGAGAGGTACTCTATCATTCCAGGTTTAAATTTTATATGTGCTGCACTAGGGGGAAACATTATGCTTGATGGTGTAGCTGTGCGAGTGGGATGGAGGTACTCCTCAAGAGTCCTAATAGGTGGTCTCTCATAATCACTCATGGTATGTGTGCTAGATGTAGATGGTGTGATAAAAAGATTGTCAAATAAACTATCTGAGTCTGAATCTTCCTCGTTAACTCTAAAAAATCTACAAAACTGATCCCTAAGTATAGACATGCACTCAAACATAAATCATACGAGAAACAAAAATAAAAGAAACTAAACTAAAAATAAGAATTTAAACTGAAACTAAAACTGAAATAAAATAAATAAATAAATAAAATAAAAAATAAAGATGGAACGAAGTTACCGCTTTGTTGTTGACTAAGCAAACCTACTCATTTTGCTTGTAAACCGTCTCTCCGGCAACGGTACCAAAATTTGATTATGCCCAAAAAGTACTTGCGGTTATCGCAGTATAGTTCGGATGTCGATTCCTCAGAGAAATGGTTACAAGGAATTAGTTCACTTAAAGAAAACGTTAGCAATAACTTAATTGAAGAAAAATGATTTAATTGGTATGTAAAGTAAAAACTATGAAAAATACTTAAGAGTTGTCAGTAGAGAAAAGCAGCGAAGCGTCGGGAATCCCTCTTGTATCAAATCCCTATATTCAGTAGTTGATTCCTTTTATTACTCGATTGAATGTTTCACATCCCAAACCAACAATCGGGAGATTTTTCAATTCAAAACATATTAAATTCTAAGGTAATCGATGAATTATTTTCTCTATGTTAACAACACACAATGTTATCGTTATGACTTATCCAACGTCAATAATATACCCACAGTCAATATTGCAGCAGAAGATTAACTTATAAAATATCATTACCAGTCAAAACTAGGTTCCCCAACCACACATGAAGAAGCATAATTATTCCTATATGTAAATTGGTAAAACATAATCTCTTGATTCATTATAATCACAAGATAATAGAGAATAACAAATCATCAATCAAATTAAATATTGAAGAGTATTCAAGATTCAAAAACATGAATATAAAAACTTAATTACAAGAGTTCATCCTTAGCTTTGCCTAAGAGATTAGCTCTCCATATAGAAGAGAGACATAGCATTGAGAGATTGCAGAAGCATCTTGTCTGGAATGAAGCTTCCTCGTTCTTCTCTCTCAAATATGTGATATAATCTCTTTGTTATGTGTTTTTTCTCTCATTTTTTAGGGTTTGGACGAGCTTGGGTTTATATAGGAAAGTCCTGGAGTCCTTATGCGCAAAAAACACGACTAAACTAAGTTTATGGGATCTGTCGGGGTGCCTAAAAGTGATGCCCCGACGCCAAACTCTCGGGCATCTACTATGGCTCCATGCTAAAACGGTGTCGCGACACCAGTTGAAATTTCTGGACTTGTGTTTTCTTCGTTTTTGCTTTTCCCGCGTGCTTCCTATGCGTCCGTAAGGTCCTGAAACATATGTAATTGCTCCAAGATTCATGTTTCATTGCTTCCAAATAATAAGACATAAAATAAATATAATTAAGATCAAATATATGATAATCAAGTTGAATTAGTGATGTTAGGAACTGTCACTTTCCGGTAATATCTACAGACTGGGAATGCTATAAATTTGGTATCAGAGCATGTTCTAGAGGTCAGTGGCTGCAGTGGAAGGGTGTTAGTGTCTTTTATACGTAGTATGCTTGGGATACTCATATTCAATGGGCTACCTCTTAGTACCATCTTTCCTCGAAATATGTCTTATTTCCTATAGAATCAAATATTTTATAAATTTATCTGATCTAGTTTATTCTTTTATTGATATCATGCCACCCAGACAAAGATTTAGAAGTGTGGATACACCACATGGTGCATACTAAGATCAGAGATCAATTGCACGTCCTACTAAGATTGATTTGGGACAGAGAGTCGAATCTGCCTATGAGAGAGAGATTGGTGATGCTGGTGACATGCCAGTTTTTCAGGGCCTAAAGGTAGTAGTTGCGAGTATGCAATAGTTACAAAATACGATGGATACTCTAGTTCAGTTACTTTCCAGACAGCATCCTCCTTCAGTGTCAGTTCAGATATACAACAACATAAGCTGCTAATATCACTACATGATTTTCAAAAGTTCTGGCCACCTATATTCATGGGAGTGGAAGGTTCCCCAAACCCTTATGGATTTACTGAGGAGTCTGACCGTATTTGTACTACTTTGGGATGTTCCCTTGTGATAGCTATGGATTTGATTGGTTTTCAGTTGTGCGATGTGTCATAAACATGTCTTACTACTTTTCGAGATAATCGACGACCAGGTGCTCCTTCATTGGCCTGGGCAGAGTTCATTACAACATTCTTATCTAAATTTCTACCATTGAACATCAGTGATGCAAGACCTCTAGAGTTCGAGCAACTAGTGCAAGGGGAACAAATGTCAAATTTTTAGTACGACATATAGTTTAGTCTACTTTCTCGGTTTGTTCTTCACTTAATTAGTACAATGGGAATGATTGTGATGTAATTTTTTATTGGGCTCCAGGAGTACTTGTTTAGGTCGATTCAATTTACATAGACCACTATATATACCTATATTTTGGATGTTGCTCTCCAATTCGAGAGATAGGTTTGGGGGAGGCAAACAAAGAATGAGTCTTGGAGAAGATAGAACATAGTACGGTGGTCCGAGCAGGCAGTAGTAGGCGTCAGCCCCTCCTCATAGCGTTTATCAGGGCATGGTTCTAACACATAATGGTTCTGACAATAGGCCTACCTAGAGTGCCACATCATGTGCTGCTTCTACACCATTAGTGGCTTGGCCAGTGTCAGGTTTGCCAGTATATCATACATGTGAGAGGTCCCGCTCAAATTTTTTTCGATTGAGGACTAGAGGTTGTTTCTATTTTGGATAGATGGAGCATTTGGAGACAGACTGTCCATTGCCAGAAAATCAACTACCATCCACCATTAGTGCACCAGCCCCCCAACCTAAGTTCTGTTGGAATATGAGAGGAACGGAGCAGATGCCAACGGGAAGAGCCCAAACAGCTGGGGGTTGGGGGCATGGAGTAGGCGATGGGGTCAAGCCTCCACCGGTATAGCTCAAGGGTGAGTCTACACCTTCACGCCTTAAGATACTTAGGCATCCAATACGGTTGTTACAGGTACTCTTCTAGTTAGTTCTTTACATGTCAGAGTACTATTTGATTCGGGTGCTACACATTCATTTATTTCGCCATATTTTGCTACTTGTCTTGGTATAGATACGATGTTCTTAGACTCACCTATTATTGTAGCTACTCTCGTGGGTGACCCTATAGAGGATACACGGGTCATGAGGGTTTGTCCAGTTATTTTGACGGACACAATAATTATATAGACATGGTACTTTTGGGAATTCTGAGCTTTGATACCATTTTGGGGATGGATTGGTTGTTAGAACACCATATTGTGATGGATTATTGAGAGAAGACTGTCATCATTCACATCCCAAATGATTCGAGCAAGGTATATCAAGGGGATAAAAGTGTAGCACCCCACAACCTGATTTCGGTTATGCATGTTTATAGATTGCTCTGAAGAGGGAATAAGGGTTATCTAGCTTATGTGACAGATTCCATAGTTATTGAAAATAGTATTGATCAGGTCTCAGTGGTTAGGGACTACCTGGATTTATTTCCAAATGAGCTGCCAAGATCACCACATGTGACTTATGTACGTTCACGGATGAGGCACATTATAGGCTTCATTTGTCAATGATAAATTCAATATACTTATGTAGTCCTAACAACTTTGCCACATTCAGGATTTCCACTTTCACTTGAATTTATCTTAAATCAAATTTGCATCATTAGTGCAAAAAAAAAATTCTCATCGACTATACCCTCATAACTTTGGCAAGATCTCATATATAGCCATAGAAATTTAATTACATCCGCATTGACAAGACAGAATAAGAAACATGTGTTCTCATACATAATTTACTATAAAGCCTTATTAAGACGGATTTTCTGCAAAACTATCAAATAGTTTTATTCACGCAAAT
Source organism: Zanthoxylum bungeanum (assembly GCA_019454045.1). Classification (NCBI taxonomy): domain Eukaryota; kingdom Viridiplantae; phylum Streptophyta; class Magnoliopsida; order Sapindales; family Rutaceae; genus Zanthoxylum; species Zanthoxylum bungeanum. Next base: position 245,043 of record SKCR01026713.1, read on the forward strand.
CCACTGCCTTGATCCATTTGGCTACATCTGCCTCTCCGCTATTTATAAAATTTTGAATTCATAAAAAAATTATTTATCAACATATCATTTCTATTACGAATATGAAATTAATGGGCATTAAGATCCCGATTCATGAATCTCTCTCAATTAATACATGCACGCATAGACATAAGTTTGGATTAAATGTCATATATCAAGCATGATACTTGTCATGGGTGAAGGATCAGCCCCGCTCTAATAATTTTTTTGTTGGCGGTTTCGGATGATGAAAAATCAAAATTTTCTGATTTCAATAATTTTTCTTGGATTATTAAAATAAACTAATTTATTTTAATTCCCCAAAATAAGATTTCAAAGTCCCAAATAAATCACAAACCGGAATCATGCCTAAAGCCAAGTTTTGACATTTTGATAATTTCTATCCTAATTTTTCAAATACATAATTAGGTATTTCAAAACACTACCAAAATGATTTGTATATCAAATACACTCCAATTTACATCCAATGCAAGATTATCCCCAATTTGAAAATTAGGCATAAACCATGATTTTTCAATTAATTAAATTAATTGAAATTAATCCAAACTCTTGCTTTAATCTAAACTTTCCAACAGCAATCAAGTCTCACCATAATGAAATTAACTCAAGAAAAATTGGCAAGACAACTCTAGAATGACAACTAGTTATCAAACAATCAAATTAAGCCAAAATTATACTAATTAGACTTAATAAATTTCTACACATGCAAGTATTCATCCAATTTGGCAACCAACACTCTTAACACATTATTCAAGATAGGAAAATAAATAATACATCATATGCATGCTATTAGAGTACATAAAACAATTTTCATAATTAAAGAATTAAGAAAATACCTTAATTTCCAAGATTTTTTCAAGATTGCTCTAACTGCTTTGCTTTCTCTTAATGCTTCTCTTTCTCATGTGTTTTGGAAGCAAAAGCATGAAAAAACTAAAAAAAGAAATTCATTTATATACCTAGGGTTCACTTGGTCTAATATTGGAGGGCATTTTAGTCATTTTACATGCTAAAGATAATAGCAATTTTTACTTTAGTTTAATTCATCCTAAATTTCTCCAATTGAATATAGCCATATGTTATAATATTTATTACATATAATTATAACTAATTAATTTATTTTTAACTAATTAAAAAATAATTAATATATATGTAATTTTTATTACACGAACTGACAAAATACATATATAAACGGCATGTGTCCAAATCTCATTTGACAATTAATTAATGTGCATCTAATCAATTTTTGTATCAAATACACATACATATTAATTATATAAATGACCGAAATACCCATGGATATGTGTATTTTAGTTTAACTATTAAATGATTTATGAATAATCAGTATTATTCATAATATGTTGTCCTAGTAATCTAGGAATATGTTTCATTATGTGAGACTCTCTATGTTCAAGTATATTCATCACAAAATCCAATTTCGTATCCATAATTCATCCATTCGTAAAATATGACAGCCACATATATTCTCGCTTAAATATACAATTCGAGGTCCTCGCATACGTGCAATACCTCCTTCATATGTATCAAGATAATACCGAAGATATGTATATTAACGTCAAATCTCTTAAGGTCTAATCTCGCCAATGTATAAATTTGTGGTCTCTCAATAACACTCAGAACTAGTTTCCGCAGTGTACCACAACTATAGATTTTGAAATTTGGATTTTGAAATTTGATTTCGATCATAGAGATTAGTTTTTATGATATACCGTGAATACCTCTGTTTTTGCTATTTATAATATTTCGATTAACATTTTGATATCTTGATTTTATGATACTTCTGATTTATAAATTCTTCTTCTACTTTAAATGCAAGTTTATAATGTATTTTGAAAGAAAGATATTCATATAACTCTATTTTTGATTAGATGTGATAAGATACATTTTCCGCCACGGTGCTTGTATGATGAATTTATGGATTTTAACCCTATATGGTGTATATTATGGTGTCCAGACTATCAGAAAATGACTGACCCATTACCCTCAGTCAACATGGTCATGTTCGGACATTGCCTGTCTTTGCGCGCGACTCATGTAATAGACGCTTGGTTAGTTATGAAAATGATTGTATGGGCCTTGTAATGGGACTACGATATCTGATATAGAGAGTGGTTGTCTACAAAGAGCCTGTGATATACTATCTGATTCTAACAACGAATATGTTTGTCTGCAAGAAATCTAAATTGTGTTTTCTATTTTTGACATATGATTGAGACTGACTTTGTAACATTCGTGATGGATATGCGTGCGGGTTAAGTTTTCTTTTTGATTACTATGGTATATTTGGTAGACAAAAGATTTGGAACCTGTATGAGTCACATTTTTGAGTGTGTATGTAATTCAGGGTTTGAACATTCGAAGAAGTTTATGAATAAAGTTTCTGATCAGCACCAGGTACGCTACATGAATTCAGTTTCAGGGTCAATTTATGTAAATGTTATCGGAAGACGGCATGTTTAGAGGACGTAGAGATCAATACAAAGTTTAAAGTGTAGGAAACGACTTTCCTTAACGCGGCGGAAGTTGCTTGTGGTGGCACCGGGTCCGGTATGGATCTTTAAAATTTTCTTTGTCTTCTCCCTTTATTGAAGTAGCCAAAATCAATCCTTTATTGTCCAACACTTAGATCAACCACTCGATCTTCCGAACTATGACTCGAAACCAACAAACCAAAGTGTGGGCTTCACTCACAAAGATTAAACTCTAAACGATTTAGAGAATCAAGATGTGACAATTGGTGTTTGGCTTTAGGAATTTCAAACACTCTCACAACACTTGTGAATGTTTGAACTCTCTCTATTTTCTCTCAAATCTTTCTCACAACACTTGTGTGAATGTTTGTAAAATGTTAACCTTAGGAAGTGAGAGAAATGGTAGTGTAATATCCCCAATCCGGGAATATTATCGGCAGATGACAGAATCCCACTGTCACCTAAGCCTCTGACTGAAACCAGAAATCAACCATATATGCAAATATTTTCTCATCAAGTAGAAAAACTGTATGAAATATTAAACATGGCACGTACACAATCCGGATGTGAAAAAACCACACATATTTTACATCACAGAAACTAAAAAGAAACTACATTCTATATGAATGTAGACACAACATGATGAACCCATAAAACTAGTGACTGCAGTGCTACTCATGTCCCAAATCCATGTCTCTCAAAAATACAGCATTAGTTCACCAAAAGGAAGGCCCTGCAAAACCTGGAGAGTGTGGGGTGAGTCCTAAAGAACTCAGTGAGTGGAGCTATAAAACTAGAAAATAAGCAGTATTAGAAATAATCATACTCAGTGGAATAACTTTCAGAATTCTTAAATCACAAACCAGAGTTTTCCCTTTCAAAACTTTTTGAAAACATTGAGAAAACATCAATATCATCGCTCAATCTGTACATAATCCTGTGGTCTTGGGGCGTTGTACGTACAGTCCCCCAAGCCATTAAAACAGACAACAATGGTGCTAATAGTGCCACCAACCTGTCTCTGAAATATCCGGGTCTAGGGGTGTTGTACTCACAGTCCCCCTAGCCCAATACCCAGGATCTAGAGGCATCTGTCATCTCTAGTCATGTATCATGTGTGCACACGTCTATATCCGGTATCAGTATCGATACCCATCAATACCATATCTGTCAATTCCGTATCAGAATCAAGTTACATCTGAGTGGGTCCCACATGCATATAAAATCATAAAATCATACTTTATCAAAAGCTTAAATTATACTTTTTAACTCGCTTGAAATCATCATTTTCAAGTATAAATTAATGAAATCAATAGCCACAAAATCATAATATGAAAACATAATTAAAAATCTGATACAAATACTCCCAGTTAAATTAAAAATATCCACTCACTGTGCTAAGGCAAATCGAGTGTGGTATGCGGCGTCGGTGACCTCCGAGTGGCTTGACGTTGATCTAATACCAAAGAAACCGTTAGATTTTATGTAATAAATGAGAAAAGTATATACAATCAAAGGTAAATGTTCAGGCATATGGTATGACTTAACATGTGGATACTCATCTATACAAGCCCCTAGAGTACCCCTAAACGTCTTAGAATTAAACTGGAATGGTTTTAAAATAAGTTCTAGAACAATGCTTGGCGTCGCGACACAGCCCCTTCTGCGCGTCGCGATGCGCACCAAAATCCAGTAATCATGATATGCTTCACGCATCGCGACGCACGCCCTCTTTGGCGTCGTGACGCGTACCAATTTTCTTGGATCCAGAATTTTAATTACATTTCATACACCATTTCTTCAACACCATTCAAACCATAATCAGAATAAATACATCATTTAGCATCAATTTCACCGTTCAATATCACTACATAACCAAGCCATAATCATAACAAATATACCAAATAACATCAATTACACCTTCATACAACCATTTATAAATCCCAACTCAACTTCACATTTAAAGATTTTACAAGTTTGAGAATTCCTCAAATCTCCAATTCCTTGACTCAAAACCAAATATTCATCATTAAACTCAAACCAATAACATTCTTCAAGCATCAAATCATCAAAACCTAGAAATTTTAGATTTGGGTTTTTGCCTTTCTCACATTAAATTAAATTATTTCTTCACAAGTATAACTCCTTAAGCTTCTTTATCACACTTCCAAGCTTGCATGTAGCTTTGGAGCCCTAGATTTGGTAGAAAATGTGGAAACTTTTCTGGAAAGAATAGGTTGGGAGTTCTTTTGTAGGGAGAGAAGAAGAGAGAATAATGAAAGAAGAAAGAAAAACGTGGATTGTGGGTTCTTCTTTTCTTTTTTCTTTTTTTTCACAAAATACATGCATGTTGGACACTTGTGAATGAGGTTTGGCAAATGGTTTTTAACCTTGTTAACAATATTCACAAGTTTTAGATACAAGAATAAAATAAGTATGTACTAAACATGATGGTGTTGATCCAACTCTTATAATCCTTACCGAACCTTAATATGTTATCCCAAATATTATAAATATTGCGACTAAAATTTGACTCTTATGCCATCTCCAAATTTATTCGCTATCCCTCGAAATAATTTAATCCTAATCACTAAATTACTACTATAATCGAGTTATGAAAATTCAAGTCGTTACAAGTTCTCCCCCCTTAAAATGATTCATCCTCGAATCAAAATGATGAAATTATAAGGGACATACCTTCTGCAAATAAATGAGGATATTGATCTCTCATGATAGCTTCTGGCTCCCAAGTCGTGTCTTGACCCTTGTGGTGTTGCCAAACTACCTTAACTGAGGGAATCCACCTAGACCGTAACTTTCTTGTTTCTTTGTCCACTATAGCTACTGGCTATTCCAAATAGGATAAATCTCGGCAGATTTCAACTGTTTGAGATTCTAAAACATGAGATTCATCGTATAAGTATTTTCGTAGCATAGACATATGGAACACCAGATGTATTCTATCCATATTAGGTGGAAGTGCTAACTCATATGCTCTACCTCCAACTCTGGGAAGTATTTGAAACGGCCCAATATATCTAGGGCTAAGTTTACCTCTTTTGCCAAATCTCATGACTCCTTTAAAAGGAGATACCTTTAAAAACACCGAATCACCCACTTGAAACTCCAAATCTTTTCTTCGACGATCTGCATAACTTTTCTGGTGACTTTGAGCAGTCTGCATCCTTCCTGTAATCAACTTCACCTTTTCCACTGCATCCTGTACCAAGTCAGGCCCAAGCAATTTTTGTTCTCCTGTTTCAAACCATTCCATTGGTGATCTACATTTCTGACCATATAAGGCTTCAAAAGGAGCCATTTGAATACTTGTCTAATAACTATTATTATAGGCAAATTCTATAAGTGGCAAATGCTGGTCCCAACTACCTTTGAAATCTATTACACAAGCTCGCAACATATCCTCCAAGGTTTGAATGGTTCATTCAGATTGTCCATCTGTTTGAGGGTGGAAAGTTGTACTGAAACGCAACTGAGAACCCAGGGCTTCTTGGAATGATTGCCAAAATTTAGATGTAAATTGAGAACCTCGATCAGAGGTTATTGAGATAGGTATTCCGTGTAATGACACTATCTTATCCTGATACAGCCTGGCATACTGAGCCGCTGAAAAGTTAGTCTTTACAGGCAGAAAATATGCGCATTTGGTCAACCTGTCTACAATCACCCAAATAGAATCATACCCTTTTGAGGTACGAGGAAGCCCAATTACAAAATCCATTGTAATAGTCTCCTATTTCCATTCAGGAATATCCAAACTTTGAAGTTTCCCTGCTGGTCTCTGATGCTCTGTTTTGACATGTTGGCAAGTACGACCTTTAGCAACAAACTCCACTACATCTATTTTTATACCATCCCACTGTTGGTTTCTATGATTAGTCCCAAGATCATAATGAACAAAGAAATGCGAATGAATAACGAAGAAGAGTGGCAGAAACACACTTACATCGATCGGTTTTGGATGCGTCAAACAACAAAATTTTTTTCCCTTCCAAGCAGTCCAAGATTCGGCCAAGGCAGTCCACAATGCTCCAAGCTTTGTTTTGTCTTTCCAAGCTCTTGAATAGGTTTCCCTAATCACCTTGTATGATCCCTTGAAGAGTGCTAGCTCAAGGTGAATTTTTGCCACAAATATTATGCACTTTCTTCTCTTAATTTCGGTCAAGGAGAAGCAAAATGGGGAGAGTAATTTTCTTCACTGGTTTCGGTCATGGAGGAGAGATGAAGATTGTGTGTCTTTGTTTCAAAAACAATTATAACCATATACCAAAAGTTGTATTAGGTAATAGTCAGTCACACAAGCTTTCAATGTTTTGATTTTGGAGTGTAACACACATAATCACCAACTCACATAAACCCATCAAGCTAAAGTGAATTAGTTGACTAGTGATGTGATGGTTGATGTGACATGTGGGCCCCACTCGATTCCGAATGCGAGTGGGGCCGCAAACACTCCCGGGCTCGGGTTCTCAAATTCCGAATTAACGAACTTCCGTCGCGACGTAATTAAATCGAATTTAATTAAATAATTAAGCCTAGCAAAATTACTATTCATGTCGCTAACGAATTAATTCTAAATTAACTCGTTTGCCCGAATTAAAATCTAATTTTAATTCCGTGTCGAAATCTAATTCCGAATAATAAATCGAATATATTATTTTAATGATTAATTCCAAATTAATCTTTCTCTCTCTTCAAATAGTACTTTATCCAAGATAAAGTCTCTCCGTAATTAATCCTAGATTAATTTAGCTCGAATCATAGGTCATCGGTGAATCTTCGGGAAGCGACCCAAGAGATCCCTGGATATGTTGGCAGTAAATATGGTCGTCGGACTATCCGAACACGTACGTACCTCGTACTAGGTTTTTACCGATTTACGAGACAAGGTTGGCTTCTAGCAAAGCGCCATGCCTACCCAATTCTCCAGAAATATTCTTACTGGAATATACAATCTTTATCAGGCGTAGTATACCGTAGTATTGTATTACGATCCAGTATCAGATGTCACGTGCAAGGCCTGGGGCTGGAATAGTGTCTGCCCCGTACGAAGCACATATCGGATATCAAGCAACTAGTCTCTTTGAATCCGATAATCATGATCTTGTCATATTATCCCGATGGTTGCAACACAATAGAGAACCAGTTCTGAATCCCTGCGTGATCATCATCTCCATATGTCTGAAGTGATACTTCCGTCTTGACATCACATCCAATACACTACGATTCTCAATAAACCCATAAGAGACGTACACAGAACCTGTTAAAGTCCTGGACGACCAAAACCAAAGTTTACCGATTGTCGCAAGTACTAGCGATGCAAGTCTCAGGTTAAGACCAAATACAACTACCCTGAAGCGGACTCCCATAGACACATATACATACTACCAATGGGATTCTGCGAGGTCTATCCAGAGCGAAGCTGTTTTCCGTACCATCGGTAAAACACAACCTCCTATCGCACTTGCATAAGTATCATATACTTAAATATATGAGAACTATGCCGTTATGCCCTCACAACGCGCACAAGTGCAATACTAGTCTATTCCGCATTATCGATGTCCAATCTCGATAATAATACGACTATGGATATTTAATGATTAAACCTTTTTGGATTGATCCTGTCTCAATCCGGAACTAATCATATGGATTTTTACCATTTATATATGAAAGTAAATAAATTACAAAACGGTAAAAGGCAATTTCCTTACTACATAGTTAATTTCGTACAAAAACATAATGTCTTTTACAAACAGTGACGCTATGGGTCATAAATTTCCAAAAATCTCCCACTTGGCCTATAGGCAGTCACTCAAGCATCTAATACCTGAACTATGTACATGTCGCTCAAACTTTTGCTGAGGAATAGCTTTCGTCAGCGGATCTGCCATGTTGTCATCTGATGCGACCTTCTCGACCTTCACATCACCACGATGTATGATCTCACGTATCTATGGAAACATCGAAGAAGATGCTTGGATCGTTGATGAGACCACGGTTCCTTAGCCTGCGTTATAGCTCCGTTATTGTCACAATACAATGGAACGGGCTCAGCTGCTAACGGAACAACTCCTAATCCAATTAGGAATTTTTTGATCCAAACTGTTTCCTTTGCTCCTTCAGCTACAGCAATGTACTCCGCTTCTGTTGTTGAATCGGCAACAATCTCTTGATTGGAAGATTTCCAGCTCACTGCTCCGTTATTCAACAAAATATGTACCCGGATTGCGACTTGCAGTCGTCTTTGTCGATTTGGAAACTTGCATCGGTATACCCAGTTACCTCAAGTCTACATCTCCATAGATTAAGAAAGCATCCTTAGTTCTTCTAAGATACTTTAGGATATTATTAACCGCCATCCAGTGACCTTCACCTGGATCGGCCTGATAGCGACTACACATGCTCAAAGCATAGGAGACATCAGGTCGCGTACATATCATGGCATATATGATCGATCCGACTGTCGAGGTGAACGGTATCCGACTCATGTTGTCTCTCTCATCTTGAGTTTTAGGACATATGTCCTTAGATAGATAGACGCCATGTGACAGTGGCAACAGTCATATCTTGGACTGATCCATGTTGAATCTCTTCAACATTTTGTCAATATACGTACTCTGGGAGAGTCCAAACAGCTTTCTAGATCTATCCCGGTAGATCTTTATTCCCAGAATAAAGGCTGCTTCTCCCAGATCTTTCATGGAGAATTTCAATGAAAGCCAAGCTTTCACCGAAGTTAGCATGGGAATGTCATTACCTATAAGCAATACATCGTCAACATAAGGACAATAAAAGTCAGTGCTCTCCCACTAACATTCTTGTATACACAAGGATCATCTTCGTTTTGAATGAAATCATATTCTTTTATGATCTCATCAAAACGTTGGTTCCATGACCGCGATGCTTGCTTCAGTCCATAAATGGACCGACTTAACTTACAAACCTTGTTTGCAAGTCTGGGCACGATAAAACCGTCAGGCTGTTGCATATAAACATCCTCCGAAAGGTTTCCGTTAAGGAAAGCGGTTTTAACATCCATCTGCCATATCTCGAATCGAAATATGCAGCAATAGCAAGCATTATCCGAATGGATTTAATCATGGCAACGGGTGAGAAAGTTTCATCGTAATCGACACCATGTCATTGACGATCCCCCTTCGCTACAAGCCTAGCTTTGTACATTTGTACGTTGCCATCCATGTCGGTCTTCTTCTTGAAGACCCATTTGCATCCAATAGGCTTTACGCCTTCTGGTGCATCAACCAGTGTCTAAACTTGGTTGGTGTACATGGAATCCATTTCGGACTTCATGGCTTTTTGCCATAAAGCAGAATCGATATCTTGTATCTCTTCCTCATACGTAGCAGGTTCGTTATCCTCAATAAGACTAATATCTACATGAGGTGAGATCAGAAACCCATACCTCTCAGGTTGTTTCCTGACTCTCTCCGACCTACGCGGTCCTTATGTAATAGAAGATTGTGGTACAGTCTCATCCCGGATGGACTGTTCTTGTTCCGTTGAGGATTCTATGCCGGGAACAGTATCACTCTGAATTTCGTCGAGTTCTACTTTCCTCCCACTAACCACTGCATTTAGGAATTCCTTCTCAAGGAAAACCACATATGAGCAACAAATACTTTGTTCTCTCGTGGGTGATAGAAGTAATATCCTTTGGTTTCCTTAGGATATCCTACGAATAGGCATTTATCCGATTTGGGCTCAAGTTTGGTACCTTCCAAACGTTTGACGTATGCCCAGCATCCCCAAATCTTCAGGAATGAGAAACCCAATTTCTTTCCTGTCCATATATCATATGGTGTCTGTTGTACAGACTTGACGGAACCTTATTCAAAATAAGAATTGCACTGTTTAATGCATATCCCCAGAAGGAAATAGGTAGCTCAGTGTGACTCATCATAGACCTAACCATGTCCAACAAAGTTTGGTTTCTCCGTTCGGACACACCGTTCAATTGCGGTGTTCCAGGAGGAGTCCACTATGAAAGAATACCATATTCTTTCAAGTAATCTAGAAACTCATTGCTCAAGTATTCGCCACCATGGTCCGACCGTAATGTCTTTAGTTGCTTGTCTGTTTTTCAACTTCGTGTCGAAACTCTTTGAATTCTCAAAAGTTTCTGACTTGTGTCTCATAAGATACACATAACCATAACAAGATGCATCATCCGTAAAGGTTACGAAGTATTCATATCCACATCTAGCCTGGCTAGACATGGCCCACATACGTTACTATGAACGAGGGCTAACAGTTCAGTGGCGCGTTCACCCTTACCGCTAAAAGGTGATTTAGGAATTTTGCCTAATAAGTAAGATTCGCAGACGTCATATGAATTTGGATCAAATCCGTCCAAGTACCCACTCTTCGAAAGTGTGGATATGCGAGTCTTGTTTATGTGTCCTAGACGACATTGCCACATATAAGTTTCATCTTTGTTACTCATTTTGAGCCTTTTGTTTGTTATATTATATGTTGGAGATAGATTTATATTCAAAATATAAAGACCATTATTTGCAACAGCAGTGCAAATTTCTACATCATTTTTATATAAGTAACACACAATGTTCCGACAAAAGTATACCCACATTGGGTTAACATAGATCACAAAATAATATTCATAGTCAAACTAGGTACTTAATAACAGTCATTAAGTTCAAGTACATGCCCCGAGGGCAGTTCTAAAACAAAAGTGCCAACTGCCAAAACGGCGACTGGTGCCCCATTTCCGACGCGTAGATCAATCTCCCCTGAGGCCAGTCTCCTGCTAATCCGCAGATCCTGCGCATCAGTACATATGTGAGTACCACAACCAGAATCAAAAATCCAATTTTTAAAACTAGAAGTAGTAATGTTTATTTCAATAACAAACATACCTGAAGCCGGTGCTTGCCCGCTTTAATCTCCTTCTGGAGCGCCTTGTACTCGCGGCAGTCCGCTTCCAGTGACCCCGCTTGCCGCACTGGAGGCAAACATCCTGAGATTTGTCCTTAGGCTTCCCAGAAGCCTTTGACGATTTGGCCTTGCCCTTTCTTTTATGTTTCTTTTTCTTCACACCTCTAGTCGCCTTGGGCCCAGCCCTCGGTGTCTGAGATGTCGAAGCAAAGTGCGCCTCGCGCTTGTTGCCCTTAAGCATCTCCTTTTCAGCTTCCTTGAGAATTGACAACAACTCTCCTAGAGTATCATCAGTGTTCATCAGGTTATAGCTTATGATGAACTGTTTCCAAGTGTCGGGGAGAGATTGCAAGATCATATTTATGGTAATCGCAGCCTCTAAGACTATCCTCATCTTAGCCAGCTCATCTATGTCAGCAATCATCTGTACTTCATGGGATTCAACAGACATGCTTTCTGACAGACGTGAACGGAAGAGCTTCTTCACTAACTCATATCTCTGCGACCTTCGGTTAGATCGGTGAAGATCGTGCAACCTCGCCAACATGTTATAGGGATCCAAGTCCATGTTCTGTCGACGGAAATGCTGAGTCATGGCAGCAAGCATAATTGACTGAGTAGTTTCACAATCATCGCTGTGAGTCTTCCAAAGCTCCAGCTCAAGTAGCTCATCAGGTTTGGGCTTAGGCCCAAGAGGTCTCTGTATAGTATATACAGCCTCTCGGCTCCAAGGACAATCCTCAGATTCATTTCCCAATCGAAAAGTTCGTGCCCTTGAAGACATTTTCGCCCATGATAATGTCTCGGACATTTCCCTTTCTGTCATCTTGATTACGATAGTCTAACTATCTAATCAACGATATATGGGTACAGTCTAACTGTTACAAGAAAAATAACATTATATTAGTCCAACTAATAAAATAATTTTGACGAAATAATGTGAAAGGCGTAAAGCTAAGTATCTGAATGAAATTGCAAATTCAATACTAGCCTCCCACTATTTTTCGGCGAGCCTCTAACCCTCTGTCGAGTACTCGGGAAACCCAGTTTCCTAGTGGGCTAGGATCCCGTTAAATAACACACAACCTTGACTTTGGCCAACAAGCTGTATGATATTTAACTAGGTAGATCTCGAAGATCAATTGGATCTAATCCAATTCCTAGATCGGTAGGTGGACATCCAAGTCCGAAACATATATACAATATATATGCCAATATATCCAATATATTTTCCTAACCTTTTTCCTCTGAATCAACTAAGCCTTGGCTTTGGCACAACAAGCTTAATGATTCCAGTTAAGCGGGACCCATTGACATGGAAAGTTTCGTAATCAATGTCGATGGACAAGAAGTGATCTTGACTTTGGCCAACAAATCACGACTTGGACAAGACACCGATATGGAACAAAACTCTCATGATTCAAACACATCCGCAATTGACAAAGGTCTTGACTTTGGCCAACAAACCAATGCCAACTTTGGATCTTGAGTAAGAATCACTCAACGGAAGGAAAAACGCTTAATATGATTTGGAGGGTTTTTCGCGTAAATTGGCAACCAATTTATTATCTTTGTTAAGGTCTCATCATACACCCTTAAGCATGCTTCTAAAACATCATAAGGCGCGAAAAGTAAATTAATATAATGATATGCGGATGGATATTTAAACAGATTGTTCCTAGAACAAATCACTCATTTTCCTCTCCCCGGCTAGCACTATTCTACTTCTACCCAATTACATAATACAATAATAGAAACCTCATTACATTGAGGGGAATTAGGTGAGAAGAGAATACAAAGAGATAATAAGAGATAAGGCTGGACACGGAGGTCCAATTTATAAATTCCAAATTTACAATAATTTCCAAAATTACCTTTCCCTTCTAATATCCATCCAATATACGCTATTCATTCAACACATCCATATATTCATTCATAGCATGCATTACAACCAATCTAATCCAATTAATTAGTCTTTAATTATGTGACCATCCAATGTTCAAACAACGATTTGATTTTGCGCGAGTCCAACTCGTTTGAGAATAAGCACTCAAAGTACGAATTCTTGAATTATATCGAACTACTCGTTAAATCTAATTTAAGTCGTATTCAATACTAATTCTATTATTTAATTCCAATTAAATATTTACACTTTTTAATGCGCTTTAACGACTTAGATTCCAAATCTAATCTTATCGGGACTCAAAGCCCAACTAACATCCAATGTTCGTTTAATTAAAGTCCGATGGGCTTTTCATTGATTTCATAAGGCATGGGTTTTGGTCAATATGGGTCAAACCCAATTACCAAGCCCAAGTAAGGAATCACCCTCATTTGCCATAAAACCAATATCAAGCCCATAAGGCCCAATTAAACTTTAAAGCCCATTTATTACATTTGGACTTAATGGAATGATTTTGGCCCATTTAGATCCAATCCAATTGGCCTAAACCAACTTGGCCCAACCAAGCCCATTATGCCCAAATAAAAAATTTCAAGCCCAATTCAAAATTAAGCCCATTAACCAAATTTTAAAATTCCAAATTTTATAACTTAATTAATTAAAGTGTAATACATCAATTAATTAACTAAATCAATATTTACAAAATACAATTTAACCAATTAATTATGTATCCAATTGTTCAATTATTGTCCAACAATTTTTGAATCAAAAATCAAGTCCAATACATGCCATCAAGTTCTCGGCCAAGGTAAGAAATTTAGTCCAATTTCGTTTTTCAATCCAATCGAATTACAAATTGACTTTTCCATTCGTTTCAACTCATCCAATGATCATCAAAACAAAAATACCAAGAACCTGTGGTAGTAATCATATTCGGCCAAGCCATAAGTGGGGGCAAATTTTGATCCAATCACAATTTGTTGAAATTGATCCAATCACATCTCATTTCAACATCAACATACAAGCATACTCAACCATTCAAATTAATCAAATCATGCTCACATGGATTTTCCCCAAATTTTACCCTAATACATTTCATGCTCATTATAGGCTTTGATACCATTGTTGGTTTCTATGATTAGTCCCAAGATCGTAATGAACAAAGAAATGCGAATGAATAACGAAGAAGAGTGGCGGAAACACACTTACATCGATCGGTTTTGGATGCGTCAAACAACAAAAAAATTTTCCCTTCCAAGCAGTCAAAGATTCGGCCAAGGGAGTCCACAATGCTCCAAGCTTTGTTTTGTCTTTCCAAGCTCTTGAATAGGTTTCCCTAATCACCTTGTATGATCCCTTGAAGAGTGCTAGCTCAAGGTTTTTTGCCACAAAAATTCTGCATTTTCTTCTCTCAATTTCGGTCAAGGAGAAGCAAAATGGGGATAAAACAATTTTCTTCACTGGTTTCGGTCATGGAGAGAGATGAAGATTGTGTGTCTTTGTTTCAAAAACAATTATAAACCATATACCAAAAGTTGTATTAGGTAATAGTCACACAAGCTTTCAATGCTTTGATTTTGGAGTGTAACACACACAATCACCAACTCACCTAAACCCATCAAGCTAAAGTGAATTAGTTGACTAGTGATGTGATGGTTGATGTGACATGTGGGCCCACTCGATTCTGAATGCGAGTGGGCCCGCAAACACTCACGGGCTCGGGTTCGCTAATTCCGAATTAACGAACTTCCATCACGACGTAATTAAATCGAATTTAATTAAATAATTAAGCCTAGCAAAATTACTATTCACGTCACTAACGAATTAATTCTAAATTAACTCGTTTGCCCGAATTAAAATCTAATTTTAATTCCGCGTCGAAATCTAATTCCGAATAATACATCGAATATATTATTTTAATGATTAATTCCAAATTAATTTCTCTCTCTTCAAATAGTACTTTATCCAAGATAAAGTCTCTCCGCAATTAATCCCAGATTAATTTAGCTCGAAATACATCATCGGTGAATCTTCGGGAAGCGACCCAATAGATCCCTGGATATGTTGGCAGTAAATACGGTCGTCGGACTATCCGAACACGTACGTACCTCGTACTACGTTTTTACCGATTTACGAGACAAGGTTGGCTTCTAGCAAAGCGCCATGCCTACCCAATTCTCCAGAAATATTCTTACTGGAATATACGATCTTTATCAGGCGTAGTATATCGTAGTATTGTGTATTGCGATCCAGTATCGGATGTCACGTGCAAGGCCTGGGGCTGGAATAGTGTCTGCCCCGTACTAAGCACATATCGGATATCAAGCAACTAGTCTCTTTGAATCAGATAATCATGACCTGTCATATTATCCCGATGGTTGCAACACAATAGAGAACCAGTTCTGAATCCCTGCATGATCATCATCTCCATATGTCTGAAGTGATACTTCCGTCTTGACATCACATCCAATACACTACGATTCTCAATAAACCCAGAAGAGGCGTACACAGAACCTGTTAAAGCCTTGGACGACCAAAACCAAAGTTTACCGATTGTCGCAAGTACTAGCGATGTAAGTCTCAGGTTAAGACCAAATACACCTACCCTGAAGCGGACTCTCATAGACACATATACATACTACCAATGGGATTCTGCGGGGTCTATCCAGAGCGAAGCTGTTTTCCGTACCATCGGTAAAACACAACCTTCTATCGCACTTGCATAAGTATCATATACTTAAATATATGAGAACTATGACGTTATGCCCTCACAACGTGCACAAGTGCAATACTAGTCTATTCCGCATAATCGATGTCCAATCTCGATAATACTACGACTAGGATATTTAATGATTAACCTTTATGGATTGATACTGTCTCATATCATCTCATTCCGGAACTAATCATATGGACTTTTACCATTTATATATGAAAGTAAAATAATTACAAACGATAAAAGGCAATTTCATTACTACATAGTTAATTTCGTACAAAAACACAATGTCTTTTACAAACAGTGACGCTATGGGTCATAACTGTCCAACACCCACCCATAGAGATCCTTTAAGTCATGGTACATCTTGGTAACTCCATGGTGCATAGTATGGGATGAGGCGTGGGCTTTCTCTAACAACGAGTTTCTCAACTCAGGAATTAGGGGAACAACAATTCTACCTTTCTTACTTAGGAGATTTTCATTGTCTACATAATACTCCTCATCCATACCTTGCTTTAGCTTATCTTAAATTCGTTGGATTTGAATGTCCATTTTTCTGAGCAGTTATAATCTCATCCACCAAAGTAGATCGGACCTGAATCTGTGCCAGCAACGTTCCTTGATTAGTTACTTGAAAGCTTACTCCATCTGAAATACATTTATGCACCTGTCTGGCTGGTTGCCACCTCTCAGTTGGTAGATGAGCCAAATTCCCCATATATTTTATGGTCAAGGCATCAGCTACCACATTAGCCTTACCATGATGATATTGTATTGAACAATCATAATCTTTCAACAAGTCAATCCATCGTCTCAGCCTCAAATTAAGATATTTTTGACTCAAAATATACTTGAGACTTTTGTGGTCGGTAAAAATCTCAAACTTTTCACCATACAAGTAATGTCGCCATATCTTCAAGGCAAAAATTATGGTTGCCATCTCCAAGTCATAGGTGGGATAATTTTTTTCATAAGGATTTAGTTGCCTAGAAGCATAGGCAATAACTTTTCCTCATTGCATCAACACACATCCCAATCCCACTCTAGAAGCATCACAGTACACCATAAACCCTCATGAGCCTGACGGTAAAGCTAGAACATGAGTAATAGTCAACCATTGTTTAAGCTCCTAAAAACTTCTCTCACAAGCATCTGACCACACATACTTTACATTTTTCTACGTCAATCGAGTCAACAGAGCAGCTATTTTAGAGAAGTTTTTCACGAATCTCCGGTAATAACCTGCTAACCTCAAGAAGCTATGAACCTCTGTCATACTGGTGGGCCTATGCCACTTTTGAATGGCTTCAATTTTCTGGGAATCTACACCAATTCCTTCTTTTTACACCATATGTCCCAGAAACACCACTCTGGACAACCAAAACTCACATTTAGAGAATTTATCAAACTGGTTGTGCTCTCTCAAAGTTTGCAATACCTGATGCAAGTGCTCCGCGTGTTCCTGCTCACTATGTGAATACACCGTGATATCATCAATGAAAACTATCACAAATCGATCTAAAAAGGGTCTGAACACCCTATTCATCAAATCCATAAAATTGCAGGGGCATTAGTCAAACCAAATGACATTACCAAGAATTCGTAATGTCCATATCTAGTCCGGAAAGTTGTCTTTGGTACATCGCTTTCCCTAATCCTCAACTGATGATACCCCGAACATAGGTCTATCTTTGAGAAACACTGAGCTTCCTGAAGTTGATCAAACAAATCATCAATCCTCGGTAATTGGTACTTATTCTTAATTGTCACCTTATTCAACTGTCGATAATCTATACACAGCCGAAATGTCTCATCTTTCTTCTTTACAAATAACACTGGGGCACCCCAAGGAGACACACTGGGATGAATAAAACCATTATCCAGCATATCTTGCAGTTGTACCTTCAATTTCTTAAGTTCTGCAGGAGCCATCCTATACGGAGGAATTGATATAGGTTGCGTGCCAGGAATTATATCTATGCAGAATTCAATCTCTCTATCCTGTGGTAATCCCGGTAACTCATTTGGGAAAACATCAGGATACTCATTTACCACTGGAATTTGATCTATACTCTTTTCTTTCACTTTACTATCCGTCACAAAAGCTAGATATCCCACATTCTTCTTGCAAAGAAGCTTGTATGCTTGCATTACCGATATCAAATTATGGGGTACCACACTCCTATCTCCCTGATAAACATTAACCGGCCAATCAGAGGTATGCAAGGTGACAATCTTCTCCTGGCAATCAACCACTACATTATGTGCAGCTAACCAATCCATTCCTAGAATAACATCAAACCCCAATATGCTTAGCACCACCAAATCAGCATAATATGTATGCCCATTAATCTCGACTGGGCAAGCCTTCACTCTTTGTGTAACCTCTATAGGCTCTTCTACTTGTGTAGTTATAACAAGGGGTGAATCTAATGCCTCTGTATCTCTACCCAGATAAGTCACAAAATATGGTGATATAAATGAATGAGTAGCTCCCGAATAAAATAATACTCTGGCATTTACTGAACCAACTGGCAATGTACCTGTAACAACGACATTAGATGCATGTGCATCATGTGGTGTGAGGGTATAAACTCGACCCTGAGCTCTGCTAGTGGAGGTACGTCCTCGATCACTCACTGGCTGTCCCCTACCACTTACCGTCTGTCCCCTCACTACAGATCTCTGTTCTCCTCCCATATTCCTATTTTGCTGAGGTTGGGTCGCTGACGAAGTAGCATGGAGAAATGAAAATTACTATGCGGGTACTTAACAATCCCTCTTTAGATGACCTACATGTCCACATCTATAACAATTCCTACTATCGAGTCGGCAAGCTCCTGAATGGGGTCGCCCACAAATCACACTTGGTGGGAGACCTCGCCCTGGCTGGGCTACCGATGGTGAAGACACTGTACGAGACACAGTACTCTGAATAGGTCTACGGTCTGAGTCTCCCTGCATCAATCCCATATCATGTGTGGGTATGGGGAGAGGCGGATGTCTGTGGTCGTCTACCCTGACCACCCTGATGTGGTCTAGCCCTCTCCTCTGATCTCGGCCTCTTACGGGATTCTCTCTGTCTCTCTTTCTCTAACTCCAGCCTCAAACCTGAAAGCAGCATCCAAAGCCTGTGTATATGTAGTAGTCTCCGTAATATGAATAGATCGAAATAGATAATCTCGAAGTCCATCTACAAACCGTTTCACCTTCATTTCTTCAATACTGACCAAATATGGGGCATACCATGAAAGTCGGGTGAACTGTATGTCATACTCTGAAACAGTCATCTGTTCTCCATAGACAAACTACTCAAACTCCCGAGCAGTATCATCTCTAACACTTCGAGGCAAAAAACCTGTTGAAAAATGATGTGCTAAATTCAACCCAAGTCATAGGAGGGACATCATGTCGTCGATTGCCTCGAAAAGCCATAAACCAACTATTAGCAACATCTTTTAGCTGGAAACTAACCAAGTCCACCGCTCTCTCTGTTGAACACCCCAAAGCTAAGCATATACGATCCGACTCCTCAATAAATCCATAGGGGTCGGGGGAGGATTCTACTCCCGAAAAGGTAGGTGGACATAGTTTCCGGAAATCATGTAAAGAAACCGGCAGCTCCTGTCGCTAAACCACCTGAGCTGCCACTGGAATAGATCCCTGAGAAGGTCCTGCCTGAGAAGCTATAATATTTGGTATCACTGGGGGAACTACAGTCTGATGAGCCAAATGAGCTTCTGGTGGTGGTGGTGGAATAGGAACTACAGGTTCTGCAGATCTTGGCCTTGGGCCTGGTGGCTGCTGTTGTCCCATAGCTAACTGTGCAAAGGCTGCTAAGGCACGCTGAAGTTGTAGAATTCTCACAGTTAATTCTTCATTACCCTGAGCTACCGGTCCTGCCTCATCAGCTCTCATAACCCCTTCATATACCAGTTACTCTCTTTGTCCCCTATCTACATCAGGGGGAGGTGCCACTGATCCCTGATCTGGGATTACATCCTGAGGTGCCTGATTACGTCTGGGTCTACCTTTGTCTCTAGTTCTAGGTGGCATGATATCTAGGTGATCAAGAAATAAAAAAGTTAATTGAATTCAAAAACATCTATAATCAATCAGAATAAGACATACCTCGGAACAGAATACCAGAGAAGTAGCCCTTTATATACTAGTACCCCAAGTATACTACATATATAAGACACTACTAATCTCCCATTGCAGTCACTGACTCCCAGAACCACGCTATGATACCAACTTTGTAACATCCCCAATCCGGGAATATTACTGGCAAATGACAGAATCCCACTATCACCTAAGCCTCTGACTAAAACCAGAAATCAACCATATATGCAAAACATTTCTCATCAAGTAGAAAAATGTATGAAATATTAAACATGGCACGTACACAATCCGGATGTGAAATAACTACACATATTTATATATGTTTTACATCACAGAAACTCAAAAGAAACTACATTCTATATGATTGTAGACACAACATGATGAACCCATAAAACTAGTGACTATAGTGCTACTCATGTCCCGAATCCATGTCTCTAAAACAATACAGTATTGGTTCACCAAAAGGAAGGCACTGCAAAACTTGGAAAGTGGGGGTGAGTCCTAAAGAACTTAGTGAGTGGAGCTATAAAACCGTAAAATAAACAGTATTAGAAATACTCATACTCAGTGGAATAAATTTCAGAATTCTTAAATCAAAAACCAGAGTTTTCCCTATCAAAACTTTTGAAAACATTGAGAAAAGATCAATATCATATTCAGAAATATCATCGGTCAATATGTACATAATCCTGTGTTCTTGGGGCGTTGTACGCACAGTCCCCCAAGCCACTAAACCCTGACAACAGTGGTGCTAATAGTGCCACCAACCTGTCTGTGAAATATCCGGGTCTAGGGGTGTTGTACTCACAGTCACCCTAGCCCAATACCCAGGATCTAGAGGCATCTGTCATCTCTAGTCCTGTATCCCATGTGCACATGTCTATATCCGGTATCAGTATCGATACCCATCAATACCATGTCCGTCAATTCCGTATTTGAATCAAGTTACATCTGAGGTGGGTTTTCCCCCATGCCTATAAAATCATAAATTCATACCTTTGAAATCATTTTCATCATCAAAGCATTAATTTGAAAACAAACTTTATCAAAAGCTTAAATCATACTTTTTAACTCGCTTGAAATCATCATTTTCAAGTATAAATTAATCAAATCAATAGCCATAAAATCATAATATGAAAAAATAATTAAAAATCTGATATAAATACTCTCAGTTAAAAGAAAAATATCCACTCACTGTGCTAAGGAAAATCGCGGGTGTGGTATGCGGCGTCGGTGACCTCCGAGTGGCTTGACGTTGATCTAATACCAAAGAAACCGTTAGATTTTATATAATAAATGAGAAAAGTTTATACAATCAAAGGTAAATGTTCAGGCATATGGTATGACTTATCATGTGGATACTCATCTATACAAAGCCCCTAGAGTACCCCTAAACGTCTTAGAATTAAACTGGAATGGTTTTAAAACAAGTCCTGGAACAGCGCTTGCCGTCGCGACACAGCCCCTTCTGCGCGTCGCGATGCACACCAAAATCCAGTAATCATGATCTGCTTCATGCGTCGCGACGTACGCCCTCTTTGGCGTCGGGACGCGTACCAGTTTTCCAGGATCCATAATTTTAATTACACTTCATACACCATTTCTTAACATCATTCAAACCACAATCAGAACAAATATATCACTTAACATCAATTTCACCCTTCAATACCACTATATAACCAAGCCATAATCATAACAAATATACCAAATAACATCAATTACACTTTCATACAACCATTTATAAATCCCAACTCAACTTCATATTTAAGGATTTTACAAGTTTGGGAATTCCTCAAATCTCCAATTCATTGACTCAAAACCAAATATTCATCATTAAACTCAAACCAATAACATTCTTCAAGCATCAAATCATCAAAACCTAGAAAATTTAGATTTGGGTTTTTGCCTTTCTCACATTAAATTAAATTATTTATTCACAAGTATAACTCCTTAAGCTTCTTTATCACACTTACAAGCTTGCATGTAGCTTTGGAGCCCTAGATTTGGTAGAAAATGTGGAAACTTTTCTGGAAAGAATAGGTTGGGAGTTCTTTTAGGGAGGAGAGAGAAGAGGAGAGAATAATGAAAGAAGAAAGAAAAACGTGGATTGTGGGTTCTTCTTTTCTCTTTCTCTTTTTTTTTTACAAAATACATGCATGCTGGACACTTGTGAATGAGGTTTGGCAAATGGTTTTAACCTTGTTAACAATATTCACAAGTTTAGATACAATAATAAAATAAGTATGTACTAAACATGATGGTGTTGATCCAACTCTTATAATCCTTACCGAACCTTAATATGTTATCCCAAATATTATAAATATTGCGACTAAAATTGGGCTCTTATGCCATCTCCAAATTTATTCGCTATCCCCCGGAATAATTTAATCCCAATCACTAAATTACTACTCTAATAGAGTTATGAAAATTCAAGTCTTATATTCTCTTACACAAGCCAACTAACCTTGTCATTAAGCATCTAATGCTTTCTTGCAATGGCCAACACAAAAATGTGAATGTCATACCAAAGCATAAGAAATGATAAGTTAAAGACAAGGACTTTGTCATTAAGCATCTAATGCTTTCTTTTAATGGCAAACACATAAATGTGGAGGCCATACCAAAGCATAAAATGCATTAGTTAATGACAAATATATTAGGTGTATACATGCCACCTAAAAGACATAATTACTTGGATGACATGGTAAGCCATATGGCTTTGTCTCCAATGGTAAATAAAAATCAATATCTTAATAATGATTTATTTACTTTCAATTATGTTGTAGTAATTATCTTATAATTATTACTAACTTGATTATCTCATAATCAAGACTTAATTATCTCATAATCAAAGAATTCTAGAAAACATTAATTTAAACTAATTTAACATAGTTTTCATTTGTGAGAATAAATATTATTAATCTCATTAATAATATATAAATATAAAGTGAGCATATAATTAGACAATCTAATTATATTAGGTTTGCTACAGTTAATCGAGCTAGCACGGGGACCAAATTGACCTACGGTTCCGAGCTCCAATAATTCTGAAATATTAATTAAACTCTTTAATCAAATATTACAAATTATTAACTCCGCGTTATTCCACTAAAAACTCGAAGTTGAACTCTCGTTATCTTAGATGGATAATTTAAAATCGAACAACTTCGGTTTCCATCGATATAGTCATTACATATGGATATAGCCCTTCATGAATATCTCATAAATAGAGCTGGGCCATAAGTCAGTTAAACCTCTCTAAGTATTTTGTCTCTTAATTACCATTGATTTTATAATTAATAATTAATTCATAACAATTATAAATATAAACTTTTTATTCGTAATAGAAAAGTTGAGCACTCAAATTGTTCAAGTCCCGAATCAACTCTTAAAAAAAATATTCTTCTATTTCTCGTAAGAATGAGTGAATTATGTATCTATGTAAAATGTTCCCACCTACACACCAAACCATATCCCCAAAATATGTAGTTATTGGCCGTGAATGCAACACCAACCTCACCATAGTAAATCAAAGGACATAGCCTGTTATGCAGGAGTTCGTAGTACACTCAGGATTAAGATCGAATCCATATATAACCATCTATTAGATAAAATTAATTTCTTCGGTTAACAGATATTAAAAGAAATTCATATTTATCTGCGTCCAGTCCTATATGATCTCATCATACAAGGTGCCTTCATTCCCATATCACTACATGATTGATCTTGAATCAAGGTCGTCATACAAGTATAGAATTACCGTAGCTATAGATAAACCACAAACAAAGTACCCTTTTTGTTTGCTCTCTATGGACTATTTAGATTACTACTTCAGACATAAACCCTCTTGTGCATCAAACATACACTAAATCTGAAGGTACAATAGTAATTAAGGTAAACAAGATAATTGGACAAATGCGATATAATAAAAACAAACATAATAAAATGAATAATTTATTTATTATTATTGCAATAATCAATTTTTTTTACAATACATAAAGCTTTAGGACATAAATCCCAACATAAGGTCTTCTAACAAACATCTGCATAATGTATGTGTATATATAGTTTACATGAAATTTGTTCTTGCTTTTTTTGATGGGCGTGGTACTTACTGAGTTTTATAACTAATACCACATCAGTTTACTAGTTTTGTAGGTTCGCATCCAGATAAGTCAACCATCAAGTTTTGGATGTTTAAGCACGAGATGAGAGATCACCCCAGTTGCAGTCACTTGCTATAGTGTCCTGGGAAATATATTTGTGTATTGATGTTTGTACCTCCTATGTATGTATTTGATCGTGCAAAGTACTTTGTTATATGTATGTAAATTTAAATTCCATGTGTAAGTGTAATTGTGGGCAAAAAGCCCTTATGAATTGAGGATGAGATTTGATGTTTTGGGCTGGATCGGAGGTCCATTTTGTAAATGATGTTTATTGCAGATCATTTTGATATTGGACTGTGTTCCATATTGTCAAATTTTAAGGTGCGCCATGTCCGTTTTCCATTAGGAGTGTGGCTTGGGGAGATGGGTTATCTCCGTCTCTTGCCAGTAACATCATGCCTTTAGCTGATGTAAGAGCGAAGCAGGATTTTCGTTATACCTATGACGTAGGTGACAATGACACTGTTGAGCTCGCAGCTCATAGAGAGTACAAATGAGTACTAATATGAGAATTAAAGAGTTGCCACCAAGTATAAGACACTAGGAATGATTTAAGACCATACTACACCCCTCGCAAGGTCGACCTTAAACTCATTTGGGTTTAGAACGGTCTCTTACTTATGCAGTTTATTATCAAGGTTTGAAGAGAGATATCACCATATCTTTTAATGTAAACGCACACAAAATAATTGAAAAGCACATAAAAAAAACATAAACATAAGAAATAAGAACGAATAATAAAAAACATATCTATTGAGCAGTACAATAATAATACACTAAACAAATAAATTACCTTTGATTGGCTGGACATGGTAATGTCCGACTGGATTTATGTTTTAAAGTGTACGTCCAGCCAGATTTACTAGGAATCTAGCCTGATATGCAGTGTAATCCAGAATCACAAAATCATAATAATATGAAGATTAAAGAAAAATAAATGGGATAACTCATGCAAAATACTATGAAAATTATAAAAGGATAAGTAGGCCAAAATAAATAAAAACATATATTCCTTCTTGGGTACTTGGAGCTGTATCCCAAGTTCTGACCGCACTATAGTCTTTTTGCATTCGGCTAAAAAATTTACGTCTTGGTTTCCATCTTATATACCATAGGAAAATATTCTGCAAATATAGCCTTATATACGACCGAAGTAGATTTATTACTTATGTATGTCCGGCCATACATATAATATGTCGGCCGAGATACCGTGTCAAAATAATAAATGTGGAATTAAGTGAGAAAGGCTTCAAGTCTAACCTTAGGTGTATCTCGGCTCCAAGAACACGTCTAAGAGTTTTGGCTGGTTCTTGGCTTTATCTACTAGAGAAATACTTAAAGAGTTTTGGATCTTTGTTTAGTTGTTAGGTGCATGTGTTTCACTAATTTTTAGATCAGTTGCAAGCTTCAAATTCGGATCCAGAAAGGTCCATCTCTATAAAAAAAAAAGCCTTTGTTTGAGTAAAGCTTTTATTTTATAGTGATGGTTTCTTAGTAAATAATAAAATAATCTCATTTAAATAGGAAAATATTAATAAGGCAATTGGTAATTATGAAAGGTGTTATATGGAAAAGAAGATAATTGGAAAGTGAACTGGAAACGCAACGCATGTCTGGCCGGAATTAGGGGTCTATATTTGTCCGGATGTATATGGTTTCTCTCTAGTATTAGATCTTACAATCTTTCTTAACTTTCATACAGTGCCTCTACATGAGACTCATCATCAGGCCATATAAAAATACAATGTCTACAGTCGCCATCACTTGGTAGGCTTGTGCAGTGTGTGACGGTGACAAGTCTATCAATATCATGCATGCATTTTTACTTACCTAGCTTGTTTGGTGTCGTCGGACTTACCTTGTATTGGTTTCAGTCTAATTGTTGGCTTGATGGTTGATGGACCCTCGGTTCTATTGATGATCAGATCGTTTGCATTGAGAACTACCACTTGAGCCTCCCAGTTTCTTATAAGAGCTGAGAGATGCCTAGATCTATGTCGTTATATAATTGATGAACCCACAGGTTGTCCAATGATTCGGTTTTGATGATTGATGTTCAAAATCCAAACCACTTTGGCATTTCAAAATCCAAATATTTTTAGTATTCCAAGCTCATTGGCACTCAAAATCTACTTGGAGTGCTAGCCTTTTCTAATATTTCCAACTCTATTGGTGTTCCAGATCCGTTTATCATTCTAAATCTAGTGGCACTCAAACTCCATTGGTGCATGAGGTGATGGGCCCTCAAATCCTCTACTTCATTTTGTTTGTGAGATGATGGGCCCTCGAGTACACCGATTCAATTGTGAGAGGCTATATTCCAATGCCTTCATTCCTGAGTTCATTTGTGTTATTGGTGTTCCAAATCTGGTGGTGTTCCAAATCCTTTCCCAACTCCAATTCCAAGTTTGTCGTTGTTCAAGTTCATTTCCAAATTCATTGGTATTCCAAATCCATGTCCAATTCCAAAATCCAAACGACTTCTTCTAATTTGTTTTCAATTCCAAGTTTCCAATTCCAATTTCCAAGTTTGTCCAGCTTTCCAAATCTGTCTAGCTTTCTAATTACCGTTCCAAATCTTTCTAACTTCATCAGCGGTCTAAATCCGTTTAGTGTTCCAAGTCTAGTGTTCTAAATCCATTTTGGCTTTCTAAATTTTTTGGTGTTCCAAGTCCGTTGGCATTCTAATTCCGACAGTGTTCCAATCTCATTGGCGTTCCAAAGCAGTTTTAGAATCCAATTCCAAATCTATCATCATTCCGAATTCATTGGTATTTCAAATCCATTGGTGTTTCAAGACCATCTTCAATCCTTTTGGCATTCTAAAATCGTTAGCGTTCTAAGTTCTTTAGTGTTCCAATCCTATGGACATTCCAATTCCGTTCAGATTTCCAAATTTGTTGGCGTTCCATAACCATTTCTAATTTTTTGATCTAAAGGCATCTCATAATTTATTATTTTTAGAGGTGTTACAAAACCTAATTACGCGGTGGGTGTCACTCCAAGCTATTATATCTAGGTGGGCCTCGCCCCCAGTTAATACGTTTAGGCGAGACTCACCCCCAATATTCTTTCTTAGGCGAGCTTCACCCCATGTCTTGTCCTTCTGACTATCGGGTGTTGTGTGTCTTGAATGCTTCAACTTTTGATTTCAACTGAGTGTTTTTGCTCTGTTTCCTAGAGGCTAGCTTTGTCCAAGTTTACTGCAAAGGAAATGCTATATGTACATATGCATGTAAGTATGCAAATGATCTCTAGCTGATTGCCCATTCCTCGACCTGTAGAAGGTCGTGATGCTTTCCGCAGAGGTATCGTCTGATTATGTCTTACTTCTGTCCGTGATGTCCCTTGAGGCTCCCCCGAATAATAGATTTTGCTATCCAAATTATTTTGTGTGTGTTTTATTTTTCTTGTAATCTTTTTTCTTTCAGTAATTAAATTATGTAAAGTTTTATTAAAATCATGAGTAGTTAATTCTTTTCTGCTGGGGTAAAGGGTAAAACTCTAGATATGAGAGAGTAATTTAAATCTAGATTAATTATTGACAAGCTTTGTTACCGCCTTCATGGCTTGTTTATTTATTTGGCATAATATAGTACCCAACTGGACTTGTTATAGACAAATGTTATCACCGCCTTTATGGTTGATTTTATATTTGTTGACATAATTAATTCCTGAAGTAAATTAATTGGGTAATAATGATAATTTATATATTATAAAAAGTAATTCTCTATATTTGAAATATCAAAAGTGGATCTCCTAGTCCCAATATTCAATTTATTGTTAAAGTTCAATTTAAAATTATCCATCACTTCAAAAAATTCAGCCTTTTTTATTTTCACTCGAATTGTTATTTTATTTTACTAAATCTATTCCGTGTGGATCGACCCCAGACTTACAGGTTATTTTATTACTTCAACACTCTTATACTTAGGAGTAAAAAACCATTTTGTTAGTATGAAAATGATTGTATGGGCCTTGTAATGGTATTACAATATCTGATATAGAAATTGGTTGTTTGCAAAGAGTCTGTGATATGCTCTCTGATTCTCACAATGAATATGTTTATATGTAAGGAATTTGTATTGTGTTTTCTGTTTCTGATGTGTGATTGAGACTGACTTTGTGATATTCGTGTTGGATATGTGTGTGCTCAGTTTTCTTTTTGATGACTATGGTATGTTTGGTAGACAGAAGATTTAAAAACATGCATGAGTCACGTTTTTAAGTGTGTATGTAATTTGGGGTTTGAACATTCGAAAAAGTTTGTGAATAAGGTTTATGATTCGCACCAGGTACGC
The DNA here is from genome assembly GCA_019454045.1 of Zanthoxylum bungeanum. Taxonomy (NCBI): domain Eukaryota; kingdom Viridiplantae; phylum Streptophyta; class Magnoliopsida; order Sapindales; family Rutaceae; genus Zanthoxylum; species Zanthoxylum bungeanum. The sequence continues at coordinate 273,716 of SKCR01026713.1, forward strand.
TACATGAATTTAGATTCTGGATCGGTTTATGTATGTGTTATCAGAAGATAGCATGTTTAGAGGATGTAAAGTTCAGTACAAAGTTTAAAGATTTTCTGACAAACAACTTCATATATGTGTGTGTGTATATATATATATGTTTATATATACTTTACTTGAAATTCGTTCTTGCTTTTCCTGATTTATGTGGTTACTTACTGAGTTTTATAACTCACACCACATCAGTTTACTAGTTTGCAAGTTGGCAACCAAATTGGTCAACCATCAAGTTTTGGATGCTTAAGCTTGAGACAAGAGATCACCCCAGTTGTAGTCACCCGCTCTAGTGTCCTGAGAAATGTATTTATGTATAGATGTTTGTACTTCCTGTGTATATATTTGATCATGCATCACACATTATTATATATATGTAAGTTTAAAGTTTTAATGTCTATGTATTGTTGGAGTTTTGGGCGGTAATTCGGGTAAACGCAGCAGAACGCGGAAAATCAAAATTTTCCGATTTCAATTATTTTTCTTGGGCAATTAAAATAAACTAATTTATTTCAATTACTCAATACTTAAAAACTGATATTTTTACCCAAAAATAGATTTTTCAAAATTTACCATTTTGCCCCAAAACTTTGTATTTTATTCATTTTAGTCCAAAATTGTCAAATACAATTCTAATTGATTTCAAATCAATTCAAAATGATTTATTCATGCCTTATACATGAAAATATAATTTTGCAACTCAAGAAAACAATTTTTCCATTATTGCCGAATGGTCCCTCAATTTTCAAGAATTTTCAATTTGGTCATTTTTGTTCAAAACATGTCAAGATCAAATCCAAAAATTTCCAAATTTAATATACATAAAATCTCATCACATATATGAAAATCCCCATATTTGGTGAAGGTTAAAAACCCTAATTTTATAATTTCACAAATTAACAAAATTAACACTAAATTAATCAAATTCAAGACTTTAATTCAATTCTTACAACACCAATCAAGCCTCACCATCATGAAATAGCTGAAGAAGAATTCTAGGTCAATCATAAGTGGCTAAAAGACTCTAGAATGGCAACTAACCATCAAAATGGCAAAAAGAATGCTTAATAAACAATTTAAAGCAATCTAAGTTAACATACATGCTTCCATCTTTTAATCAAGCTCCCAATCATCAAAACACAACCATAAGAAAGTAGAGAATAAACTAAGCTACACATGTTGAAGCTTATGATCATAGAAACAATTTTCAAGAAGAAGAAAGTGTGAAAATCCTTACCAAATTTCCAAAATAAGCAAGCTTTTCTTCTTTCTTTTCTTTTTCTCCTCTTTCTCTCTTTTGTATTTGATTTTAGGGTTCATGAATGAATGAAATAAAATTGAAAATAAAGCTTATATAATTTCCCACAATTACAGATTTTGAATGGAAAAAAATGGCCACATTTTTCAATTTTATTTTAATTAATTGGAAAATGATTTAATTATTTTTGTGGTGTAAAAACATTAATCAAATTAATGTTTATCACATTCCAACCAATTAAATCATGCAAATTTAACCAATCATAATTGGCCACTTTATGCAATAAAGAAATGCCATTTATCATTCTTTAATAAGAAAATAAGATATTAAATATTTAATTAATTCAATTATTCAACATTTGAATGATTAAATAATTAAATACAAATATCTCAAAAATATATGTATTATATTTATATTAAATAATCAAAATACATATATTAGTAATAAATGTCAAATATCACAATTCGACATTTAATAAATGGCCAAAAGATCTCAAAAGCATGTATTTTCGTTTAACCGTTAAACGACTTTTAAATAATCAGTATTATTTATAAAAGTTGCCCTAGTGCCCTACGAGTATATCTTATTAGTGAGACTCTCTAGGTTCAGGCATATCCGTTACGAAATCCAATTTCGTGTCCATAATCTACCCACCCGTAAATTATGACGAACACGGATAAAATCTCTGAACCATACAGGTCGAGGTCACTGCATACTTATAATCCTTCTGTCACAAGTGTCCGGATTATCCCAGAGATATAGATATAAACTTCAAATCTCTTTAGGTATAATCTTGTCGACGATTATATTAGCAATCTCTTAAAATAACACTTAGAACTGATTTTTACAGTGTACCACGGGCCCATGGATTTAACAGATTACTAATTCCATGATGGATACCTATGCTCTGTACACAGAACTAACAGATCATATCTTGATATGCACAGGATATCCTGAGGATCAGTCCACACCCAACGAACAGGCGGGGGTCTGATCTAAATAGATCGGTGACGTGACTGCCATCAAAGTGTGGAGGATACCTCATACATCCACAGTGGTACCTCAAGTCGGAGGATCACTATGCTCACTCAACCTGAGAAGATTCTTATTGACGTTGGTGTACCATCTATTAAGAATCTTCGGTAAGTCGTTCAGTGTTTATCCGATATAAACACCTACGTGTCTATACGAGTCTCCCGAGACTCATGGTTCATTGAGAAACCATTAGAATCCAGCATTCCAATATACGACACGTACCGGTCTCAGCGGGTTTACTTACTGACCAAGTAATTGTAAACCTTGACCAGGAACAGTTAAAGAATGATACTGTTATGATACTGCTCAATGTCAATTGCGACGCTTTTGCAACTGTATCATAACCAATCACTCTATGGTTATTTACGTCTTTACCATATAATAAAAGAATTTATATTACAGAAACTGATTATTTTATTCATTAATAAAATATATATATAACAGTATTTACAAGGAAATACATAAGAAATTGGCGCTCAGAGCACCAACCCTAACAAAATCTCCCACTTACTCTAATGCCAATATCGATTGTATCTAATACCCATCGACTCCACATGCTTATTAAATAAGTTCAGAGGTATGGCATTCGTGAGCGGGTCTGCTACGTTATCTTCACTGGGAACTTTGCACACCACAATGTCACTTCACGACACAATCTCTCGAATAATGTGGTACTTTCGTTCCACATGCTTCGACTTCTGATGCGCCCTCGGTTCTTTTGCTTGCGCAATGGTACTAGTATTATCACAGTATAACGGAATCGGATTCTCGATACTCGGGAAAACTCCCAGTTCTGTGATAAACTTCTTAAGCCAAACAGTTTCTTTTGCAGCTTCAGAAGCAGCAATATATTCCGCCTCTGTGGTGGAATCAACTGTAGACCCCTGTTTGGAACTTTTCCAACAAACTGCACCTCCGTTAAGGGTAAATATGAATCCTGATGTAGACTTTCTATCATCGGGATCCGATTGGAAATCAGAATCCTTATACCCATTAACCTGCAGTTCATTTCCTCTATAAATGATAAACTTATCCTTAGTACCTTTAAGATACTTCAGGATATGTTTAACGACCATCCAATGGTCATTTCTTGGATTGGACTGATATCTACTGGTTACACCAACCGCGTAGCTAATATCAGGCCTCGTACATAACATAGCATACATAATGCTACCCAAACAAGAAGTATAAGGCTGATTAGACATTCTAATCTTCTCATCTTCTGTTTGTGGACACATCTTCTTCGTAAGATGAATGCCATGTCTGAACGATATATTTATTATCTTACAGTTAGCAAAATTATAATGTTCTAAGATCTTATCTATGTACGTCGATTGGGATAACCCAATAAGCTTTTTTTCTCTATCTCTATAGAGGTTTATACCCAAGATATAAGAAGCTTCACCCAGGTCCTTCAAGGAGAAATTCTTACAGAGGTAATCTTTGATACCTTGCATATTCCTATATCATTCACAATGATTAGGATGTCATCAACATAGAGAACCAAAAATACTATCATACTCCCACTGGCCTTTTGGTACACACAGGATTCTTCCGTATTATTGAGAAAACCAGACAATCTAATAATCTCATAGAATCGAAGATTTCAACTTGCGAAGCTTGCTTAAGTCCATAAATGGACTTCTTAAGCTTACAAACCATGCCTGAGGTTTCGCTGGATACAAAACCCTATGGTTGTTCCATATAGATTTCTTCATCAAAAAACCCATTTAGAAAAGCCGTTTTGACATCCATTTGCCAAATCTCGTAATCATGGTAAGCAACAATAGACAATAAAATCCTTATAGACTTTAGCATCGCAACTGGCGAAAAGGTTTCATCGTAGTTGACATCAGGTCACTGCGTGTAACCTTTAGCTACCAGTCTGGCCTTAAAGGTTTCAACTTTTTCGTCAGGCCCACGCTTCCTTTTGTAAACCCATTTACTACTGATAGGAACAATTCCTTTAGGAAGCGAAACCAAGTCCCAAACTTGATTCTGATGTATAAAGTCTAACTCTGATTTCATGGCCTCTTGCCACTTCGCGGAGTCGATGTCCAACATCGCTTCTCTATAGGTATAAGGGTCGGTCTCTTCAACTAAGAGAACATCTAAACTCTTTTCTTGTATCAAATACAAGCGTTCAGGAGGTTTAGACACCCTTTGGGACCTACAGAGTGTGTGTGTTGAAAGCTCTTCATCTATTTGAACTTCAGGTTCCTCCACTGGTTCGTTGGTTCCAGGTTGTCCTTCATCAAGTTCAACCTGTCTATGATTACCTCATTCAGACAAAAATTCTACCTCTAGAAATTTTACGAAGCGAGCTACGAACACATTTCGATGCTCGGTATCATAGAACAAATATCCTTTCGTATTTGAAGGATATCCAACAAACCTAAACTTCTGCCCTCGAGGCAAAAGCTTATCCTGCTGAGCCATCCTGACATAGGCAGGACAGCCCCAAATCTTAACATAATTAAGATTCGGTTTCTTACCAGTCCATATCTCATATGGAGTTGTAGGAAAAGCCTTAGAATGAATCTTATTCAAAAGATGTGCATCAGTTAAAAGAGCATATCCCCATAAGTAATAGGGCAAATCTGTAAAACTCAACATCGATCGAACCATATCCAATGAAGTCTGATTTCTCCTTTCGGAAACTACATTGTGCTGTGGAGTACCCGGGGGAGTATATTAAGCAAGAATCTCATTCTCCTTTAAATAATCGGTGAACTCACCACTCATATATTCACCGCCTCGATCAGATCGAAGACATTTAATATATTTACCAGTTTATTTTTTTACTTCATTTCGGAATTCCTTGAACTTTTCAAAGGTTTCTGATTTCTGTTTCATCAAATAAACATAACCATACCGTGACAAATCATCGGTAAAGGTAACGAAGTAGGAAAAACCACTGTGAGTGGTGTGACTCATGGGACCACATACATCAGAATGTATTAGTTCCAATAAGTCAGTGGCTCGGTGTCCTACACCTGAAAATGGGACTTTGGTCATCTTACCCCGAATATAAGATTCACAAGTTGGATAAGGTTTAATGGTGAGATCCTGTATCAAACCATTCATAACCAACTAGGTTAGGCGTTTCATGCCTATATGACCCAACCGCATATGCCATAGTTCAATATTATTTATATCAGATACTTTACGTTTATTAATACTAGCATTAAAGATATCTTGTGAGGTATGAAAAATGTAATGACCATGCTCATTTGGATAAACAAGGATCTGAACATTAAATCTATTATATAAATATAAAGAATGATTCTTAATATTTACATTATAGCCTTCAGTATCTAATACAACAAGTGATACAATGTTCGCAACACATCCTAGTACAAAAAAGCAGTCATGCAACAAAAGCCTCCCACTGGGTAGGGGAATCTCGCAAGCCCACATCAACTGCATCCAAATAGTCGCCACTCCCGAATCGAAATTGCATATCCCCATATTTTAGCCATCTACTTTCCTTCAGCACCTGTAACAAATTGCAAATGTGAATTGGACAAGCAGAATCAAAATTCCAACTGGATGACATAGCTTCACAAGCTAATGAGATATCAATAATGGGAAAAATAAAAATACCTGAAGTAGATTCTCTTTCCTTTCGGATCTGGGCCAAGTAATTAGGACAGCTCCTCTTCCAATGGCCGATCTTGCTACAGTGGTGGCATTTATCTTTAGCAGCTCTCTTGGGTTTGGCTATCTTATCTTGTGGTGGAAGATTTGTACCATTCTTTTTCTTCCATTTCTTCTTTTTCCCTTTCTGTTTAGATTGGGAGGAAGTAGGAAGAGCAGTGGGTTTAGGAGGGCGAGTCGGTACTCCCTTCCTCAAATCTTCCTCCGCAGTCTGCAGCATCTTATGCAGCTTCTGGTAAGAACAGCTAATCCCATTCATATTGAAATACATCACAAATTGGCGATATGACGGTGGCAGAGATCCAAGTATGACACTATGTCCTAAAGTGTCATTGAGATGGAAATTATAGTGCCTCAACTGTTCGATCAAATCAATCAGATGAAGCACGTGAGGACTCACAGCCTGTCCCTCTTCTAGTTTTGCATGGAACAGTTTCATAGCAAATTTATTAACCGAGACCCGTTCTTGGTTCATAAAAGACTCTCGCAACTGCGTCATCATAGTATATACGTCGGACAATCCAAAATATTACCTCTTAAGCTCCGGTGCCAAGGAACTGAGAATGTATGATTTGACTCGTCTATCATCATCTCTCCACTTTTGGAGAGTCTCATGTTCCTCTGGTGTAGCATCAGGTGCTATGGCCAGTGGCAACAGACCTTCCACTACATATTCTATTTGCTCAAACCCAAGAACAATTCTCAGATCCAAGTCCCAATCTGTAAAGTTTTCGGCGCCTTTAAGCTTGTTCGTATCAAGTATATGAGCAAAAGGATTAGGAGTAGGTGCCGCCATTGCAAATCTATCATATAGATAGCGAAAAACGGTTAGCAGATATAACAGTTTCATATAATATAAATCAAACAAAACATAAATAGATCATGAATTTTTAATCTACAAATGCCCCGCCCACTATTACATGCAATACTGTAATCCCCAAACAGAATGCAAACAAACAATTAATCAAATTAAATATAATAGTGAAATGTGGATCCCATGAATATATTTCAGCTCACAGCTCTGGCACGATCTCGCCTACGTATATTCATTAGGTAGACAACTCATTATCAATCACTCAATAGTGACTCCTAGGTTCAGGTCCTGGTCGTTTCTCGTTGTGACAGCTTTGGCACGTTCACAATGAGGCGTACCAAGGTTAAACTTATCAATGATAAATTCAAGATACTTGCGTAGTCCTGACAGCTTTGGCATGTTCAGGATTTCTACTTTCGCTTGAATTTATCTAGTATCACATATACATCTGGTATGGATAAATTTCTATCAACTACACCCTCAATGCTTTGCCACGATCTCGGATGTAGCCATAGAACAGATATCCACAAACTGTATTGACAAGACGGACCAAGAAATGTGTATCCAATACATATTACTTTCTAAAACCTTATTAATTAGGGATTTTCCGCTAGGGTTGAGCATCGGTTCCGGGTCTACCCGGACCGAAAATTCGAGTTTGGAACCATAACCGGTTGTAACCGGTCTGGTTCCTGTTCCAAATATAAGGAACCGGTTGTAACCGATCCGGTTCTGGTTCCAGAATTACCGGAACCGGAACCGGAATATTTGAACATTTGAACATTCTGACTTGCATGCTCTGCTACCAGAAGAGATATTGCTGATTTTTATGTAGCAGTTAAGTTGAGGATCCTGAAGGATGAGGTGCAAAACATGAGGTAATTGGATGTGAAATAATCACAAATATGATAACTGGAATGTGGTATCGGTTGGTGAAGAGACCTTATAGGATTTGTTGTAACAGCTCATCCCTATAGAGTGGAGATTATTGAGTGCATGAGTAAGGAAGGAACAATTTAGCTAAAATAAAAATAATGGCTCAGATCCTTCAGAAAGAAAGAACAAGTGATATGTCAAAGAAGGAATATGCTTATAACTCAAATAACAATAGAATTAATGTCCCTGGCCCCAATATTTGTAGTAAGGTTCATTTAGTTGAGTTTAAAATAGTTAAGTGGGGATTATTTGCATAGCATTTTTTTTATCTGTGGAGACACCACATGGAAGCACAATTGAAGTTGTTCTGTTGAAAAGGAAATTTTAAGTGACATTATCCATGTGGTGGTTGCTATTCACTTGCACCAATTTCCTTTTGTTGTGCAATTTCTTTCATCAAGTAGTAACTGAATTGGCACTTGAAATATGTTCATGGTAGATCTTATTAGTAAAAGTAATTTTTATTCAATGGAGGAAATTTGTTGTTATGAATCTTCTCATCCCTGGTAAAATATAGATGTATATTTCTAGTTTTTGAATTTAAGCACAGTAATTTTATTACCTTACAATTGCTACTCATAATATCACAGCTCTAACATCGTATTGATGCTTACCTTCTAATTCCTTTTGTGTTCTGCTACGTTTCATTGTCATCATCAATGCTTTACTTGTGCAAGGCCATGGCCTCAAGTTAGCTAGTTACAAAATAAAGCCATTTTATTGAACTCTTGATAATGTCTGTTGGGCTAGTGCTCACAATTTAAGTTTCTACCTCTGATGCAACTCTTGATAATGTCTGCAGGGCTAGTGCTCACAATTTAAGAAAAGAACCAGCAGCTTCAGTCAGGTTTCGTGAACATCCCCAATACCACCATTGTATCCAATAATTTTTCATTAAATGACAATGTTATATTAATAGGGTAATTCGGAACCAGACCGGAACCGAATTGGAACCGAATAATAGGGTACCCTATTTAATTGGGTAGGTTCCGGTTCCACTAAGTTAGGAACCGATTTTTTCCGGGTAGGTTCCGGTTCCATACGGAACCGGAACCGAAACCGGTTTTGCTCACCCCTATTTTCCGCAAAGATGATATGTATTTAATTTAATCAAATTAATTAAATACAAGCATGTATCAAGTGAGAACACAATTAAACAACGAATTTAAAGGCATATTCATATCATGTGTCGAGATTCAAACCTGCTCAGATACCATTTTTGTTGGAGTTTTGGGCGGTAATTCGGGTAAACGCAGCGGAACGCGGAAAATCAAAATTTTCCGATTTCAATTATTTTTCTTGGGTAATTAAAATAAACTAATTTATTTCAATTACTCAATACTTAAAAACTGAAATTTTTAACAAAAATCAGATTTTTCAGAATTTAACATTTTGCCCCAAAACTTTGTAGTTTAATCATTTTAGTCTAAAATTGTCAAATACAATTATAATTGATTCCAAATCAATTCCAAATGATTTATTCATGTCTTATACATGAAAATATAATTTTGCAACTCAAGAAAATAATTTTTCCATTATTGCCGAATGATCCCTCAATTTTCAAGAATTTGCAATTTGGTCATTTTTGTTTAAAACATGTCAAGATCAAATCCAAAAATTCCTAAATTTAATATACATCAAATATACATCAAATCTCATCACATATATGAAAAGCCCCAAATTTGGTGAAGGTTAAAAACCCTAATTTTATAATTTCACAAATTAACAAAATTAACACCAAATTAATCAAATTCAAGATTTTAATTCAATTCTTACAACACCAATCAAGCCTCACCATCATGAAATAACTCAAGAAGAATTCTATATCAATCATGAATGGCTAAAAGACTCTAGAATGGCAACTAGCCATCAAAATGGCAAAAAGAATGCTTAATAAACAATTTAAAGCAATCTAAGTTAACATACATGCTTCCATCTTTTAATCAAGCTCCCAATCATCAAAACACAACCATAAGAAAGTAGAGAAGAAACTAAGCTACACATGTTGAAGCTTATGATCATAGAAACAATTTTTAAGAAGAAGAAAGTGTGAAAATCCTTACCAAATTTCCAAAATAAGCAAGCTTTTCTTCTTTCTTTCTTTTTCTCCTCTTTCTCTCTTTTGTATTTGATTTTAGGGTTCATGAATGAATGAAATAAAATTGAAAATAAAGCTTATATAATTCCCCACAATTACCGATTTTGAAGGGAAAAAATATTGGCCACATTTTTCAATTTTGTTTTAATTAATTGGAAAATGATTTAATTATTTGTGATGTGTAAAAACATTAATGAAATTAACGTTTATCACATTCCAACCAATTAAATCATGCCAATTTAACCAATCATAATTGGCCACTTTATCCAATAAAGAAATGCCATTTATCATCCTTTAATAAGAAAATAAGATATTAAATATTTAATTAACTCAATTATTCAACATTTGAATAATTAAATACAAATATCTCAAAAATATATGTATTATATTTACAGTAAATAATCAAAATACATATATTAGTAATAAATGTCAAATATCACAATTCGACATTTAATAAATGGCCAAAAGATCTCAAAAGCATGTATTTTTGTTTAACCGTTAAACGACTCATAAATAATCAGTATTATTTATAAAAGTTGTCGTAGTGCCATACGAGTATATCTCATTAGTGAGACTCTCTAGGTTCAGGCATATCTGTCACGAAATCCAATTTCGTGACCATAATCTACCCACCCGTAAATTATGATGAACACAGATAAAATCTATGAACCATACAGGTCGAGGTCACTGCATATGTATAATCCTTCCGTCACAGGTGTCCAGATTATCCCAAAGATATAGATATAAACGTCAAATCTCTTTATGTATAATCTCGTCGATGATTCTATTAAAAATCTCTTAAAATAACACTTAGAACTGATTTTTACAGTGTACCATGGGCCCATGGATTTAACAGATTGCTAATTCCATGATGGATACCTATGCTCTGTACACAGAACTGACATATCATATCTTGATACGCACAAGATATCCTGAGGATCAGTCCACACCCAACAAACAGGCGGAGGTCTGATCTAAATAGATCGGTGACGTGACTGCCATCAAAGTGTGGAGGATACCTCATACATCCATAGTGGTACCTCAAGTCGGAGGATCATTATACTCACTCAACCCGAGAAGATTCTTATTGACGTTGGTGTACCATCTATTAAGAATCTTCGGCGAGTCGTTCAGTGTTTATCCGATATAAACACCTACATATCTATACGAGTCTCCCGAGACTCATGGTTCATTGAGAAACCATTAGAATCCAACATTCTAATATACGACACGTACCGGTCTCAGCGGGTTTACTTACTGACTAAGTAATTGTAAACCTTGACTATGAACAGTTAAAGAATGATGCTGTTATGATACTGCTCAATGTCAGTTGCGACGCTTTTACAACTGTATCATAACCAATCACTCTATGGTCATTTACATCTTTACCATATAATAAAAGAATTTATATTACAGAAACTGTTTATTTTATTCATTAATAAAATATATACAATAGTATTTACAGGGAAATACATAAGAAATTGGCGCTCAGAGCACCAACTCCACCATGTATAATTGTGGGCACAAAGCCCTTATGAATTGAGGATGAAATTTGATGTTGGACTGTGTTCCGGGCTGTCAAGTTTTAGGGTGTGTTATGTTCGTTTTTCCGTTAGGAATGAGGCTTAGGGAGATATGTTATTCCTGTCACTTGCCGATAACGTCCTGCCTTTGGCGGGGTATTACTTTTTGGTTCGGTTTTTTTAGATTCAGTAATTTTTTGTTCACTTGTATGAATAATATTGTAATTTTAAGGTTTAATACCATATTTTCTTATTTATGCACAAAATTTCAAATGAATGGTATAAATTTTAAGGTATGCAATAGTTTCATGTAAAATCAATGTCAAATATTTGTTTTTAGTACAAAAGACAAAATTCATGTTCAATGCCTCATATTTTTATATTTAATGCTGAAAATTTTAGGTCATTTGATATTCAAGTAACATGTAAGGATGGCAACGAGCTAGATATAATACGAGGATACAAATATTCGTATCCAGTTTGTTCAATTAACATGCATGAAAATTTAACTTATACCCGATCCTGACATATCGAGTTCTTGCTAGTCCCCGTTTACATGAGGATGTTACACGATTAGAACGGGGATATAAATACTCATATCCGACCCATCTAATTAATAAATATAAGAAAATTTTCTTACATATCTTAACAAATTCATCTCTATTGAATTTTTGTCATCCCTAAAACAAGAATAATTTAACATTGCTCGCCTAAATAAGACATTTCAAAACAGATTCTAAAAGCTGACCAATTGATGCCAAATAGTAACTACACAACAGGGGCCATACAAATAGAACACCATCTCACTAGTAGGGATGATAAAAATCACCATGGGACACAGTCCCTCGGAGATCCTTTCTGATTAAGGAGGAGATTGGGGATGAAAAATTAAAAAAAAAATTAACATCGGGGACGAAGAAAATTTAATACCCATTTCTTATTCGGGGAATGGACGAGCATTAGGTAAAATCATCATCGTCTCGTCATTATCCATTTAATTTGTATTTTATTTATTTTTAATTTTTTAATAAATATGTTCAAATTTTTATTTACAAATATATATATTTAAATAAAAAATATCTTAATATTTATAAAAAAATATATAAATTATAACTAATATAAGGGTTTAAATGAAACAATTATGTATATAATCAATTTTTAATGAGGGATCCATCATTATATTAAGTTACTGACTAAATAAAAAGACAGAAAATATGAATTTCTATCTTCTAATAAATTATGATTTGTATAATAGATATAATCAATTTTTGAATATGTATGCTTGATTTATGAATAAAGTAATAGTTCAATTAATATATTTTTAAATAAATAAATTTTATTTTTTAAAAAAATATTTATTATTTAGGTTTCGGAGCCCCTCGAGATCCATTTTTATTATTCGGAGGTACCCATCCACTCCCCTAAAATAATTACGAATGAATAGAGAGAAGACATGATATCTAAATATTGTCCAAAAAAATACGGGGATATTGATCCCTCATGTCCCTCTCTCTCTCTATGCCATCACTACTTTCACGCGGATAAATTTCAACCCCAAGTTTTCTTAGCCAAGTGAGGCACTAAGTTCGCCCAACTTAGTCAGCCTTTCTCGCAAGTTCACGCAAGTCGCAAGCAGTGAATCCACACAATGTTCACACACCCTCACAACAAGCACACAAGCAACCCACGCATCAAGTAAATACAAGACACGCAAAGCTTTACAGGCAAACACACCCAACTTTTTTATTACTCACCAAAGCAATTACAAGGAACCATGCTTAGAACATGCAAAGGCTTACAATGAACATTCACTCTTGTGCACTCACGTACTATGCTATCTCATTCTTTGCATGTTCTTCAAAAATACAATATATACTAGCGGCAGTTACACCCCAACTACTCTAGGGTATGCTGTCCCAATAGGCACCAGCCAACAAATACACACACAGTTGTTACATCCCAACTACTACAGGAATGCATGACACCTAATGAATTATCCACACACACAAGCCTACAAATTTCCCCATATGTTTCCCAACTTGCAACCCACATCACATTACCGACAGTTACCCCGCAAATGTCCCTATGTGTGTTGCATGTGAAGCCAACTCTCTTGCATGTGTACGCCAACTGCCTTGCCTAAGGCAACATCAACTTCCGACGGACAGCACCAACTGCCCACACACAGAGCCCACCTAAGCCATGCGTATACTGCGAGTGATTGGCTGCCGCCAAAGCCACTCGTTCCCTATTTTTCTCGAGCAACCAGACTAAGGGGCTAACAAACCACCCCCACTTGAGCTAGACGAAACCCTCGTCGTAACTGAGTCAATATAGGCTTGGACTACCCTTTCAAATTGCCACAAAGTAGTGTTTCGTTCCCAAGTTGCGTCTTCCTCTGCGCAACCTTTCCACTGAACCAAGAAATCTGTCCACCGATTCTTTTTACTCTGCCCCATTACCCTGTGATCCAATATCTTCTAAATTTGTTTATCAAACTATTTCTGAATTGTTGGCGGAGCTCGACTCTTCTGGATCCGACTCTCATCCTTGTCTTCATGGAAGGGCTTCAAGAAGCTCACGTGAAAAGTATGATGCACATTGATCCTATCTGGCAATTTCAACCGATAAGCCATTTGACCCACTCGCTTCAATACTTCAAATGGAGCATCATATTTTGGCACCAACCCGCGGTCCACTTCCTTGCTGCTAATCTTCTTCCAGATTTGAAGAGTTAATTTCAACAGCACTCGGTCACCTACCTGAAATTCCAACGCCCTCCTCTTTTTATTAGCATACTTTTTCATTCGGCGCACTACTTTTCCAAGGCTGTCCCTCACCTCCTCGAGCAGCTCATGCTTCTCACGCGTAAATCTATACGCTACATGACACTTTCCCCCGTGCTCTGCTTAATCACTGATAAGTGTGGTTTATACCCACTTATTTCAATATCTTTAGCTTATTGTTTTATTATAATTCGAGATTTTTAAATATCTTTTATAGTTTATTTCATATTTTATTTGTAGGAGCATCGATACATGGATATGGGAACAGTTGCACTTGTTTTGGGAATTTCTGGGAAGACACAGGGTGAGTCAGGAAGACTTGGCGCCGAGGCGCCAAAATCCCATATAAAGTGCAGAGAAAATGGCGCCACGGCGCCATTCATCAATCACAATGGGCGTCGTGGCGCCCTAATATATGAAGATAATGGCGCCATTCATCAATAATAGGCGCCATGGCGCCTTAAATAAAGAAGACTTTGGCGCCGAGGCGCCAATGAAGAGATCCAGCGCCTCGGCGCCCCTATTACATACAAAGTCCAGACAGTTTAGCACCGCGGCGCTGCGCAGGGAAGTTTCACGCGTTCCAGGACTCAAATTTTAGGGTTTTCTGAAATCCTAATGGCACCCTGACACTTCTATAAATACAAGACTTCGTCCAAAACACAAAGGGAGGCTAATACAGAGCACAAAACACAGAAACACATATTTTTAGAGATCCAAGGAGAGGATTGAAGAGCGACAAGAGGAGATTAAGGCTGTGACATCCGAAAAGGAAGAGATTCAATTCGGGTTTTATCTTCTTATTTCTTTCTTAAAACTCTAATGATTTCCATTAGATTCGTGGCTTGATTATTTATTGTTTTATCTTTTGTCATGAATTTACTCCTTAATCTGGAGAATGATGTAATTGATGCTTGAACCTTGTATTTCGTTTATCAATTTTGTTATGAAGTTTTATTAATTATTTATATTCTTTTGAGTTTAATGCTTCTTGATTGCTGGCCACAATTTGAGATGATGAATGTTTAGAATCTATCACTCGAGAGAGTGGATTTTGAATAGATCTAGAGAATATAACCTAGGATTTTATAGAGTTCGAGAGAATCTGTAATCCTTTGAAGTTGTTAATATAGAATCACAAAGCGTAATGAGTTGTTAACTAATGGATTTTTATAGAGATATCGAAGTCTGTAGTTAATGATATTTTCACTCGGCACTCGAGAGATGGAGTAAATATTTTAGGAGTCTTGACTTATAAATAATAAAACTGAACAAAGATTAATTGGCATAACAAATACATAGGCGACAACTAGGTGAAATCAGGATCCAGAATCTCTATCGTATTAGTTCCTCCTATTTTATTATTTTTATATTTTATTTATTTATTAAAAATCTTATTATTTATCGTCTAAATAAAGTTAGGATTATCAATTGTAGTACTTAGTGCGAGTTAACGCAATCCCTGTGGGTTCGACACTCTCTCACTGATTTATACTAAAACTTGACACCGTACATTTGCGGTACGATATAAAAATATCACAACAAGTTTTTGGCGCCGTTGCCGGGGATTGATTGTTAATTCACATTAATACTAGTACCAAGTAATTTTAGCTTTAATTTAGATTTTTATTTTTATTTTTATTTTTAGTTTATTTTTGTTTTGTATTTAATTTTTATTTTTATTTTGGTGCTTCAGTGAATGCGAAAAACCACAAGTCTCAATTCGCTCCTGTTTGATCCTGAAATAGAAAGAACTGCGAGGAGACTAAGAAAAGAAAGGAAAATCGAAAAAGAAGCAATGGCAGCTGAAAACATAGAGAACAACCCACGCCATGTGGCAACAAGAGATCACTTCAAACCGGTCTTTGATGATATATGCTCTGGGATTGCCCATCAACCAATCAACGCCAACAGTTTTGAGTTAAAACCTGCATTGATCAACATGGTACAAAGGAATCAGTTTGGGGGTTCAGCTGTAGAGGATCCCAACTTGCACTTAAGGATGTTCCTGGAGATCGCAGATACCATAAAAGTAAATAGCGTGAGTAAAGAGGCTATCAGGCTACGCTTATTTTCATTCTCTTTACGGGATAAAGCGTGGGATTGGCTGCAATCAATACAGACAGGGAGTATCATGACATGGCAGGATATGGCCACAAAATTTCTTGAGAGATTCTTTCCACCAGCTAAATCAGCTCAACTGAGGGCAGAAATCAGTGTATTTAAGCAGCTGGAAACTGAGACTTTGTATGAAGCATGGGAGCGCTTTAAGGATTTACTACGAAGATGCCCACATCATGATTATGCAGATTGGGTCCAGATTCAGTTGTTCTATAATGGGTTGAATGGTCCGAATAGGACTGTGGTTGATGCAGCAGCTGGGGGAGCTCTATTCAGGAAATCAGCTGAGGAAGCGCACAATTTATTGGAAGAAATGGCCATTAACCATTATCAATGGCCAGTGAACGCGCTACTGTAACCAAAGTGGCTGGGATTTATGAAGTAGACCCTCTTGTGACACTTACAGCTCAGATTTCCACCTTGGCCACTCAAGTAGCAGCCCTGACAAAACCACGAGTATCATCTATTGAATCAGCGGCAGCTACAAATATGCAGTTAGTGGAAGGAAACCCGAACATTGAACAAGTCCAATATGTGAACAATCGGAACTTCAACAGCTATAGAGGAAATCTTATGCCTAACCGTTATCATCCAAACCTGTCATATGCTAATACAGAGAATACGTTGCAACCTTCTTCTGGTTTTGACTATAAAAAGGATGAGCAGAAATCTTCCTTAGAAGATTTCGTGAGCACGTTTGCTGCTAGTACTTCAGCGATATTTGAGAAGACTGAGTCAAGGCTAAACAATATTGAGATACACATGGAAAATATGGAGGCTACAATGAAGTCTTTAGAAATACAGATTGGGCAGATTGCATCCTCCATAACCAAGCAGCAGTATGGGTATTTGGATCAAATTGCCACAACTGCCAAGCTATCTTTTTCATGTCAAAGCAGTCAGTGGATACAAAAGAAGCTACCATGACCACCATTTGAGTGGTTGCGTCTGGCTGAAGACGTTAAACTTAACGCTAGCGGGGAGGCAACCCTTGCATTTATATTATTATTTTCTTTTTTATTTAATTTTATTTTATTGTGTGCTATTTATTTATTTGCATGTTATTTATGCAGGTAGCAGGAGACACACAACGCCCGCGCAACCAAATGCTAACCAGCTAGAGTCTGATCAACTCCATGCACGGTAGTGTTCTTCCTCACTTTTGCTCTTGATATTTATCTTACATTGAGGACAATGCAATTTTTAAGTTTGGGGGTGTGTGCTTGCTGTTTACTTGCTATTTAGTCATTTGAAATTTATTGAAAAAAAAAAAAAATTTGTTTTTGTCTTTGATAGTAAAGCATAAATCCTATAATGATATTGTTTGTTTATAGGTGAAATTTTAGAAACGATAAGTGTCCGATTTACTTTTATCTGATGCCTTGAATAACTGATCTATGTTAGACTCATAAGCACTTAAAAGTAGGTTTTTAGCAGTGAAAACTTAAGTAGTTGACAATGTGACTAGTGGAAGAAATTGCATGTTGATGAATGACCGTTTGCGTAGATATCTATCTTGATTTGCTAGTGTTATGAAGTATGGTATAGCTAAGAAGAAAAATGTCTCTAAAGAAAGAAAATAAACCACCTATAACCGATAAGCGTGAAAGCTACCCATGGGCGAGTATTAGGACCACCATGAGGAGAAATGCTACCTTAAATGGTAGGTGAGTTGAAAAAAAAAAATGAGTGCAAAATGAGAAAAGAAAAAGGGACAAGAAAAGAAAAGAAAAATCATACCATACTGAACACGAAATAAAGCAATTACAGAGCATAATTGAGATATCTAGGTTGGTTTGACTCATCAATTCTAATTTCTAAACGAAATCATTGAGTTGGCTTACTTAGGAATCAAGCTGTGAATGAACCTTTACACACACACACACACCGTGAGTCTAGCTTAGATAATTTATTCAAGAATTTGGATTCGAGTTGCAATTGCATACTTTGAAGCTTCTCTAATTTCATTTATAAGCTTTCTTTGAGGAAAATTTTATGTGCAACTATCGGGACTATCTTTGGTTATTTGTTTAAATTTTTGCATGATTGTGTGTGAATGACGTTTGTGGGTGTCGTCGCTGTAAGCCCTCACGAGACTATAACTCATCCACTAGGGTCGCCTAGGGGTTTAAAGGCTTGTTGCATATGCTAAATGCAATCGTGATCCCTACGAAAGTGGCTTAGTTAATTTAGTAATTTTCATTTGTTAATTTGAATTTAGTTTTTATTTTTATATTTTGCTCGGGACTAGCAAAACCTTAAGTTTGGGGGTGTTTGATAAGTGTGGTTTATACCCACTTATTTCAATGTCTTTAGCTTATTGTTTTATTATAATTCAAGATTTTTAAATATCTTTTATGGTTTATTTCATGTTTATTTGTAGGAGCATCGATACATGGATCTGGGAACAGTTGCACGTGTTTTGGGAATTTCTGGGAAGACACAGGGCGAGTCAGGAAGACTTGGCGCCGAGGCGCAAAATCCATATAAAGTGCAGAGAAAATGGCGCCACGGCGCCATTCATCAATCACAATGGGCACCGTGGCGCCCTAATATATGAAGATAATGGCGCCATTCATCAATAATAGGCGCCATGGCGCCTTAAATAAAGAAGACTTGGCGCCGAGGCGCCAATGAAGAGATCCAGCGCCTCGGCGCCCCCTATTACATACAAAGTCCAGACATTTTAGCGCCGCGGTGCTGCGCAGGGAAGTTTCACGCGTTCCAGGACTCAAATTTTAGGGTTTTCTGAAATCCTAATGGCACCCTGACACTTCTATAAATACAAGACTTCGTCCAAAACACAAAGGGAGGCTAATACAGAGCACAAAACACAGAAACACATATTTTTAGAGAGATCCAAGGAGAGGATTGAAGAGCGATAAGAGGAGATTAAGGCTGTGACATCCGAAAAGGAAGAGATTCAATTCGGGTTTTATCTTCTTATTTCTTTCTTAAAACTCTAATGATTTCCATTAGATTCGTGGCTTGATTATTATTGTTTTATCTTTTGTCATGAATTTACTCCTTAATTCTGGAGAATGATGTAATTGATGCTTGAACCTTGTATTTCGTTTATCAATTTTGTTATGAAGTTTTATTAATTTATTTATATTCTTTTGAGTTTAATGCTTCTTGATTGCTGGCCACAATTTGAGATGATGAATGTTTAGAATCTATCACTCGAGAGAGTGGATTTTGAATAGATCTAGAGAATATAACCTAGGATTTTATAGAGTTCGAGAGAATCTGTAATCCTTTGAAGTCGTTAATATAGAATCACAAAGCGTAATGAGTTGTTAACTATTGGATTTTTATAGAGATATCGAAGTCTGTAGTTAATGATATTTTCACTCGGCACTCGAGAGAGGGAGTAAATATTTTAGGAGTCTTGACTTATAAATAATAAAACTGAACAAAGATTAATTGGCATAACAAATACATAGGCGACAGCTAGGTGAAATCAGGATCCAGAATCTCTATCGTATTAGTTCCTCCTATTTTATTATTTTTATATTTTATTTATTTATTAAAAATCTTTATTATTTATCGTCTAAATAAAGTTAGGATTATCAATTGTAGTACTTAGTGCGAGTTAACGCAATCCCTGTGGGTTCGACACTCTTTCACTGATTTATACTAAAACTTGACACCGTACACTTGCGGTACGATATAAAAATATCACAACAATCACCTCATGCGAGGTCAGCGGCTGCTGCCCCAACACTATCTCAAAGGGGCTCATCCCCGTTGATGAGCTCTTGCGCAAGTTGTACGAGAACTGAACCACATCCAGCAGCTCCAACTAGTTCTTCTGGCTTGTAGTCATATAATGCCTTAAGTATTTTTCCAGCAATCCATTCACCATTTCCGTCTGGCCATCCGTTTGAGGATAATTTGCCCTAGAAAACTTCAAGTTTGACCTCATCAAGCCAAATAATTCAGTCCAGAACCGACATGTGAACCGTGCATCTCGATCACTCACTATCTCTTGCGGCAGCCTAAAGTGTTTCACCACATCTTTGAAAAACAAGCATGCAGTTTCCTCTACAGGGCACGCATGCGGCGCTGCTTTTAACACAACATACTTCGAGAATCAATCCACCACAACTAGGACTGAACCATATCCTTGCACTTTCAGAAACCCACTAATGAAGTCCATTGATACACTCTTCCATGGCTGTTCCGGAATAGACAGAGGTTGTAGCATCGCCGCCTCCTTCTTTCACTCAGTTTTATCAAGTTGACACACTAGGAAAGATCTCACGTAAGTCTCAACGTCATGTTCCATCTGATGGAGTTGGTGCTTGGAGTGCTAATCCGAATTGTACATTTTACTATTTATTAATAAAATAACTATATTTTTCATTTCTTATCTTATTAATGGTATTGTCATTACGAGTATTAAATTGATGTATCGTTATGCTAAGAATGACATCGACCTTAGAATAGTTTTGACACTAGGTGTAAACTATTCTTAAAGTAAATATTCCTAGTCGTTGGTTTTGGAATACGGTCGAATTCCTATAACCTATAAGACTAGCACATGTCGTATATGGAATTGGAGTTCCAATGGTTTAACATGATGTACCATGAGTTTTGGAAACTCGTATAGACATGTGGGTATTCGTTGGAGCGAATATTGAATGATTCATTGGTGATTCCTAATAGTTGGAAGTATACACCATCGTCAATAGGAATCTCCTCGAGTAGAGTAGCATATGTAATCCTTTGACTATAGAATAACATTGATTTTGTGTGAGATCCTCCACACTTAGATGCCATGTATGTCAGAAACCTTTCATGGTCTGGCCTTTAGATGTTCGTTGGGTGTGGACCGATGCACACAGTAATCAAGTGCGAAGCAAGATTGGATCTGTCGGCCCGTATGTGTACCATAAGAGGTTTAGGTATTTAGTAAAGTCACGATTCTTAAATCTTTGGCCAAAGTCGATCACCTAGGGTGGATCGCATTAGTTATGAAGAATCGTGGACATGTCGACATGAGATGTGCGTCTTGGAAACTTGACGGTATATTCAATGTTTCCTAAGCACAACTCGGATAGCCTACGACGGAGGGATTGTTAAACATATGTGATAACCTCGACTTGTATAGTTCAGAAAGGTCGTTCGTGTTCTTCACGAATTCGGAGGTGGCCGAATTGCATACATATTAGCTAGGCTTATATGACGAACGTATCTGAACTTAGAGAGTCCCAATATGAAGTGTACTCGTTGAGCACTTGGGTAGCCGATTATTTTTGATAAAATATAATATTATCAACTAAGATAATTAAGTGTTATTGGATAACATTGATTATTTACTTTGACCTAATTGGATTAATTAGATTAATTCAATAATTACACAAGGGCTTAATTGTAAAATCATAATTATCTATACCATTTGAGGATATTATGGTAATTTTAAGTATGTAATAATAGGTGGTTTTGGCTTGATTTGATTGGATTAAATCAAGGTGGCAAACATTTAACTAATCTATTTCCTAATCTTGGTCTTGATTTAATTGTATTAAATTAAAGTGGGAGACAATGGAGATTAGTCACACCTAATTATACATATTTGGACAAATTAGATTAAGCCCACTTAAAAGTTTATTACAACTTTTATTAATTAAAAATTGCCTTAGTTTTGCTATAAATAGCAAGCTTTAGGAAGGTTTTAATTACAAGTTCAAATACAAGCATAAGCAAATTCTTGAGAGATTAGCCCAAGTTAGAGAAGTGTTTAGAGAAGCTTGTGAGGTCTCTACAACATTTCATCTAGGAGAAATCAAGATTGGATCTTGAAGTGAAGCTTGGAAGCATTGGAAACAAGATTGGATCTTGAAGTCAAGCTTGCACACCTTGGAGGTTCTTCAATAATTTCAACAAGGAGAAGTAGATTGGATCTTGCATCAAGCTTACTATGTAATGTTTGATCTTCTCCAAAGCTATGTTTATTTGTGTATCACATAGCTTAATGTTGAATAAGGCTAATCAATTGTGTTAGGATACTTTAGAAGTATAAACACAACATGCTTGTAATTAGGTCAAAGATGTTCATGTTGGACATGAAACAATGAATTAGAGTTTGGAACTCTAGATTAAAGCTTAGAGCTATGGCTACCATTCTAGATTCACTTGACCACCTTTAGGTAGACTAGAATTGTTCACGGGACATTTCTTAATTGGGATTCTAAAATGGTTTGTGTAATGGATTCAAAATTTACGGTAATGCGTATTTAAAATAAATTTATGTTTTTGGAAAAATATTTGATATTTTGAAAAATTAGATTTTTATTCTATAACATGTGTTTATGTTGGTTTTGAAATAAAAAATTATTTTTGAGTGTTTTTAAGTGTTTAGGGAAGACCAGAAGCAATTAGAGTAATAGACCCTAATTGCATCAGCTCACTGGAAAGTGTGTTCCAGTGAGCTGAGCAAAAGAAACCAAAAAAAATAAAAATTAAGACCTGATTGCTACAGTGCCGCGCGCACTGTAGCGCACAGTGCGCGCGTGCACTGTAGCACGCGCGTACTCACGTACGGCATATTAATTTTTTTTTGTTTGTTTTGGAGTTTCCGGACTCCGATTCAGTCCCGATTTTTTCCTATACACTCATAATGGAATATAATATTTCATCAAATAATTTAAAATTACACCTATACTTGATATCCATGGGTTAGACCCATTTCCGCTGCCCGGGGCACTGATCCGACCCTAGGGGTTCCACAACTGCCCCAACACCATCCTTGGACAATACCAACTCTGAACTAGCAAAGCCAATGTTTTCTCAACCCCTGGATGTCCCGCCCACGGAGCATCATGTGTCTCCCTCAGTAACTATCTCCTTAGGTTCCCATAACTTGGAACAAAGAGCCTCTCTCTCTTTGCATAGAGCATACCAGCATCTACCCAATACTTCCGGACCGGACCATCAGTAACTTTTCCCACTAGTCGTTGATAAACATGATCAGATGGTGATACCTCACTGATTCGGTCTAGAAAATCACTCTACAAAATCGATATTGCCGTAACTGCCTCCACCACAGCCTTGCGACTAAGAGCATCCACAACTTGATTGTGCCTACCTGGTCGATACTCCCACTCAAAATCAAACTCAGCAAGCATCTCTTGCCACCGCGCTTGCTTAGGAGTCCGCTTATTCTGTGTCTTACAGATAGTGTTGTCAACATTGTCTGTCACTACCCTGAAGTGAGAACCTAACAAGTAATGCCGCCAGGTGTTTAGGCAGTGAAAAGTCATTGTTATCTCCATATCATGTACTGAATATCATTGTTCTGTATCCTTCAATTTTATGTTCTCAAAGGCAACCAGATGTGAATTCTGCACCAATACCCCACCAATGGCTCGGTCAGAAGCATCTGTGTGCACCTCAAATGGAGATTCAAAATCTGGCAATAGCAAAATAGGCTCATTTGCTACCGCCCCATTCAAATCCTCGAATGCCTCTTGGCATTGCACACTCCACAACCAATTTTATTCCTTCTTAAGCAAATCAGTCAAGGGAGCCACACGTTTAGAGTACCTCTTGATGAATTTGCGGTAATAGTTAGCCAACCCCAAAAATGACCGCAGCTCAGCAAATTTTGAAGGACTAGGCCAATCCATAATAGCCTTAACTTTTCTCTCATCTATACGAACTTGCCCTTCACTCACCTAATGTCCAAGAAACATCACTTCTTGTTGAGCAAATTCACATTTTTCCATTTTGACATACAATGCATGCTGCCTCAATTTCTCCAACACCAATCTCAAGTGTTTCAAATGATCAGCAAGGTTCTCATTATATATCACAATATCATCTAGATACACAATCACAAAACGGTCCACAAACTCAAACAGAACATCATTCATTAAATTATAAAAAGTAGTCGGGGCATTAGTAACTCCAAAAGACATTACTAAAAACTCATAGGATTCATACCTTGTCATACAAGTAGTCTTCCCCCCATCCATTTCGGCAATCCGTACTTGCCAATATCTAGACCGCAAATCCAACTTCTTGAAGTAGAATGCCTTGAACAAACGATCAAACAAATCTGCCACTAACGAAATTAGATATTTGTTCTTGATCGTTACCTTGGTTAAAGCCCTATAATCCATACACATCCGCAATGATTAATCTTGCTTCTTCTGGAACAAGACAGACGTACCATATGGAGCTTTCGAGGGCTAGATCATTTCGGTATCAAACTGTTGGATAATATGACCCATAGCGTCACTATTTGTACAGATCATGGTGTTGTTGTACAAATTAACTATGTGACAAGGAAATTGCACTCTCATCATTTGTGATTAGATCACCATAGATGTATAAATGAAGAGAGGTCCTTATGATTTGTTCCTGGACAGAGAATGATATGAGACAGTATCAGTCCACGTAGGATAAATCATTAAATATCCCTAGTCGTAGTATTATCGAGACAGGACATCGATAATGCGGAATAGGCTAGTATTGCACTTGTGCGCGTTGTGAGGGCACAACGGCATAGTCTCATATATTTAAGTATATGATACTTATGCAAGTGCGATAGGAGGTTGTGTTTCACCGATGGTACGGGAAACAGCTTCGCTCTGGATAGACCCCCTCGGAATCCCATTGGTAGTATGACTATGTGTCTATGGGAGTCCGAAATCAGGGTAGGTGTATTTGGTCTTAACCTGAGACTTGCACCGCTAATGCTTACGCCAATCAATATACTTTGGTTGAGGTCGTCCAGGGCTTTAACTGGTTCTGTGTACGCCAATTCTGGGTATATTGAGAATCGTAGAGTATTGGGTGTGATGTCAAGACGGAAGTATCACTCCAGTCATAGTGGAGATGATGTCACGTAGGATACGGTATTAGTACTCTTTAAGTGTTGCGCAACCATCGGGATATTATGACTAGGTCATGTATATCTGATTATAGAGACTAGTTACCAGACATCCGACATTGTTTCGTACGGGGCAGACACAACTCCAGCCCCAGGCCTAGCACGTGACTATCCGATACTGGACCGATATGCACGATGCTTTGTATACTACGCCTGATACAGATCCTTTATTCCTGTAAGGATATTTCCGGAGAATTGAGTAGGCTTGGTGCTTTGCTAGAAGCCGACCTTGTCTCGTAAATCGGTAGAACGTAGTACTTGGTACGTACGTGATTCGGATACTCCGACGACCGTATTTACTGCCAATACATCCGGGGATCTCATGGGTCGCTTCCCAAAGATACACCGATGACGCATAACTCGCACTCCATTATTAATCTGGGATTAAATTGATGAGAGAGAAAATTAATCTGGGATTAATTACGGAGATATTTTATCTGAGATAAAATATTAATTAAAGAGAGAGAACGATTAATTTAGAATAATCGATAAAATAATATATTTGATATATTAGCGGAAATTGGATTTCGACGCAAAGTTAAAATTGGATTTCGACGCAAAGTTAAAATTGGATTTTAATTTCGGGCAAGCGAATTAATTCGGAATTAATTTGCGAGCGACTTATAATTTTGCGAGGCATTATTATTTACGTCACAATGGAAAATTCGTTAATTCGGAATTAACGGAACCGAACCCGAGCTTCGTCGCGTTGCCGCAATTGCCGATTTATATTTGGAATATAATAAGTGGTAGGACCCACCACTATTATTATTTTATGATAAAATTTAGGTGGATGTTTCCACTAACATTATTTTAATAAATATAATATGTTAGTGGTTGGATAGTGGTTGGTTGCTTTTGATTTTAAATTAAAAGTAATGTATGTTTATTTGTTTTTTGGAAAAACAATAGAACTAATACATTTTTTTACGTGTATTTGATACACCTTTTATTTGTTTAAAACCCACTCACTCTCTTTGTTTGCTTACTAACGTGGGTGAGCATTTCTTGGCCTAATTGTCTTGGCTTTTGGAAAGCAAAAACAATAGATAATGGATTTGAAAATTCATTAAGTGTATTAGGTACACTTTTGCAATGAACTGCCGTGAACTATGAGGAATAGGGAAGCTTGGAGTGGGATTTTGTGGCAAAATCTCAAGTGCTAGCACACTTACGAAACTTGCTAAGGTGATTAGGGAAGTTCACCCATGAGCCGGGATCCGTCCGATGAAGCTAGGAGCTCCGTTTCGCAGCTCAAAAACAGAAAATGGAGGGCAGTGAACTGCATGCAGTGGGCGTCCTTGGCAGTGAGCAAAGTGACTTCATTCGTCTTCAAATAGTCCCAACCGATCGATGTGAGTATTCTGCTACCTCCGTTGATTGTATTCACACATATGTTCATGCTTGTTTGATGATCTTGGGACCTAACTAGAAACCAACACAAACAACTCTCCCAATTGCTTTCGCAACTCAACTAGTTCTGGAGGACTCATCCTATATGGTACTTGGGCAGACGACCTAGCACTAGGGACCAGTTCTATCTTATGGTCAGTAGGTCTCCGATGTGGAATGGACTTCGGCAACTCCGGAGGTATTACATCATTTACTCCATCAACAGTTCTGCAACCACATCAGGCACCTCCACTGTCTTTCCCACTTTGACTTCAATGAGTGCCGCCAAGTATGTTTCTTCCCCACGCATCAACACACTCTAAATTTGTAAGGTTGAGACAAACTCATATTGTCCCTCAGCCTGTTTACTCCCGCACACTTTGCCAACAGTAGGGACAAAGCATGGTTGGTCCTCATCACCAATTAGAAGACTCGCCAAGTAAGGCATCACCTCAACCTTGGCCTAGATGAAAAATTGATTCCCTAAAATCAACTCAAAATCATCCAAAGGTACTGCCATCAGCGTACACAACCCATGCCATTGGCCAAGTTGTATAGTCATTCCCGCAATTGTGCCTTGAACTTGCTTCGCTGTCAAGTTGGCAGCCTTGATGCTACCCCGATTGAGACAACTCGAGGCCAAACTTCTCAGCAATCCCTACTGCAACAAAGTTGTTTGTAGCACCAGTGTACACCATAGCCCTCATTGATGAGAACTTAGACACACATTAAGCCATTGTCAAATTTGTCTTCCCGAATTGTATTCACCAATTGAAGAGGGTTCATCCGACTAGGCCCTACCAAGTTTCCTTCCTCTTCATTACCCGTCTCAACAACCATAAGAACATTCAATTTCTCCCGTTTGGGGTAGTCTATTGCTATATGTGGACCATCAAAATTGAAACAACCCTTATTATTATTGTACACTCATTTGGACTTCCCATCATCTTGTGGCTTCCATTTGCCCTCATTGTTCTTATTCTTTTCCCCCTTCTCCGAATCTCAAAATTTCTCCTTTCCATTCCCTTTCGGATCTGGCTTGGACTTTGTTGAAGAACTAGGTTTGTAGTCCACAAGGCAATCTACCGCTGCCATTGTCGCGGGCAAGTCAAGCACAATTTGCCTCCGTAACTCATTTTGTGCCCAATTCTGCAATCCGGACATGAAGTTGAATAGCTTGTCCTAATCTAACATGTTCCTTATGTCAAGCATCAAGGAACTGAATTGTTTCACATAATCCTGAATGGAACTAGTTTGTTTCAAATTTTTCAACGTCTCTATTGCAATCCACGCCGTGTTGGGGGGGAGGAAATGATCTTTCAACTCATTCTTCAGTGCCTCCCATATATCTATCTTGGGACACCTCGTTGTTTCATCATCATTTAACTGAGTTCGCCACCATAACTTCGCATCACCCGCCAAGTACATGCTTATGATGGTAACGTTTTCCCCTGAAGAACATGAACAGCCCTGAAATACTGATCTATGTCCCATAAGAAGTTCTCCAACTCCTTCGTATTTCGAGCACCACCGAATGATTTTGGTTCAAGAACTGTTAGTTTGGTCCCGGCCTCACCCCCATTAGGTTGTCCACGCCCCAAAGCCCTTTTTAAAAGAGTGATTTCCCCCGTCATCTCCTCTTTACTCACTTTCCACGCATCTACTAAATCCACGCAATCTCTGATGACTATAGCGATATATTCATCCGCATCAACAAGTTGCGTTTCAATTTTGTTCTGAAGGCCTATTTGTAGGCACTTCATTTTTGCATAAAGTCCCTATGATGAGTCTCATTTGGAGACACTACTTTTAAAGTCGAGGAAGTTGCGGGAAACGGACGTCGGAAGGGAATCGGTATTTTTTTTTAGATTTTATTCGCTTGTTTAGCTTCGAGCTCGCTTGTTGGACCTCCGTTTTAAAGCACCTTGGCCCAAAACCCTTGAAATATACACCAAACCCACTTCGCCAAAGCCCAATCCAAAATAATTAAACCATTTTAAAAAAACATGTCACAAACTAAATTCAAAACCAATTAAATTGAAATGAAATTAAAATTGAAACCAATTAAATTGAAATCTTAATTAAATTAAATTCACAAATTAAATCCAATTAAAACCAATTAAATTAATTAAATTGAATTAAAATCCAATTAAAATCCAATTAAATTAAATTCCACAAAATTAAAATAAATATCTTTCTATTTAATTAAATCACTCGCCTAATTTAAATAATTCCCCACCAAAATTACATAATTTCTTGCCTTAAATAATTAAAATTAAATACACACATAAATTACTTGATTTATTTCCTTGTTTAAAAATCCATGCAAACCCTAATTCATAACTATAAAAATATAACACAAACCAACCCTAGGGGGCTCTCATTCACGGCAAAACTACTCAGCAAATAAACCCTAAAAACTCCCTAGACATACACGGCTAACACACCTTATAAACACAAAGTAAACGCTAAAAAAAGGGAAGCCCCACTCTCTTTCAAAAACACACAGAAACTTGGACTGCTCTCTCTCTTGACAAGTCACCGGCAGCCACAAAAAAATAAGACAACCATGACCCCTCCTTCACCAGCCAAACCGAGCAATAACAGCCCTCACTCTCGCCACTAACAAGCCCTTTTACGTAAAGCAATCAAAACCCTCTCGGCAACACGTCCAGACCCCCCTTCAATTGATTGCCACTCACGTCCACAAAGCCATTCACTGCCTCTAAACCAGCCACCTACCTCCCATTAGTTGGATTAAAGGTCCTCCATTTCGAGGGGTTAAAATCCTTTACCACGATGCTTTGCCGCGCCGGATGATGTATATTCGTTGAATGTAAGATGTGTTCAATCGGGTATACGAAGTTCGATATTGTTGTCTTTATTTTTATATGCATTATGTTATTAGCGCATGGGCTTAGTAAGTTGGATTAAAGGTCCTCCATGTCGAGGGTTAAAATCCTTTACCACGATGCTTTGCCGCGCCGGATGATGTATATCGGTTGAATGTAAGATGTGTTCAATCGGGTATACGAAGTCCGATATTGTTGTCTTTATTTTTATATGCATTATGTTATTAGCGCATTGGCTTAGTAAGTTGGATTAAAGGTCCTCCATTTCGGGGGTTAAAATCTTTTACCACGATGCTTCGCCGCGCCGGATGACGTATATTCGGTTGAATGTAAGATGTGTTCAATCGGGTATACAAAGTCCGATATGTTGTCTTTATTTTTTATGTGCATTATGTTATTAGCGCATGAGCTTAATAAGTTGGATTAAAGGTCCTCTATGTCGAGGGGTTAAAATCCTTTACCACGATGCTTTTCCGCGCCTTTTAGCCCGTTATTATTTATTAGGTGTCATCTATTCATCCGTTCACGTATGTGTCATGTTGTTTACTGCATTTTGGAGGTCACAGCTGTAACCCCGTTCGAACGTGTTTCAGAACGCCGCACGAACGCATGTTTTCTGTCTCAGTTCGTTCGAACGCGTTTACGAACGCTACTCGAACGCGAACTTTCTGTTTACCGTTCGAACGCGGCTACGAACGCCGCACGAATGCCCACGTTAAACAGGCCATCTTCCATCACATCTCATGCACGGTTACTCATTTTGTCATTTTCCTTTTTGATTGTTCATGTTCTCGTAGTTAGTCATTTATTGTGTTCACAAGATCACATGTTCGTTTCCATGATGCATGTTTACATGATAGTTATCTACTTATGCTTCTGCATTCATCCATTCAACATGTTCATGAAGTTATATGATTGCCGTTATTCCGATTTGCTTTCATGCGTGATTGTATAATTATTATCTACTGGCATGCATATGATCAAATGTAATGTGCTTATGACATTGTATGCTTGCCGTATTTCAATTCATCTTTATGCATGCAAATTGAGACATAGATTATATGCAAATAGGTTGTATGCAAATTCGGACATAGATTATATGCAAATATGTTATATGCAAATTCAGACATAAGTTATATGCAAACTTATATATGAGCCTTGTACTTATGCATGCGAACTCAGGAGTAAATTATCCTTGGAAATAAATGTTGCTTAGGCTTGGTTAAATTATCGCACAAATCATTTCATTACAAGTGGCATAAGTAAGGGACAATTCCGAACCCAACGGTTTGAGGTCTTCCCTTGCGAGGGGTGAGTGCGGCCTTAAATCTTTGTCCCGGTTCACACCAGGTGGCGACTCCAATATTCTCCGGTTTAGTCCCCCGCGGGTTACTCCGTACTCCCAACTAGGCCGCGAGCCCGGAACAGCATGCGTCGCCCAGTTTCTGTGTCCCACACTATTATTTCCTCTGCCAATTACTCCATTGACAAAAACAAAAGAGGAACAGTCTCTCGGCTAGATTCCTCAACGAGTGCCTTTAACTTAGTCACCCGCTCCTTCAGTTCTACGTTAGTTCCACCCGCCATCAGACCAAGACGAGGCTCTGATACCAGTTGTCACATGGCTAAATTTCAACCCCAAGTTTTCTTAGCCAAGTGCGGCACTAAGTTCACCCAACTTAGTCGGACTTTCCCGAAAATTCACGCAAGTCACAAGCAGCGAATCCACACAATGTTCACACACCCTCACAGCAAGCACACAAGCAACCCACGTATCAAGTAAATACAAGACACGCAAAGCTTTACAGGCAAACACGCCCAACCTTTTTATTACTCACCTAAGCAATTACAAGGAACCGTGCTTAGAACATGCAAAGGCTTACACTGAACATTCACTCTTGTGCACTCACGCACTATGCTCTCTCATTCTTTGCATGTTCTTCACAAATACAATATATATTAGCGGCAGTTACACCCCAACTGCCCTAGGGTGTGCTGACCCAATGAGCACAAGCCAACAAATACACACACAGTAGTTACATCCCAACTGCTATAGGAATGCATGACACCTAATGAATTATCCACACACACAAGCGTACGAATTTCCCCACATGTTTCCCAACTTGCAACCTACATAGCAGTTACCAGTAATTACCCCACAACTGCCCTCATGTGTGTTGCATGTGAAGTCAATTTCCTTACATGTGCATGGCAACTGCCTTTCCTAAGGCAACATCAACTTCCCACGGACAGCACCAACTGCCCACACACATAGTCCACCCAAACTCATGCACATATTGCGAGTGCTTGACTGTCGTTAAAGCCACTCATTCCCTATTTTTCTCGAACAACCAGACTAAGGGGCTATTATCTACCCACGGGAGCTACCCTATCTGTGTGATTGCACCGTGATCACGTGACACCCTCCAACTCTCTCTCTCTCCCCGCCTCCCTAAAGCCCTTTCCCTAATCTTGAAAATCGATTCAACTGGTATTGCATTTTATTTTGAATTTTCATTTCGTTTTTCCGCTATAAAATTAAATTAAAAAAAAACGAAAAATAGAGAGAAATTTCCTTCCGCTTTCAACAACTACCTCAAACTCATCTTCCAATCCGCATGTTCTTGGAGCTCCGGCTCCATTAACGGAGCCCCAGCTCAAGTTAAATCAAATCATTTTCTTTTTAATTTAATTTCGCAAATCAAAATCGGATCTCATCATTTTCGATACAGATCGTAGAAAATGTCCAAAACCTGGGGTAGCATCGGCGCCTGGGCCGCCGAGTCCGAGCGAGCCGAGGCCGAAGAACTTGAAGCCGCTGCTCCTGCGTCCGGAGCCACCGTACCATCCGAGTCTCAAAGCTTCCCTAGCCTGAAAGAAGCCGTTAGCACCAAGCCCAAGAAGAAGAAAATGACTTTATCGGAATTCACCATGGGCACCTACTCCCCCTCTGGCGCACCTGACTACTCCTCTAACCGCCTCACGCCCGACGAGATGCTCCGCCTCCCAACGGCTCCCAGAGAACGCTCTGCTGAGGAAATGCAGCACGGTCGCCTCGGCGGCGGCTTCTCTTCCTACGGCCGGCCCGCGGGAACGATGGGTATGGGTGACCGCAGCGACTCATGGGGAGGCGGTAATAGACGACCGTATGGCGGATTCGACGATGAGCAGCCACAACGCCGGGGTCCACCTCCTAGGGTTTCGGATTTGGAGCAACCATCCAGAGCCGACGAAGCCGATAATTGGGCGATGACTAAGAAATCATTTCAGCCCCTTCATTCCCAAGATTCCGGCCGTCAAAATCGATACGGCGGTTTAGGTTCTGGTGGTGGTTTCTCAAGTGCCGATGAAGTTGATGACTGGACAGCTGGCAAGAAACCGGTTATGCCAACCAGATCCTCTACATTTGGTTCCGGTTTTTCTCGCGAACCAGGTTCGGAACCTGATCGCTGGACTCGTGGTGGTGGTGGATATCCTCATGAACGGTCTAGATTGAATTTGGATCCACCAAAACTGGTGGCTAATGATCCAGTTGTTTTGAAGACGAATAAACCAGATCCTTTTGGAGCAGCGAGGCCGAGAGAAGAGGTGTTGGCGGAGAAGGGTTTGGATTGGAAGAAACTAGATGTGGAGATCGAAATGAAGAAGGCCACGAGTCGGCCCACAAGCTCCCACTCGAGCAGGCCATCAAGTGCCCAGTCAAGCAGGTCGGAGAGTCAGGGACTTCAGGGATGGGAGAGTGTGGCAAAGCCAAGTAGGCCAAAGGTTAATCCATTCGGAGATGCTAAGCCAAGGGAAGTTTTGTTGGAGGAGCGGGGTCAGGATTGGCGTAAGATTGATCTTCAATTGGAGCGGCGCAGGGTTGATAGGTTTGTGTTTTCATATTGCATTCTCTAATTGTTCATTGCAATTAAATGCATTCTATATTAGCTTTGGTGATATTGTGTCTGTCCATAAATGTTGTTGGTGGAGATTGTCTAATTGTTATTAAGTTATTGTTTTTGAATTATTTTTTATCCTTTAATCGATTGTAGAATGATTAGAGTGTGTAGTGTGCATTGGTAACTTTGGAGGATGAAAATACATTCACATTTTGGAGCTGTTGTCATCCTAGGAATTGCGATTTTATCCTTTGAATGTTTTTCCTAATTAGCTGGATCTTCTAGTGCATGCATAATGATTTGATCGGTGTTAAAAAAAAAAGGGGTTAAGCAGCTGGTTAGGTGCTTTGCGCTGCCTAGCCAAAACGGCGGGCTAGGTGGAGCTTCTCGGAAAAATGTAGATCTATGGGAAACGACTCCGATCAGTGGAAAAGGCGAGGCAAGGGGCTCTCCATCTCTAGGAAGATCGGGTCTAGGATCTCCCAACTATGTTGATTGTGGGTGGTGGTGTTGGATTGACCAGTGTGTTCTAATCATGAAGGACAAACATGTGCATCGAACGGCCACTGAAGGCGGTGACGTGTGGAGTCCATGTGCTAGTGGCAAGCAAGGTTGCGAGAGGCGCATCGAGGTGATCAAAGCCAGAAAAGCGAGGGGAGGGGCGAGAGGCGCACGCCTCACAAACACGAGGCGCACGTGTATTAATAATAATTTTAAATTTGTAATATTTGCATCATCAACTTGTAAATGTAAAAAAATAATAAATAGATAGTAATATTTTGATATATAGTCCAGTTTTATATTACTTTCAATGTTAAAAAATACGGATAATTCTTTGAGGCGGTTGGCCGTTGAGGCGCGAGACAGACCGCCTCGAGACGGCAAGCCGGGCGCCTCAATCCGAACATAACAAAAAATATGGTTTCAGTTTTGTTCCCTCTCTTCACCTGATTCCTCAAAATTGAGTACAACATTTCATTTTATATCACAAATTATGCCTTTTTGAAAGGCCAGCTAGTTTTCCAACACAATTAGGGCATGAGGAAAATCAAAGATATGTTAATTAATTCCATTAAATAACTATCCAAATTTTATCTAATTAAATTAATTAATTTGGTTAAAGATATTGCCAATCCTTAATTTTATTTATTTATTTATATTTTTTTTATATATTAAAACAAAGCAGAACTCAAATTTTAGATCCCCGAGCAAACAGACATGGTGTAAATTAACATTAAGCAACTAAAAACAGAACTCAAGATAACACCCAATTTGTTACTCAAGAAACCAAAGAAAAAGAATAAAAGAGAGCAAAATAGCAGAGACCCTAACAGAATACCCAAATCAACTTAACAAAGCCCACTTAAGTAGAGGATAAAATCCTTACATTAACAAGAGGTTTTTGCAGTGATAATTAACTATAAAAAAAATATTGAAAGCTTTGTGAGAGAGCTTACCTTCATGAGTGAGAGAGAGCTTCGTGAAACCAGAGAGAGAGAGAGAGAGACAGAGCTTCGAACCAGCTTCAATCTGTCTCTTTCTCTGTGTTATATTTTTTTTATTATTAAACCTCAAAACGATGACGTTTTGGTCAATGCCTTCATCAGAGAGATAGAGCAACGCCTTCGTCAGAATGAGAGAGAGAGCAACGCCTTCGTCGAACCAGGTAACCTGATCCAAGTTTTCTATTTTTGTTATTACATACCTCCAAGTCAGAATCCCTCCAAAACGTTGTCGTTTTGGAGGAAAAACTTAAGAATCCAACACAAACCCTAGTCACCCTTAGCTTGATCCTCAAGATACGAAGTCTTCCTTGATAAGTTAGGAAATTGCACAAGGAATTTGGTTACTTTGGGGGTTTAGGGATTTTAATTCAAATCTAGGATTTTTCTAGATTGGAATTGGGAATTTAGGGTTTTAAACCTAAATTCAAGTAAAGATAGATTTGATTTAATCAATTCATAGGATTGAGTTGATTAAACCCTAATAGAATCACATAATTGAATATACTCGAGCCCAAGCTAATCAAAGCAAGAATAGTCTGAAAAGCTGATAAAAGTTTAAAGAATTCCAAATATCAAAAGCCTTCAATTTCACAATCGTTTATAATTCCTAAATCCTAAATGAGGCTAGCCTTAAATAATAGTCTAAAACCTAAGTTAATCTCCTAATAAAACAGAATGACTAAACTACTACCCTTAATGAAATAATTAAACTAAAACATTATAAGAAAACATTGTTCACGTTATTGTTCACGTCACTGTTCACTGCTTGTGTTTTGTGCGTGTTCTAATCTACTGCCCATCCATTAATCTCTTTTTGTTGGCTATGAATTCGAGTCTTAACGTTTCCACGCTCTTAAAAAATGCACTTGCTCTCAAGAGTATAGTCTGGGAATATTTCCATCATGTCATCACACCCATCCCAATAAGCTTCTCCCGTTGGAACTCCATTCCATTGCATCAACACCTGCCAATTCATCTTCTTCCCTCGGTCTTTCCTCCAGCTTCCTGTAACGAAATGATTTCTCTAGCTTATCCGATATCCCCCATTCTATCTCACTGAGAACTGTCAAGTCGAGATCATCCTCGAACATTGCGCTACTTCCTTTCTAGATAAGGCATAAGTTGCATTAGTTTCCTTCCTCGACTGATAGACTATTTCATACTCGAACTTGTGAAGCTTCACCATGAAATTCTGCAATTTTGGCATCATCACAATCTTATGCTCTGATAAGTGTCCTAAAGCTTGTTGGCTTGTGACTATAGCAAATTTCCCACGCAATAAATGAGGTCCCCATACCTTCCCTTCTTATACCACCGCTAACATCTTCCTTGCATAGGTGCTCCAACTCTAATCCTTTTTCATAAGACCCAATGTTTCGGAGATGAACGCCAATTGTTTCTTTTTCTGCAATAACACTGCCCCAATATCATCCCCATTTGCATCTTTCCACCCCTTTTGCATAATCTCTAGCATAGTAACTTTACTAATTCCCTGGATGAGAGAGCAGTCCAAGTCCATTTTTGCCCCTAGTCTAAATTCGTGATCACATTCCCAAGACTCTTCAACCATGCAAGTTGACTACAATCCGAACCCCTTGCACATTCATCTTTACATCTCAAACCACCTCTTTACACTTAATTTTTTCGCCATTGGCTACTTTAACATAAATTGGCTCTACTGCAACTCCTTTTAACCCAAGCTTCTTAACAACATTGGCATTAATGAAGTTATTTGAAGATTCAGAATTCAGAAACAAAATCACCTCATGTTTACCTAACCAAGCCATAAGCCTAATGGTAGAAGGCTTTTGAGCTCTCGACATGGTATTGAGTGACAACTCTTGACTCCTCTTCTTTATCATACTTGGCTATTTCTTTCTTATCATCCTCACTTGAGTCAACATCCACACCATCTTTACCATCTTCATCATCATTAGGCTCGGCTATCACATACACTTGCATTGACTTGCATCGGCGATCCTTCAATGAATATGCCCACCAATGTCTCCTATGTCCAACCTCTGACCATAGTTTTTAGTCTGCGAATTTCTTCAATATAAACATTTACTTTACCCTCCTGTCTTAGTTTAGCCAGCTGCCCATGATGGTTAACAACGGGTGATGGTCCCATTGAGCCATAAACTCTTGCTCAAATTCCATCCACCCGAGTCTTCTTATTTCTTTATCATATTGTGCTTTTAATCCATCACCAACTATTAGCCTTGTTATGTAGATAGAAATAAGCCATCACAACTCTATCCTCCCTTTCCATTTCATTCATGCGGATCCCCTCAATTAAAGTGGGGGAAATCCACCTTTGGTTCCCACGGTCCTCGGTCATGGCACTGATTTCCTCTTCTTTCACTCTTGTAGGTTTCATCATTCCCTCAATTGTCCCTTTGCTGCTTATAATGGGGCATTCAGCCGTAAGGTCTTCTGTCTTGCCTTTGGTGTTCTTCCTCATAATTGAAATCTTCTTCCTCATCATACTCCCTACGTTCACAGTGGTCTCTCATATGCTTGGATGCTTGAGATCGTGCCCTCTCATTGAGTCATCTCTCAACTTCTATCGCAGCACCCTACCCGATCTCTTTTAAATCTCTCATGTGCATCATTTGGCTTGGCCTCAACCCTAGGCTTCAATCCTTTTATTTCATCCTTCAAATAATTCTCATGCTTGAAATATTAGATTGTGGTCTCCATGAGTTCGCTTAATATCCCTCTCTTCTTTGTTTCCTTTGGCCATCATTCTCTCTATCCTCTCCAATCCTTTGTTGGTTGCTCTCCTTATGTCTTCTATCGACACTGTCAATTGGG
The DNA here is from genome assembly GCA_019454045.1 of Zanthoxylum bungeanum. NCBI lineage: Eukaryota > Viridiplantae > Streptophyta > Magnoliopsida > Sapindales > Rutaceae > Zanthoxylum > Zanthoxylum bungeanum. The sequence continues at coordinate 311,329 of SKCR01026713.1, forward strand.
ACTAGGGATGCTCCTGTAGTATTGGGATTATCCTTAATTTCCATTACTTCTAAAAAAATGTAAGTTACTGTTCACGGTGCTGTTCATGGATACAGTTCACATACCAAACCAAATACCTTAGTTTGGAGAAAGATTAACCCTCTCAATGAAAGCATCAAATTGTTGAGGAGCTGATTAAGAATCCAACAACAAACCCTAGCCACCCTTAGCTTAATCCTCAAGGTACGAGTCTTCTTCAATAAGTTGGCAAATTACACAAGGAATTTGGTTAATTTGGGGGTTTAGGGATTTTAATTCATATCTAGGTTTATTCTTTATTGGAATTGAGAATTTAGGGTTTTAAAACTAAGTTCAAGTAAAAGATAGATTTGGTTTAATCAACTCACAAGATTGAATTGATTAAACCCTAGAATAGATTCATAGAATTGATATACTCTAGCCCAAGCGAATCAAAACAAGAATACTCTGAAAAGCCAATAAAAGTTCAAAGAACTCCAAATAACTAAAGCCTTCTATTTCAATTTCACAATCGTTGATAATTCCTAAATCCTCAATGAGGATAGCCTTAAATAATAGTCTAAAACATAGGTTAACCTCCTAATAAAGCAGAATGACTTACTACCCTTAATGAAATAATTAAACCAAAACATAATAGAAACACTGTTCACGTTACTGTAGCAATGTCACTGTTCACTGTTTCATGCACTTTCTGACCTGATGCCCATCCATTAGTCTCTTTTGGTTGCCTTAGAATTCGAGTGTTGACATAATCCTGAAGTTTTTGTTGTATTACATTCACATACCCATTTCTGAGCTGAGGCCTACCTGTGATGCTAATTCCTAGCTGCTGTTTGTTTTTGTTAAGATGAAAGAAACTGAAATTTCTCTCTTTTTCTCATATCCCCTGGATTCTCTCTCTTGTTTAATTGTCTTGGCTGCATAAGACTACGAGAGCCTATACATGCAAGTGTTTGATAGAGATGGTTTGCACCTCATACCAGATGCCTCTTACAAAGCCACTTGATTGCTGTGCTCTGCTGGAATTCAGCATTTGTTACATAATGGTTATGAATATATTGTCCCCAAGGGGCGTGGCTTGGTGGTATAAGGCTAGTATTCAATTGCCAAGTCCTAGGTTCGAACTCTGGGGTGCACTTCTTGTAAGATCCTGGGACAGCCGGGGGTTTTACCTGCTCCGTTTAAGTTCGGGTCGGGTGGTTTGGCGGCGGGGTTTCCAACGTTTCCAAAAAGAAAAGGTTATGGATATATTACTGAGTTGTATATTACAGCATGTAACATAATTAGTTCGGTCTAGTATAACTGTATGTCAAACCTTGCCCTGTTCTTATTCTAAATCATAAGGCTAGCTTAGCCAATTTGTGGGAAATCGATAGATTTCCTTTAATCCTTCTAAAACCAGATTCTTATTGTTGAGAAGCTAATTAGTATTTATTGTTAGATTATATTCAACCAAGCATTAATTGTGTAGTTGGTAGTTGTGTATTTAATATGGTAGTTGTATAATGCCTATATAAAGGCCTCTCATTGTAAGTTTTATATCAAGCAAAATTTAATACACAATTTTCCTTCACAAATTCTCACATGGTATAGAGCCAATCTTTCTCTGGGTTCTAGTATCTCACTTTTAGAGTCGTCGTTCAAATCGGCGCGTGGGGAACACACACCGCTATATATGTGTGAGCCTCACGCGCCGCATCTTCTTCGGCAATCTTGACAATATCAGTGACGACGAAATGCTAATTCTTATCCCTTATTTGCACCAAGTTCCACATCTGACTTTTTTCGGGGTTTTGTTATGGGGTGATTTGGCAAGTTTTCTTTAGATGTTTTGAGCTGTTCTGGAATAGTTTAAACTTTTCAGCCGTGCATTTTCCAGCGATGTTAAACCATCCAAACAATGTTTAAAAATACGGGGCGGCGCCTCGAGGCGGCCGGCCATTGAGGCGCGAGGCGGACCTCCTCGAGGCGGTGAGGCGGGCGCCTCGATCCGGAAATCGGAAAAATAATTCAAAATACATTCATTTCTTCATAATTCATAATATGTTGAAAAAACAATTGATAAGTAATCCAAAATACATTACTTTCTTCATAATTCATAGTATGTTCAAAAAATTATTGATAACTAATCCTTAAATAAACTATCATTAGTGTCTAGCGGCATGAAGCTTGGGTCAAAATCTATGTCATCATCAGATGGGTCATCATCCAAAGAACCTCCTTCACTTGTATTGTCTTCATCCACTAATTGTGGAGCTTTCCATTTCCCTTTCCATAACAAATAACATAAAGTCGTATTATTTTTTAATTTGATTATATAAGTTGTATTATTTTTTAATTTGATTATATAAGTTGCATTATTTTTTAACGCCGAGAAGCTGAAGACGAAACGCCGAGAAGCTGAAGAAGACACGTCGAGAAGCTGATGCGTCGATGCTGAGACGAGAAACCCTAGACGAAATTGAGAAGATGCGTCGATGCTGAGAAGAAACTCTAGATGAAGATGGAATGAATTTGTAAAATGATTTTACGCTTATTATTATTTTTTTTTATAAAGAAGTCAAAACGACGACGTTTTGTACCCCCAAAACGTCGTCGTTTCAATGGTAAAAATAAAAAAAAAAAAAAAATGGCACAAGAACGCGAGGCGGCCGCCTCGGACCGCCTCGCGCCGAGTCTGCGTGAGGCGGCCTGAGGCGGCCGCCTCATCGGTGAAAGACGGCCGCCTCGGTTGTTGGCGTATAAGGCGGCCGCCTCGAGGCGCCGACGCCGTGAGGCGGTGAGAGGCGGTCCGAGGCGGCCGCCTCGAAACATATTTTTAAACACTGCATCCAAACCTCCACATCTGTTCTCGTTGTGCATTCTCCAACGACGTTAAACAACCAAGTCACCATATATGTTCCTGCTGTGTATTCTCCAGCAGCGCTTTAAACACCCTAGTCTCTCTATGGTTCTTGTGCTGATTTCATCTGTAACAAGCTTGGTGCATACAACATGTATGCTCCAGCTTGAGGGGGAGTGTTGGAATTAGTTGAGAAGCTAATTAGTATTTATTGTTAGATTATATTCAACCAAGCATTAATTGTGTAGTTGGTAGTTGTGTTGTTGTGTATTTAATATGGTAGTTGTATAATGCCTATATAAAGGCCTCTCATTGTAAGTTTTATATCAAACAAATTTTAATAAACAATTTTTTCCTTCACAAATTCTCACACTTATTTTGGAATCTGGCTCAAAATTCATTGCCTATTGGAGTTCAAATTTCTTTTATGTCAAATCTGTTGGTGGATTCACTACTGATACATGACTTGGTAATCTCCTGTGCACTTGTTGTATATTGACCTCTAATGCAAATAAAATGTTTCAGGCCTGAAACGGAGGAGGAAAGGATGTTGAGAGAAGAAATAGATCTCTTGAAAAAGGAACTCGAGATGAACAGGGAATCAATGCAAGAATCTGGTGGAGAGCAACCCAGTATGCATGATATTATACTCAGCAAAGAACAGGAACTGGAAATGCTTATCAGGGATTTGGATAGCAAATTTCGTTTTAGACCGAAAGCCGAAAGACCTGGCTCTGGAGCAGGTAGGGCAGCTGGCTTTCCTGAGAGACCGCCTTCCCAGTCTGGGTCATTTGATGAGTCTAGGAGCATGGAGTCCATGGATAGACCACGTTCACGAGGCAAGGGGGATGCATGGGCAAGGCCTGGAAATGACAGGAGAGCATTTCAAGGTGGCAGAGAAAGAGGATTTCTGGGCAACAGAGACTTGGACAGGTAAAGTTGGGTTTTTTTTTCTTTTCTTTTTTTTTTTTTCCTGATATTATTTTCAATCTTAGCTGAGTAGTTGGCCCATTGCCTCTTCTTTTCTCTTTTTTGTCCTTTTTAAATATTGGAGAATGCAAGTTCTGAGAAATGTATGAACTCATTTATATCTCATCTTCTAGGGTTTCATTCCCTTGCTTTTTTATTTAAAAAAAGCTTGAAGTCCTGTCATTGAATGTTGATAACACACATAATCTTTCATTAAAGATTTTGAGTTGGTTGTCAGTTAGTGCATGATTACAAAGTTGTAAGAATTTCAGTGGGGGTTTTTTAGGGTATTGCCGCTTGGAGAAATTGATCTACTTGATAATTTATTCGAAATTGTAATACAGGTGAGCAGGACGGTAAAATTGTAAATCTCTTGGAAGATTTTTGTATAGTTTTTGGTTTTTCCATTCGGGTTATTTTATTTTATTTATTATTATTTTATGATCAAATAGACAACTGGTCCACAATAAGATGTAACTCTTTCTTCATCGGTTAAATGCATTCTACTGTTAATTATTAACAGAAAAAAAAAAAAAAAAGAATAGAGGTGAGCTGGGCAGAAAAATTTTTGTGCTAGAAATTTAAAAAAATTAAAGCTCCTTGAGAAAATTTTTGGAATCACTTTGGCCAAGCCTCGGGTTTCTAGAATATTGAAGTAAAGTGCGCCTTGCGCTACTTGCCTTATTGAAAATTTTGACTTTGTCTCATTGAAAATAGTCATTAACTCTCCAGAGTTTACTATTGCAATTTTAGTACTTCTAAGATTCTAAGGATAGATTCTTTGAAGATCCTTCAATTTCTTTATCATACTTTAAGGATCTAATCCTTAGTTCTGATTCAGAAATTAAGGAGTCTACTGCGACAAGCTTAATCCTTTGTTGTGATTGTATCGTAATCAAGTTGTTTGGTATTCAAACTGTCTAAGTACACTTGATCTCAAATTAATTTATTTTAAAATGGTTTTGTGAGGCTGTTACTTTAAACCCTGGCCCATTTTTTGCACTTTTGTGTTATAGTATCTACCGTCATTTGTTTCAATTGTCCTGGAAAATTTTCCTAATTGTGGTCTTCCTATATATATTAATGATGGTATGTGTTGTCTGCTTCGGCTTCAAGTGTTCTGGATATTTCAATGGATCTGTTTGAAATATATATATCAGACTATATTAATGTTGTGTGCGCTACTATGGCAGGCAAAGTTCAAGAGAGAGATGGTGAACAACTGTTGCTGTAGATTTGTCATCCCCCGAGCATTTTGACTGTAAGAAGCATTTTGTCTTCACTTATTTTAATTCATCTTTTGTTTTTCCTCTCAAGCAATGGAGCTAGGATTTGAGAACCGGCATTAGCAATGATCTGTTTGTTTCTTCTTGAAGTTGAAACTATGTAAAATTGCAAAATTTTCCCCTTTTTTGGTCTATTCCGAGGCAATTAGCCTGTATTGTTCTTAGGAATCAATTTTATTGAACACTATGGGACTCAGTAGTTTAACTTTTGTAACAGCTATTGAGTGGGTCACAGTTAATCTTGGTCCTGAGGATGCAACTCAAATCTTTTATATATTTTTCTTGCTACTGATTTTTGTTTCTCTCTTTATCTGAGCAACTCTCTACTTCCTATAAATGCAGACAGGAACATATTCCATACAGCCAGCGTAAGCCTGATAGCAAGTGTAAAACCCACGCCATACCTGTTCTGTCACTTCTGTTTACTAGTTTAAAATCTTCATTTATGATATTATATGATACAAATTGCATTGCAAATTGTATGATTCCGAAAATGAAGTAAAATTGAACTTGAATTCCAGAAACGATAATAATATTTAGTTATGGGATAATATTAGATTTGTTGTAAACGGGTGTCGGTATGTGGTCCCCCACTTTAATAAACTTTCTATTGTATCATGACTAGTTGTATTTACCCTAATTTCTTTTTATAAATAGGGAGCAATTCCTCTAAGTTTATTGAATTTTCTAAGGTATTTTTTTTTCTCTTGTTAATTGTTATTGGTTTATGATTAAACCATTTATTTAGCAATTGATCCGTGGCTCAAATTTGAGCACGCCTGAACATGATGCGGTCATTGGTGCACAAGAAAACAAATGGTGGTGCTTGGATATTGATGATCAGCAACCTAATGTTTTTAGTGACCTAAATCTAGTAATCATTTTTTTTGAAGGAGCCATAATAGTCCCAGACTCCCAGTGAGAACCGGAACTCTATTAGGTATCAGTTGTCACAATGATTTTCTCAACCTTGTTTCACTTTTAAAGGCCTTTGATGATTCATTATTTGATATTAGTTTTATGATTATACCAATATCAATTGTTTAAACGCAACTTGAAAATTTTGCGGTATAAATAAATCAAAATTTAAAAATTTCGAAATAGAATTTGTAATTTCAAATTTTTGAATTTTATGCTTGTGTAGTGATGGAGAGAGCTCCATGGCATATGGCCAAGCGGCCGTTAGTACTCAAACATTGGCAACCAAGTTTGCCTATAGCTAAAGAAGATGTTTATAAGATTCCAGTGTGGGTTCGTCTCTACAATGTCCCTTTTGAGTATTGGACCCCGAAGGGGTTGAGTTTTATGGCTAGTGCGGTTGGGTGTCCTCTTCATACTAATTATATAAACATCTCGACAGAGGCAAGACGCTATCGACTAGAGACGGGAATAACCCATCTCCCTGACCCTCAAATCTAACGAAAAATGAACACGACCCATCCTAAAATTTGGCAACCTAACACACAGTTCAGCACCAAAACACAACTTGCAGTGAACATCAAATATGCAATTAGGATCTCAGATCTTTACTCAAGCCACATCAAAAAAGTCATCATCAATACTCTAGGCTTCGTACCCCAAAACCATGCAGACAAACCAAGACTTTTATTTACATACATAAAACAACATGCATTTCACGATTCAAATCATACACTAAAGCAACATAATTTCTAAATCACATGACCCTTCATAGGACTCTAGAGTGGATGACTGCAACTTGGACGATCCATTGTCTCGAGCAAAAGCTTCCAAAGTTTAATGGCTGATCGACTTGGTTGCCAACCTGCAAAATTGTCAAACTGATTTGGTGTGAGTTATAAAACTAAGTAACCACACAAGTACCATGAAAAGTGTCCGGGTCCGGATCCGCAAGTTCTTCGGTGGACCCGGGTCCGGATGTGGACCCGGTAAAGCACTTCCGGGTCCAGACCCGGGCCCGGGATCCGCAACTGTCCACTTTTTTTTTTAAAGCTCCACTTCCACTATTCAATATCAATACTATGTATTAACAATTCACAACAAGTTTGAATACATATTGATTGTCATCTGTAGTTACAAAAAAAAAACTATAAAGATATTTTGGAACTCTTACCTCTACTGAAATTCATATCAAATGAATACTATTATTTAGTTTACTTTTTTGTTATTTCTCATATTATTTAGTTTACTTTTTTGTTATTTCTCAATTTTAAAGTGGTCAAATGATAATAATTTTTTTTTTTAATCTTAAATTCATTTCCACATAAGGTAAGTTGAGCATTTTAGTCCAACCATTTTCATGATAGATTCCGGAAAGGAGGCGCATGTTACATAAAAATACACCTTATCAAATTCTAAATTTAAACAAATCAATGTCGAAAAATATAATAACGTCGTCAACTGATATAAGAGTTCCAACATAATCTTTCAATACCAATTATCATCAAGAAAATATACTTCTAAGATAATGTAACGTTTATAATTTTGTAGCTTTTGAATACCATAGATTTACAGACTCAACTCTTACTAGAACTAAAGATTATTTCGAATGAGAGAGTGCGACTAATTTGAGGTGGAGAGCCAGTAACTAATAAAAAGATTAAATTTTGTTTAAATTTCATTTAAATTATTCGGCAAGTATAGGTTTCCATAATAGCTTGTTTTTTTTTTTAATTATACCAGGTCCCGGGTACCCGGACCCGCATCCAGACCCGGTATAATGCGGGTCTTCCAAAACAAGACCCGGATCCGTAATTTTTTTAACGGATCCGGGTCTAACCGGACCCGGGTCCATGCGGACCCGAGCCGGGTCCGGGTCTGCTTGCCATGCCTATGTGTGTGTGTGTGTATATATATATATATATATACGTGTATGGTTGTTTATCAGATTAACCTTTAAATTTATTTACATACATATAACAAAATACATTGCACGATTCAAATCATATAAAAAACAACATGATTTCTAAATCATATGACCCTTCCCAAGACTTTAGAGTGGATGATTGCAACTTTGGTGATCCCTCGTCTCGAGCAAATGATTCCAAAGCTTAATGGCTGACCGATCTGGTTGCCAACCTGTAAAATTGTCAAACTGATTTAGTGTGAGTTATAAAAGTTAGTAAGTAACCAAGCACATACTATGAAAAGTGAGAATAATTTAGAAATAGTGTGTGTGTGTGTATATATATATATATATATCTATATCATAAAGGAGAATGGTGTTAGAGGAAAGAGAGTGTATCCAACGGCTCTCTTTATGTGGCTTAATTGACGGCCCATATCATTTCATTGGTAATTGGAGGAAAAAGAGTGAATTGATTGATGGAAATTGTCAAAAATTTTCAAATTTTCAAATAGAAAGTTAAAATAAAATCATTTAATTAAAATAAAATCATTTAATTCTGTAACACCGTGCTGTAGGCACAGGCCAAATACTGTAACACCGTGCCGTAGGCACGGGCCAAATACTGTAACACCGTGCCGTAGGCACGTGCAAAAACTAGTATATATATATATATATATATATATGGTTGTTTATCAGAAAAACCTTTTTATTCTTTACGTTATCAATATACAAAGTCTTCCGAAAATATTTACATAAATCAAACCATATTCAAATTGCATATACGTACCTTGTATAGGTTTTCAAATTTTATATGTAATAATCGTACCAAAATTGACAAAGGCAATCTGTTTAAGGATTTTTTAATATACGTAAGTGCGTGTGTGTGTTAGAGACGAATGAGAGAAAAACCATAACATATGTACGCAAATCATATACCGACATGATCAAACAAGACTCATTACTTATTTTAGAATAGGTATGAGATGAACTTTTTCCGAACAGTTACTCTAACCAAAACTACCATAACACGAGCTAAATCACCAACCAAACTGATTACACACACAACCAATTATTTGTGTGTAAATGATCACGTTGGACGTGCAACACTCGTTGTCGCTCTTTATGAATGATGTCTAATAATCGCGAAGAAAAAAATCAATTAATTAAAGATGGATTGAGTAAGGAGTCATTAGATAATATATCATTGACTCTTGAGAAGAATCCTAGTGGATTTGATAGATTGCTTCGCAACTTACATACATAATTTTAAAAAGAAAGACAACAATACAGTCTTGGGAATATGACTTTAAAAGACTCTCTTTGCCAATTTATAAGAAAATTGGATGAGAAGTGTATCATCGACCCATAGAGAGCGTTCAAGTCGTTACTGGACGTAAAATCAGAGGAAGACGTGAGCCACCATCACAACTATCAGACCCTGTTTGACAATTAATTGATTTTTTTCTTCGCGATTATTAGACATCATTCCTCGACCCTATTTGACAATTATGTGTTTGTTATAAATGCACATGCTGGACGTGCAACACTCGTTGTCGCTCTTTAAGAATGATGTCTAATAATCGCGAAGAAAAATATCAATTAATTAAAGATGGCTTGAGTAAGGAGTCATTAGATAATATATCATTGACTATTGAGAAGAATCCTAGTGGATTTGATAGATTGCTTCGCAACTTACATACATAATTTCAAAAAGAAAGACAACAATACAGTCTCGGGAATCTGACTTTAAAAGACCATGTTTGCCAATTTATAAGAAAATTGGATGGGAAGCGTATCCTCGACCCATAGAGGGCGTTTAAGTCGTTACTGGACGTAAAACTAGAGGAAGACGTGAGCCACCATCACAACTATCAGTATATATCATTTACTATTTTCATTTCATTTTATTATTTTAAAATGTAAACTTTCTTTCTAGTAGCAGTGTTGTAGATTCAATTATCAATTCCACACTAATCAGGTGATGTCTTTTAAACTCTACTTCTTCTTTTTTCAAACATTGGGGACAATGTCTCAAATTGGTTGGGGGAGTGGATAGATGACTAGATAGTTTTCATTTTTATGTTTCATTGCTGTGTTTTTTGGTTAAAAAAAATCATTTTTGTGTTGTTGTTTTATTAAAAAAAATTATTATGTTGTTTTTTCTTTGTTGTTATTTTGTGTGTAAACAAAAATATATTTTGTTTTGATTTTGTCTTATGTTTTAAAAAAAAAAAAAAAAAACTACACACAACTAACAACAAATTTTTGACTAACAAAATGGAATTGTTGTTTGGAGATGGCAGTGTAAGAAATTTTCACTCCTGAGACACATCTCAAAATAATTCGTAACAAGTTTTTTTCCTTTCTTTTTGAATCAATTAAATTTGTGAATTCTCCATAATATTGATTAATTTTGATCTTCATATGCTCATTTAACATGTATTATCAACACACACGGTAACATATGATCATGGTTTGTAAGTGAATATTTTGTAATATTTAGTTCTCTAATTTATTGGAGGTAGCACCTAAAGGCAATGGAATTTGAGTTTTTATTCAAAAAAAAAGCATGCTTTTACTTAGTAACCATAGATCTTGTCTGAGCAAGCAATGTTTGTTAGCGTAAAACGGTAGAGCTTGAGTTAGTTTAATTAAAAAAAATGTGGGAATAAGTTCGATTTTATAGCCTCTCTAACTCGAGCTATTAAGTTCGGAGGGGTGTTTTAACACTTAGTGTCCTAAGGCCAACTGGTCTGGGAGTCATTGGCACAAAGCTCGTTATATGGGTTAAAGAGAAAGCTTAAGAAAATCAGACACTTTTTTTTTAACATTGGAGATCCGAGCAATTAAGTCTGTAGGGGTGTCTTAACACCCAGTGCCTTAAAGCCAACTGATTTGGGAGCCACTGGCCCAAAGCTCGATACAAGGATTGAATATGTATTACAAAAAAAATATATTTGTAAATATACTTTCATTGCCAAAAGGTGTGAACTCTAATATAATTTTAGGACAAAAATATTACTCTCTTTTCAACAAGACTTGTGAATATTGTGGGCACAATAAATTGATTGATACCTTATTTTATGTGTGTATGGAAGAATGATAAAAAGTACATGAGAATTTACATATTTGATCATTTAGAAAGAAAGAAAATAATTATTAATTTGGATAAGAATTTGTCTTTTTAAAATTTTTTCGCTTAAATTACTAGGAACTAGTAAGAAATTGGTTGAGGGTGTGATGAACACTAAAAAATGCACATTTATTAAAAGAAAAATTAATCATTTTACACTTATAGTTTCATTAATCCCTTTAATTTAACATATTTGTTAAATAATAATTATATGTATGTTTATTGTGATTTTTATATTTTATATAGATGAAATAATACTTTGGATGCATATCTAGAAAAATGGACTTGACATTTGGATTTTGAAGTCCAGAAACTTAATAGGGCGTTCTAACAGTGTACAATTGCAAAAATTCCAACCCTACAATAATGTTCATATTTTTGCCACAACTTATTACTCCGATATCTACAACTTTGATGTTTACAAGATGTTCTAGTTCTGAAGTTTTCAATGCCGAAATTGATAAAAACTCCAAAGTGTGTTATATGTAATATTTGATGACAAAAACAAGAAGGAAAAAAAAATATATTGGTGGGAAATGACATCCACCTTGATCAGTGAAATCACTCACATAACGCAAGCGTACGTATCACTTAAGTAGTATAAAATATATCGATCCCACGAGGACTTAATACCTAAGCTATTAATTTAAGAAGCCAAATGTTTACGAGTATCTAATAGATTTGTTGTTTGATTGGATGGTGATTTTAAACTAAAGACAAGTAAATAAAATAGTGCGAAAGTGAATTAAAGGAAAATTCAATATTATAAAACTATCTAGGGTTGTGAATCCTTCAAATATCTTTTTAAAGATGAAGAGGTTATCTCACATTTGTGTAATATATCGGTTTATTAACCTGGAACACGAAATTATGTAAAAGTCTCTTCCGATGGTCAAATGCAAATACCCTGTGTAACCCAATTAATCATATTCCTATGTTAACCAAGTTATCTAAATTCATTAAGATTAAGTTCCAATTATGGCTACCCCCGTTCGACATGTATATTCCTATCATGTAAGGAAAACTACCTAAGAGTCTCTTGTCCTAAGGTGAGATCGTGAGCTATTGAGTCTAAGGCTAAAACCTAAAATCCTTTTTCCAAATTCATTTTAAGTTTACCAAATCAATCTTATTAATGTCCAGTTAACAAGAAGCATTAAGCTTAAGACTTAATAAATAAACCTTTATATTACCCAAGGCACAAAATAACCCCTTATAAACCGGTGATATTGGAATTCATCACAACCTCAGATATGATATTTAGTTACAACACATATCTAGGACTAGTAAAAGCTTAAATAAAATAAATGACATAAAGTAAAGCTTGGAAATTAAAAAGGTAAATAAAGCAATAAAGAAAATGCTAGGGTTTGAGGATCCACTTTTATTACTTCTATTTTAGATATCACCCTTATTATAATATATAAACTTTTCATGACATTACCAACCGACCATAAAGGCGGTATCCTGATTAAGTCAGATTTATGATTAATTCCAACCGATCATAAAGGCGGTATCCAATTTAGTCAGGTTAAAATCAATCTAACTAAGTCCAACCGACCATAAAGGCGGTATCTCATTTAGTCAGGTTTTAAAATAGTTTATATATTATAATTAAGGGAGATTAATCTAAATATTAGTAATAAAAGCTTAACCTTTCACCATAACAGAGGGGAGTTACCTCCTTATACTGAACAATAAAAATAAAGACTGAAAAGTAAAATAAAGAAAATACTATTGCGTAAAATAAATAATTAAATACAGAAAGCTGCAAATAAAAAAACAAGATACAATCTTCTTAGTATTCTTAAGGAAATCCCCAGAAGAAGGTATAAATTTTCCTTCTGATTTTAGCCTCTATTTATAGTGAAAATTCTGCCTCGCACGTCGCGATGTGCGTTTGATTAAACGAGATCGTTACACGTGGCGTCGGTTGCATTGGCAGCTGAATTATTATTTCGACGTTGCGATATATGCATAGTAAATATCGACAACATGAGATGATGACACGTGTCCGGCGCACGTTAGTGGTGCATGATAACAGACGGCCCATTTTAGTAAACGTCGCATTTTAGCAGGAAATTCACATTTTTATCCTTTTTGTTTGTTTTTCGATGTTTTGGTCCCGAATTACTTACATAGAGTCCTGTTGTTTTATTTATCTACAAAATAACACAAAACACATCAAAATATTCACAAATCTTGAGAAACTATACAAAATATTAAATAAAAGTGACGGTAAATACTGATATATTTATAGCTTATCACACCCCCAAACCTAACATTTTGCTAGTCCTAGAGCAAAACAACAAAATAAAGTGCAATAAACAAATTTTAAATAAAATTAAACTAAGCCACTTTCGTAGGGATCACGGTTGCATTTAGCATATGCAACAAGCCTTTAAACCCCTAGGTGTCCCTAGTGGACGAGTTGTAGTCTCGTGAGGGCTTACAGCAACGACACCCACAAACGTTAATCTAATGCACACAAAAGCAAAAAGACAAGAGAAAAGAGAATAAACAAGTTAGTGACTATACAAGTGAAACTTCTTATCCAAGTTAATAGTTGTTTTCTTTCTTTCTAAATTACCAAATAAGTAAATTCTCCGATTATTTTTACCATTCTCCATATACACAGTCAACAAGCTATTAATCAACTCTTTGTGCCCACAATATTCATAAGTGTAGTTAAAAAGAGAGTAACATTTTTATCCTAAAGTTATATCAGAATTCACACCTTCTTAGCAATGAAATTTTTTTCTGATTATTTATTTATTTATATACAATATCCTTCATCCATATAGCGAGCTTTGGGCCAGTGACTCCCAAGCCAGGTTGCTTTAGGGCACTAGGTGTTAAGACACCCTTATAGACTAAATTACTCGGATTTCAGATATATATATATATATATATATATTATAACATCTTCAATCCATGTAGCAAGCTTTAAGTCAGTGACTCCCAAACCAGTTGGTTTTAGGGCACTAGGTGTTAAAACACCCCTACGGACTTAATTACTCGGATATCAGACTTTTTTTATTCCATCGCTTTTTTTAGATGCTTCCTCCAATTAAACTAGAGCACTGAATATTACAAACTTTTCTCTTACAACTTATGGTCGTATGTTACCATGTATATTGATAATACCTGTCAACTGAGCATATGAAGATCCAATTTAATCAGTATTATGGAGAATTCACAAATTAAATAATTCAAAAGGAAATAAAAAAAATTAACTTGTTACGAAATAGGTTGAGATACGTCTTAGGAGTGGAAATTCCTTACACAGCCATCTCACACCAATTTTACTTGATTTAGTCAAGTCAAAAATACAAAAATTAAAAATATTTTGTATTTTTAGAAATTTTTAATTTTTTTGATTTTTTTTGAAAATTTTGGATTAAAAATCAAATAAAAACAACACAATAAAACCAAGTTACTAGTCAACTATTCCCCTCCCCCAAACCTAATTGAGACATTGTCCCCAATGTCTGAAAAGTAGAAGAAGAGTTTAGAAAACAGTACCTGGTTAGCTGAAATTCTACATCTAAAATGAAAATTAAAGGTTAAGATCTAGATTTATCCGACGCTTCTTACCACGATCATTATCAGACCAGTTTATCTTGGAAAGGATAGGGTCAATTTGTGGTTCAAAGGCTAAGATTTGGTCAATTAAATCATTGGCAGTTCTGGCAGTGAAAATGATTTCTTTTACAGGTTTTGACACGAATCCATTTCTCCGGGCATCATCAAGAAACACACAAAAAAATCATAAAATCCATGAGCATTAAATAGTCCAATCGGTTTCTGGTGTATGTTCAAGTTCGCCCAAGATAGCACTGTAAAAATTTCCTCCATCGTGCCCAAGCTACCTGGCAAAGCAATAAAAACATCAGCACGGTTAATCATTTCCACAAGTCACTCGGACATACCTGGCACAATAAGTTCTTCTCTTTTTGATGGTCGTATAAGATTCGCCTCTGCCAAAGGTTTTGAGATGATTCCCAGAACTTGGCTACCTCCTTCCTGTACAGCCCTTGAAACGATCCCCATTAGTCCAAGATTGCCACCGCCATATACTAAGTGCATATTCCTTTCAGCTATGACTCTACCCAATTCATGTGCTGCATCAACGAACTCTGGCTTAGAACCAACTCTATTACCGCAAAACACATAGATATTTATAACTCATCTTCTTGAAGTTGCTTCCATTTTTTTTTTGTATTTCTTTCTCAGATCTGGATGTCTTCAGAGTGCAATGATGAGTTGAATTTATAGAACCTGAAAAAGGATGAGTAATAATAGCACTAGTACCTGCCAAAGGACAATTATTAGCTAAATAGTAAAATATATCGTGAAAGTCAAAAGTCTGGATCCTGTCGGAGAAAAAAAAAAACAAAATAAATCACAATTATTAGATAAATACAAAGAGATAATATTATTTACAAGAAGTAACGGCTTGAATGACGTCTATGCGTCAGAGACAAGCTTCCCATCCAATTTTCTTATAAATTGGAAAACATGGTCTTTTAGAGTCAGATTCCCGAGACTTAAATGTTGTCTTTCTTTTTGGAACTGTGTATATAACATGTGAATTACGTGATGCACATATCCACTGGAATGCGTCTCAAGTCTCAATGATATGTCATCCAAATACTCCTTACTCAAGCCATCCCTAATGAATTTAATTTTATCTTCACGGTTATTAGACACCATTCCTAAAGAACGACAACGAGTATTACATGTCATGCGTGCACATTTATAACAAACACCCATTCTTTTAGCTCTTTTTTTTAGCATAGGTGATTCTTCCTAAACCAGACATATATGACACAAAAGAGTCAGAGGACTCAGCTGCCAATCGGACCTGTGCTTCAATAATCCAACGAATGTCAGTAGGAATACCTTTGACCATCAAAAGTCTCATTCGTTCCAAGCGAGCTTTGTAGACTTTCATCAGAGAGTTTTGAGGGAGAGAAGGAAATTGTTTGTGAAGATTTGAGAGAACTTCTTCCATCCTGAAATGTGACTTTACCTACAAAAATAAAACACACAAAAATAAAACACACCAAATCTGAATATATACACAAATTACATGGGTTGCCTCCCAACTAGCACTAAGTTTAACGTCGTCAGCTAGACATGACTGCCCGAACGTTAGGCTGGATATGAAAGTGTGACACTTTCTTTTTGTCGCTTAAAATATTCTCCCCAGTAGTGCTTGACACGCTGGCTGTTTACCCTGAATGTAATTTTGGATTTGGGGTTGTATATCTCAACAACTCCGTAGGGTAACACCTGAGTTATCACAAATAGACTTTACCACTTTGATTTCAACTTTCCATGGAAAAGTTTCAATCGTGAATCGTATAACAACACTTGCTGCCCTGGCTTAAGTTGTATGCGCACTATTTTTTTATCATGCCATTTCTTCGTCTTTTCTTTGTACAGTTTGACATTCTCATAAGCATGTAGGCGAAATTCCTCTAATTCGTTGAGTTGGTGGAGCCGTTTTTCTCATGTTGCTTGTAGATCAAGATTTAACTTCCTCAGTGCCCAATACGCTTTGTGTTTAAGCTCCACTGGTAGATGGCACGCTTTCCCAAACACCATTCGATATGGGACATACCGACATGTGTCTTGTAAGCTGCTCGGTAGGCCCATAATGCGTCATCCAGTTTTTCAGACCAGTCTTTCCTTGTTGATCCAACGGTTCTCTCCAGGATTCTTTTGATCTCCCTGTTTGAAACTTTAACCTGTCCATTTGACTGCGGATGGTAAAAAATGACAGCTTTATGAGTAACTCCGTATTTGATAGGAGTGCATCGAAGTATTTGTTATAGAAATGTGTGCCACCATCACTGATAATTGCCCGAGGTGTTCCGAAGCGAGTGATAATATTCTTTCTAAGGAATTTTATCACCACTTTTGAATCATTTGATGGCAGTGCTATTGCTTCAACCCATTTGGAGACGTAGTCTACTGCAACTAGTATGTACAAGTTTCCGAATGATGGAACAAAGGGTCATATAAAATCAATCCCCCATACATCAAATATTTCCACTTCCAGAATATTTTGCAGGGGTCCTTCATTTCTCCTTGAAATATTTCCCGTTCTCTAGCACCTGTCATATTGAAGAGTAAATAAGTAAGCATTTTTAAATAGAGTGGGCCAGAACAAACCTGATTGTAGGACTTTGGCTGCAGTTTTATTTCCGCTGAAGTGTCCGCCGTATAGTGATGAATGACAATATTGCAGGACACTATTGACCCCCTCCTGTGGAACACAACATCTCAGTAATTGATCTACATAGCGTTTTAACAGGTACGGTTCATCCCAGACATAGTGCTTGACTTCTTTGAAGAACTTCTTTCGTTGCTGATGAGTCCATTCCAACAGCCATTTTTCTGATACTATGTAGTTTACATAGTCGGCATACCAATGGACATCTTACTATTTCATGGCAAATAACTGTTCATCTGGAAATTTTTTTTTATTGTCAGTTCATTGCCAGCTGTTTCTCCATTCTCGAGCCTCGATAAGTGATCTGCCACTTGGTTTTTTGTCCCTTTCCTATCTCAGATCTCCACGTCAAATTCTTGCAGCAGAAGCACCCAACAGATCAATCTAGGTTTGGCATCTTTCTTCGCAATCAGGTATTTGATTGTTGAATGATCTGTGTAGACCACCACTTTGGGACCCAACAGATAGGAGCCGAAATTATCGAAAGCAAACACAACTACAAGCAACTCCTTTTCAGTGGTTGTGTAGTTGAATTGAGCTTCATTCAGAGTTCTGCTGGCGTAGTAAATAGTGTGGAAAATTTTTGACTTGCGTTGTCCCAAAACTGCTCCTATAGCAAAATCACTAGCATCGCACATCACCTCAAATGGAAGGGTCTAGTCCGGTGCTACTATGATGGGGGCAGAGACCAGCTTTTGTTTCAAGATCTCAAAAGCTTCTTGGCATTCTTTGGTGAAGTTGAAAGGCACATCTTTCTCTAGCAGATTGCACAGAGGTTTAGCAATCTTTGAGAAGTATTTGATAAATCTCCTGTAAAAGCCTGCATGTCCGACAAAACTCCGAATCCCTTTGACAGATGTTGGTGGAGGTAGTTTTTCAATTGTCTCGATCTTTGCTTTGTCTACCTCGATTCCCTTTTGTGAGATATGATGTCCCATGACAATAGCTTCATGCACCATGAAGTGGCATTTCTCCCAGTTGAGTTCCAGGTTGGTATCTTCACATCTTTGTAACACCTTTTCCAAATTTTGCAAGCAGTGGTCGAACGAGTTTCCAAACACAGAGAAATCATCCATGAAAACCTCCATACTTTGTTCCAGCATGTCTGAAAAGATGGCCATCATGCAACATTGAAATGTGGCAGGAGCATTACATAGTCCAAATGGCATCCTGCAGAAAGCAAAAGTACCATGCGGACATGTAAAAGTGGTTTTCTCTTGATCTTCTAGGGTGATGGCAATCTGATTGTACCCTGAGTATCCATCCGGAAAATAATAGAATTCATGTCCCGCCAATCTGTCTAGCATCTGATCAATGAATGGTAATGGGAAATGATCTTTCTTTGTTGCTATGCTTCCTGTAGTCCATGCATACTCTCTATCCAGTCACCGTTCTTGTTGGAATCATCTCATTCTTTTCATTTGTGACTACAGTAATTCCTCATTTCTTTGGCACACATTGCATAGGACTCACCCACGTGCAGTCAGAGATGGGGTAGATGATGCCGACATCCAACCATTTGATAATTTCTTTCTTCATAACCTCCTTCATGATTGGATTTAGTCTCCGTTGATGTTCCACTGTGGCTTTGTACTCGTCGTTCATCAGAATTTTATGCATGCAAAATGATGAACTAATGCCTCGAATGTCTGCTATAGTCCAGCCAATGGATTTATTGTGTTCTCGTAACACTCTCAACAACTTATCTTCCTGCTCCAATGTTAGCGACAAAGAAATAATTACAGGTAAATCAGAAGAGTTTCCTAAAAATGCATACCTGAGATGGCTCAGAAGTAGCTTTAGTTCAAGATGCGGTGGTTCTTCAATCGAGGGCTTGATTGGCTCATTTTTCTGTAGTTCCAAACTTTCCACCTGTGTTGTCGATTTGAAGCGAAATGGTCTGTCTAGATAGTTGATACATTCCAGAATTTCATCATCTAACTCGGTGTCAGTCATATTGGTGATGCAAGCTTCAATTTTATCCGTGGGAAGTTGCATTGCATCAGTATCCTGGATGATACTATATAAAACATCAATTCTGAAACATTTCTCTTCATTTTCATCACTTGGGAATTTCATGGCTTCGAAAACATTGAAGGTAACTTCTTGGTCCTGCACTTTCATGGTTAGTTCTCCTTTTTGTACATCAATAATAGTTCGACCTGTAGCCAAAAATGGTCTCCCGAGGATGATAAGTACATCTTTGTCTTCTTCCATGTCAAGGATAATGAAATCTGCTGGGAGAATGAGCTTGTCGACTTTGACCAGCATATCTTCAACTACACCTCTCGGAAATGCGAGCATTCAATCAGCAAGTTGCAGAGAGACTGAGGTGGGCATTGCTTCTCCAATTTGTAGTTTCCTGTAAATCAAAAAAGGCATCAAATTAACATTAGCACCTAGATCACACAAAGCTTTACCGATGTAATGTTCTGTTGAGATGTATGCCCTAAAACTACGTATAATGTAAACGCTTTATGTGTTTTGAAATAAAATGATGCATTATTCATTTATCAAAGTGTTTCTTTAATATTCGCATATTATAAATTATCTTGAATACCCTAGATTACTTATGTACCTTCAGACTTAGTGTATGAGTGTCATACACAAGAGGATTTAAGTCTGAAGTTAGTAATCTTAAATAGTCCATAGAAAGAAAACAAAGCGGGTACTTTATTTTGGTTATCTATAGCTACGGTCAATTCTATATTTGTATGGCGACCTTGATCAGGGATCGTCCATGTAGAGACATGAGAATGGAGGCACCTTGTATGATGTGATCATATAGGACTAGACCCAGATGGAAATGAAATTCTTATAATATCCATTAAACAAAGAAAGTCATTTCGATCTACTAGATGGTCATATATGGATTGATCTTAATCCTGACTGTACTACGAACTCGGCCTTTGATTTACAAAGGTAAGGTTGGTGTAGCAGTCCCGACCAATAGCTACATACTTTGGGGGCATGGTCTGTTGTGTAGCTGGGAACATTTTACATAAATATGGAGTTCACTCCTTCTTACGAGAAGTAGATGAGTATCTTTCTTAAGGGTTGATTCGGTGCTTGAACGATTAGAGCGCTCAAGTCTTTCTATTACGAATAGAAAGATTAAAATTCATAATGGTTATGAATAAATCGTTCATTAGAGAATCAATGGTACTTAATGTAAAAATAATGATAGGGGTATAACAGACATTATGACCCGGCTCTAATTACGAGATACTCGTGAAGGGTTAATCTTTATGTAGTGACTATATCGATGGACACTGACTTGGTTCGGCTTAATATATCATCTGCGGCAACAAGAGTGCAACTTCAGGTTTTTAGTAGAATAACCCGGAATTAATAATTCGAAATATTTAATTAAGAGCTTAATTAATATTTCAAGATTATTGGAGCTCGAAACCGTAGGTCTATTTGGTCCCCGTGCTAGCTCGACATAGTATAGCGGATTTAGTATAATTGGATAGTCCAATTATATAATCATATATATATATATATATATTATTAATATGATTAATAATATTTTGTCACAATTGGAACTTTATGTTAAAGTTTAACATATGGTCTTATTAATAATCATTTGATAATTATTAATTACAAATTATTAAATTATATTAGATATATGATTTAATACATAAGGATATTATTTTGAGATTTCAAAAATGGTTTTTGGAAAGCCTATTGATAGCTTTGGAAGTTATAAATTTAAAAAGGCTATTATATCTTTAATTTTTTAATTTAATTTTGTCATGATGATGACAATCAATTCTTGAATTATGTTACAAAAAAATTAAAGAGGAAAATGCATGCCTTGGCCGAATCTACCAAAAGGAGGAGGGGAAGGGTTTGTTTGTTTGGGAAACAAATTAACCTAAGTATAAAAGAAAAATTAATTTTCTTTTTGTCACAATCTTATTTTGCAACCCTAGCCTCCATCTCATTCTTCTTCAATTCTCTCTCAAAAGTTGAGACAAACAAAGACAAAGAGGAAGAAGAAAAACACAATAAATATCCAAGTGTGTTTAAATCTCTAAATGGTTTAGGGATTATTTTGTGAGTCTTGCCCACACAAGTTTCCGTTGGTAACGAGATATAGTTCAGAAGACTTGTGGTGTCGAACGAAATTCATCTTCATCTCTTTCTCTTTGTACTCGGTAGTGAGCATTGTTTTTGCTCATTGCCGCCCATTTCTTGGTGAAACGGAACTCGGTTTGATTTCGTTTTAATCCAGAATCTTTGGGGAATATTTTGTGATGTTTTAGGGCTGTGTTGGGGCTGTTTTCAAGTGAAAAATCAAAACTAAAACATATCCACTGTCCACGCATTTCAGGGGCTATTTCTGCAGTGTGTTGGGCGCGAATCGAGTCCAAAACAGTCCAATTTTTGTCTGGTTGTTCAGGGCTGTTCGGGGACTGTTCTGGGGCTGGAATTTTGTCTAAATCTGATGCAAAATTTCAATGGTGGTAGCAGTAGCATTATGCATTCAAAGGAGAAAGGCAGAAAAAAATTTCAAGTTCGATTCGTGTGCCTAAACTGTTTTCGCTGTGCAAGGAAAGTGTTTCCCACATGTTCTCCTATGGTGCATGAGACGGTGAAACTACCAGGATATTTCAACTTTGGGGAAAGTTTCTTCTGAATGATGGCGCTGTATTCTTCTGTCAATGCTACTGTCTCGTAATCTCCCAATCTCCGCTTTCGTGAAAAAATGTCTTTCATGAATTTGACATAGCTGGGCATTTGTTCCAACGCTTCTGTAAATGGAATGTTGATATGCAACTTTTTGAAGACCTCCAAGAATCGAGCAAACTGCTTGTCCATTTTTTTTTTCCGGAGACGCTATGGAAAAGGTGGAGATGGAGTGAATCTTTCTTGATCATTTTCCTTTGCTTCTTTTTCCTCCATCCGTGGCTCTGTTTGTTTTGGAACTTCCTCAATGGATGCCTTGATTCCAACATCTATGTTGATTTCTGTACCGCTTTTCAAAGTAATGGCTTGACATTGCTCCTTCCTTCGGTTCCTTGGATTTAGTTCTGTGTTGCTATGAAGGTTACCTGACGGTATGTAACTCTGAGCATTGGCCAGTTGTTCTATTTGATTTTCCAGTGCCTTTATAGAAGCTGATTGGCTTTGAAACATAGCATCGTATGTTGCTTGTTGCTTTTTGAACATATCTGCAATCCATTCTTTTATATATGGTTCTTTCTCATACTCCTGGCATTTGTTTTGTTGTTGGAATCCAGGTGGTGGATTGTTCTTTTGCCCTGAATTGTTGCTCCATGTGAAATTGGGATGATTCCTCCACCCTGGGTTGTAGGTGTTGGAATATGGATTGCTCCACTGTCTGTTGAAATTATTGACATAATTCACCGTCTCCTCATGTTGGTTTGTTTCTGGTGCTCCTCCATATGGTGAACTTGCGGATCCAATATTGCCTTGCATGCTAAGAGTTTCCATGAATTTGCAGATCTGATCCAGCTTGGCATTCATTGCTGTGTTAGCTCCAACTTCATAAATTCCCGCGATTCGTTGAATCTTGCTCCTTTCTGTTGGCCAAAAGGAATTATTTTTGGCCATTTCTTCAATCAAGTCCTGATGAGCGGAAAATATATCAATATTTACCGCCCATTTTACTTAATATTTTGTTTAGTTTCTCGGGTTTGATGAACGTTTTGATGTGTTTTAGTTTATTTTACAGATAAAATAATATTGGGACACAATGAAATCATTTAGGACGAAATGTGGGTCAAATAAGGGCAAAAATTGGACTTGACATTAATTTTGGAGATTGGAAACTTGAAAGGGCGTTTCAATGAAGTACATTTTGGAAATTCCAGTTTTGCGCATCTGTCGTAATTTGGGCATAACGTTTTACTCCGATATCGGATTGAGCTGATTAAAGTTCCAGATTAAAGAAGACTCAAAGCTCTACAACTTTTAAAGACAAAATAATTTCGAATTCTGAAGATTTCATGACCGAAATTGATGAACCATCCAGAAGTGTGTTGTGTGTAATTATTAAAGTCATATTCAATCATTTTCAAAGCAAAAAAATAATTAATAAATAAATAATAAAAATTATGAAATCACTACCAAACATGATAAGCAATTAGTGGAGCAATTAATAATTGATTTGGTGGAGCAATTAGTGGAGCAATTAGTGGAGCAATTAATAATGGATTTGGTGGATGATTTGATGGAGTCAAAAATTTGCCTATAAATACCAAGCCATTTCATTTGTAAATTCATACTTTCTTCTAAGGAATTCCTTAAGAATACTAAGAAGATTGTATCTTGTTTGTTTATTTACAGCTTTCAGTAATTAATTTCCGCTTTCGCACTTTCTTTTTTCTTTACTTTTCAGTTTTTACTTTCCGCAATTTACTTTTACGCACAATACTTTTCGTTCTTTAATTTTCAGTTTTTACTTTTCAGTAATGAGGAGGTAACTCCCCTTTGATGGGGTAAAAGGTAAAACTTTTATTACTAATATTTAGATTAATCTCCCTTAATTATAATATATAAACTAGTTAAAACCTGACTTAACGAGGATACAACCATATTGGTCGGTTGGTAATTATTTAAATTGGTTTTAACCTGACTAAACTGGATACCGCCTGATTGGTCGGTTGGTAATTAATTATTAATTTGACTTAATCTGGATACCGCCTATATGGTTGGTTGGTAATTATCATGCAAAATTAATATATTATATTAAGGGAGATATCTAAAATAGAAGTAAAAAAAGTGGATCCTTTTACCTCAGCATTTTCTTTTATTGTACTTTTACTTTATTTACTTTTCAGCAATTTACTTTCAGCATTTACTTTTCAGCAATTTACTTTTCAGCAATTTACTTTAAGCATTTACTTTTCAGTAATTTATTTCAGCATTTACTTTCAGCATTTAATTTTCAGTATTTAATTTCAGCATTTACTTTCCGTCATTTACTTTTCAGTAATTTACTTTCAGCATTTTACTTTATATCTTTTATTTTATTTAAGTTTTTACTAGCCCTAGTTATGTGTCGTAACTAAGTTAGTTATCTGGGGTTGTGATGAATTCTAATATCACCGGTTTATAAGGGGTTATTTTATAGTTTGGGTAATTTAAAGGTTTACTTATTAAGTCTTAAGCTTAATGCTTCTTGTTATCTGATCACCAATAAGATTGATGTGGTAAATCTAAAATAAACTTGACAAAGGAATTTTAGGTTTCAGCCTTAGACTTAATACCACACACGATCTTCCTTGAGGATAGATAACCCTTTAATAGATTTCCTTACAGGATAGACATATACCTGTCGGGCGGGGGTAGCCATAATTGGAACTTAAACTTAATGAATCCAGATAATTTGGTTGACATAGACATATGGTTCAATTGAGTTAAACTGGCTATTTGCGTCTGACCATCGACAGAGGCTTTCACATAATTTCGTGTTCCAGGTTAGTAAACCGATTTATTACACAAACATGAAATAACCACTTCATCTTTTAAAAGATATTAGAAAGATTCACAACCCTGGATAGTTTTTAATATTTAATTTTCTTAAACCTACTTTTGTGCAATTTTATTTACTTATTTTTTAAATTTAGAATCATCACCATTTCAAATCAATCAATCAACATGTTAGATACTAGTAATCATTTGACCTCATACAATTAATAGATTATGTATTAAGTCCTCGTGGGATCGATACTTTTTATACTACTTGAATGATACGTACGCTTGCGTTATACGCGTGTGATTACGCACCGGTCAAGTTTTTGGTGCCGTTGCCGGGGACTTATTTTTCTTGAGTTATTAATTTTGAAGCTATCTAATTTACTTGTCTCTAATTTTCTTTATTTTTATCTGTAATTTTTATTTCTTTCTTTTATTTTCAGGTGATTGAAAAATGGAACATTATTGGGAGATTGAAAGATTACGAGCTTTACTAGAAGAAGATACACCCCAAATTTGGGAGCAACAATCCGGTTTTCTGAGGCCTGTTGTCCAGCCCAACAACTATCACTGGATGCCAGAACCAAGCAATACCACATTTGCTCAACAAGATGCAATGGGGAGATGTGACATATGTAATGGTAACCACCCGAGAGATCATTGTGAGTACAACTACAATCATTGGTGGCAGAGCTATCAAAATCCTTCATGGTATGAAGAACCATCATACTTTCCATCTTATCCACCATCCATCTACGATCTTCACCAAGAACCAGAACCATCAGAGGAAGATCAGTTGATTCACATGCTCAAAGATTGGTTCGAGGAACAAGAAGCTCAATTTGATGCACAAATTCAGAGTCAAGCGGCGTGTATACAAAGGATGACAGATCAAGTTAGACAATTAACAGACAACCTGAATCACATATCTCACGGAGCAAATTCAAATAATACTGAAGAAGCCTTCGAATATCCTGAGATTCATCATAACATCATAACAGAGGATGAGACTGAGTAGTATCAAGAATCAGAGGTATCAGTTCAGGAGCCTGAACCAACAAAGTCTCAATTTGATTTTTATTATTCTTCTAACTCTGACAAGGATGAAGAAGCTGAGCTATTTGTACCAACTGCACCAACAAAGAGGATGAAACTTTCTATCCTCCAAATGAAGATCTTGGAGCTTCCATTGCACAAATGTTTGAAGAAGATCTACCTGAGCCAATAATTTCACTCAGATCAGAGGATGAAGACCTTAAAAACAGACATAACTTTACATCATCAGATTGACACTTATGGAGCATGCATTTCACAGATGACAGATGAAGAATTGAATACGAAAATTTTAAAATTCATCTGTGAAGAAAAGATGGAGCAAGAAGCAGAGCAAATGGAGGAACAAATGTCTGAACTTATTAAAGATCCAGAGCATTCAGGCGAAACATCACTGTTTTGGGGAGTACAAATCAAAGATATCACCCATGAGCTTGACACAATTGAACTTCCATTTCAAGTCAAGCACTATACGAGACCTCCTGATTTTATTTCTTTCTTTTCAGGAACCACTGGAGCAATAAAGGTTAAAAAGGTGGCACAAGCACTGAATGGGACAAGATTTTTTTTACCACATTACCGTTGGAAGAGACCCTTCAAAAGCAACGCACATGTGAATGTATTTAAAGGACATCCAAAACGACGCTGAAACCTCATTGACAGATAGATTTTAGTCACGTCTGGCTGAAGACGAAAAATTTAGCGCTAGTAGGGAGGCAACCCATGCACTTTGTTGTAATTTCTATTTTTATATTTTGTGTATACATGTTGTAGAGTTTTTAATTTTGTGTGTTATTTTTGTAGGGAAAAGCACAAACGAAGCATTTTAAGACAGAAGGAATGGTGTTTGGCAATCAGAAAGAAGAGAGCTAATTCATTTGTGATGGCTGAGTAAAGAATGAATTCTTGAG
This sequence comes from Zanthoxylum bungeanum, assembly GCA_019454045.1. NCBI lineage: Eukaryota > Viridiplantae > Streptophyta > Magnoliopsida > Sapindales > Rutaceae > Zanthoxylum > Zanthoxylum bungeanum. The sequence continues at coordinate 338,061 of SKCR01026713.1, forward strand.
ACGCATCCTTATGAATTTATACTAAGCTAGTGGCATATTGCGTACATAATTTTGTTGCCTTAATAATTGCTTTGATTTGCTTTTCTTTTGTTATTTTCTTTTATTTTCGCCGACAAGATCTATACTTTTTGACTTTTCACGATTTATTTTAACGCTCATCTAATAATTGTCATTTGGCAGGTACTAGTGCTATTATTACTCACCCATTTTCAGGTTCTATAAATTCAGCTATACATTTCTTTCTTCGATACATCCAGATATACATCCAAATAAGAGAAAGAAAATGGAAGCAGCTTCACAGCAGCGAGTCAAGCGAATTTATGTTTTCTGTGGATCCAATTCTGGTAATAAACCAAAATTCATTGAGGCTGCAAAGGAATTGGGGAGAGTCATAGCAGAACGAAATGTGCACCTAGTATATGGCGGTGGCAATCTTTGATTAATGGGAAGCATTTCAAAAGCCGTTCAGGATGGTGGCGGTCATGTTTTGGGAATCATTCCAAAAACTTTGGCGGACGAACATATAATCGGAAAAACAAATGGAGATGAACGTATTGTCTCGGGGAGGTGTCTGAACAACTCCTTGAAATGAAATGGTCAATACTGCTGATGTGTTTATTGCTTTACCAGGTGGGCTCGGAACATTTGAAGAAATATTCACAGTGGCATCATGGGCGCACTTGAACATTCATCGGAAGCCCATTGGATTACTCAACATTGAACATTTTTTCGATTTCCTGTTTGTATTTCTTGCGGAAGCCAAAAAGACATGAGTTCTTCACAAAATCAGTACATGATATTTTCTCACTGCAACAAAGGCCGAAGAATTAATTGACCAAATCCTAGCCTTTGAACCAAAATCGACCCCATTCTTTCCAAGTTGAGCTGGTCAGATAGCGATCGTGGTAAGAAGCGTAAATTGGACATAGATCTTAATCGGTAATTTTTCCTGTAGAATTTCAGCTAACCAGGTATTATCTTCTAAACTCTTCTTCTACTGTTAAGACATTGGGGACAATGTCTCATTTAGGTTTAGGTTAGGGAATTAGTTGATCAGTACCTTGTTTTTTAGTTTGTGTGTTGTTTTTATTTTTAGTCCAAAATTTTTCGAAAAATACAAAAAAATTGAATTTGTTTTTGAAAATTACAATTTTTTTTTTTTTTTTATTTTGACTAAAAAGGTGAAATTGATAAGAGATAGCTGAGTAAGGAGTTTTCACTCATAAGACGTATCTCAAACCATTTTTGAAACAAGTTAGTTTTTGTTTATTTCATTTTAAATTATTTAATTTGTAAATTCTCCATTAAACTGACTAAAATGGATCTTCATATGCTCAGTTAGCAGATATTATCAACATGCATTGTAACATACAACAGACTGAGCTAAAATTGAAAAGTTTGTAGTATTCAGTGCTTTAGTTTAATTGGAGGAAGCATTTCAAAAAGTGATGGAGTAAAAAAAACAAAAAAACATCTGAGATCCGAGTTATTAAGTCTGTAAGGGTGTTTTAACACCTAGTGCCCTAAAGCCAACTGGTTTGGGAGTCACTGGCCCAAAGCTCGCTACATGGATCAAAGATGCTGCAAAAATATATATCTGAAGTCTGAGTAATTAAGTCCGTAGGGGTGTCTTAACACCTGGTGCCCTAAAGCCAACTGGTTTGGGAGCCACCGATCCAACAGTCGCTACATAGATGGAAGATATTGTATATAAATAAAAAAAAATCAAAAATCAAGAAAAAAATCAGAAAAATCAGAAAAATTATTCCATTGCTACAAAAGGTGTGAATTCTGATAAAACTTTAGGACACAAATATTACTCTCTTATCAACTGCACTTGTGACTATTGTGGGCAAAAATGAGTTGTTTAATATTTTGTCGGCTATGTATATGGAGAATGGTAAATATAATAATTGAATTTACTTATTCGGTAATTTAGAAGGAAAGAAAAAAACTAGTAACTTGGAGTAGAAGTTTCACCTGATTAGTCACTAACTTCTTTATTCTCTTTTAGCTTGTATTTTGCTTTTCTGTGCATTAGTTTCACTACATTTTTACTTTTGTAAAATGTTTGTGGGTATCATTACTGTAAACCCTCACGAGACTACAACTCGTCCACTAGGGACACCTAGGGGTTTAAAGGCTTGTTGCATATGCTAAATGCAACCGTGATCCCTACGAAAGTGGCTTAGTTTAATTTCATTGTTTCTTGTATTTTATTTTGTTGTTTTGCTCGAGGACTAGCAAAATGTTAGGTTTGGGGGTGTGATGAGCGGAAATATATCAATATTTACCGCCCCTTTTACTTAATATTTTGTTTAGTTTCTCGGTTTGATGAACGTTTTGATGTGTTTTAGTTTATTTTGCAGATAAAATAATATTGGGACACAATGAAATCATTTAAGACGAAATGTGGGTCAAATAAGGGCAAAAATTGGACTTGACATATTAATTTTGGAGATTGGAAACTTGAAAGGGCGTTTCAACGAAGTGCAGTTTTGGAAATTCCAATTTTGCGCATCTGTCGTATTTTGGGCATAAACGTTTACTGCGATATCGGATTGAGCTAATTCAAGTTCTAATTAAAGACAGACTCAAAGCTCTACAACTTTGAAAGACAAAATAATTTCTGAATTCTGAAGATTTCATGCCCGAAATTGATGAACCATCCAGAAGTGTGTTGTGTATAATTATTAAAGTCATTTTCAATCATTTTCAAAGCAAAAATAAATTAATAAATAAATAATAAAAATTATCAAATCACCACCAAACATGATAAGCAATTAGTGGAGTAATTAATAATGGATTTGGTGGAGCAATAATGGAGCAATTAGTGGAGCAATTAATAATGGATTTGGTGGATGATTTGATGGAGGCAAAATTTTGCCTATAAATACCAAGCCATTTCATTTGTAAATTCATACTTTCTTCTAAGGAATTCCTTAAGAATACTAATAAGATTGTATCTTGTTGTTTATTTATAGCTTTCAGTAATTAATTTCCGCTTTCACTCTTTCTTTTATTTACTTTTCAGTTTTTACTTTCCGCAATTTACTTTTACGCACAATACTTTTCTTTCTTTAATTTTCATTTTTTACTTTTCAGTAATGAGGAGGTAACTCCGCTTTACTGGGGTAAAAGATAAAATTTTATTACTAATATTTAGATTAATCTCCCTTAATTATATAAATAAAACTAGTTAAAACCTGACTTAACGAGGATACCGCCATATTGGTCGGTTGATAATTATTTAAATTGGTTTTAACCTGACTAAACCTGGATACCGCCTGATTGGTCGGTTGGTAATTAATTATTAATTTGACTTAATCTGGATACCGCCTATATGGCTAGTTGGTAATTATCATGCAAAGTTAATATATTATATTAAGGGAGATATCTAAAATAGAAGTAATAAAAGTGGATCTTTTACCTCAATATTTTCTTTTATTGTACTTTTACTTTATTTACTTTTCAGCAATTTACTTTCAGCATTTACTTTTCAGCAATTTCATTTCAGCAATTTACTTTAAGCATTTACTTTTCAGAAATTTACTTTCAGCATTTACTTTCAGCATTTAATTTTCAGTATTTAATTTCAGCATTTACTTTCCGTCATTTACTTTTCAGCAATTTCCTTTTCAGCATTTTACTTTATGTCATTTATTTTATTTAAGTTCTTACTAGCCCTAGTTATGTGTCGTAACTAAGTTACTTATCTGGGGTTGTGATGAATTCTAATATCACCGGTTTATAAGGGGTTATTTTATAGTTTGGGTAATTTAAAGGTTTACTTTTTAAGTCTTAAGCTTAATGCTTCTTGTTGTCTGATCACCAATAAGATTGATGTGGTAAATCTAAAATAAACTTGACAAAGGAATTTTAGGTTTCAGCCTTAGACTTAATAGCCCACGATCTTCCTTGAGGATAGATAACCCTTTAATAGATTTCCTTACAGGATAGACATATACCTGTCGGGCGGGGGTAGCCATAATTGGAACTTAAACTTAATGAATCCAGATAATTTGGTTGACATAGACATATGGTTCAATTGAGTTAAACTGACTATTTGCGTCTGACCATCGACAGAGGCTTTCGCATAATTTCGTGTTCCAGGTTAGTAAACCGATTTATTACACAAACATGAAATAACCACTTCATCTTTTAAAAGATATTAGAAAGATTCACAACTCTAGATAGTTTTAATATTGAATTTTCTTAAACCTACTTTTGTGCAAATTTATTTACTTATTTTTTTAATTTAGAATCATCACCATTTCAAATCAATCAATCAACATGTTAGATACTAGTAATCATTTGACCTCATACAATTAATAGATTATGTATTAAGTCATCGTGGGATCGATATTTTTTATACTACTTGAACGATACGTACGCTTGCGTTATACGCGTGTGATTACGCACCGGTCAAGTCCCAAGCCTGATCTTCTCATTTTGCCATTAAAGCTCCTCCAGTCGTAGCATCAATTGTGATTCTCATCAGTCCAGAAAGTCCATTGTAGAAGGTTTGGACTTGTAACCACTTTGCAATCTCATGATGGAGACATTTTCGGAGCAAATCCTTGTACATTTCCCAAGCTTCGCAGAGGGATTCTGAGTCATGTTGTATAAAGGATGTGATGTCATTCCTCAGTTTTACAGTTCTAGCTGGTGGAAAGTATTTTTCAAGGACTTTTATGGCTAGAGTTTTCCAAGTTTTGATGGAAACTGCTGGTAGTGAATGTAACCAAGCCTTAAGTCCCCGCGCAACGCGCCCAAAAACTTGATCGGTGAAATCACTCACGTAACGCAAGCGTACGTATCGCTCAAGTAGTATAAAATGTATCGATCCCACAGGGACTTAATACCTAAGCTACTAATTTAAGAAGCCAAATGTTTACGAGTATCTAATAGATTGGTTGTTTGATTGGATGGTGATTTTAAACTAAAGACAAGTAAATAAAATAATCTGAAAGTGAATTAAAGGAAAATTCAATATTATAAAACTATCTAGGGTTGTGAATCCTTCCAATAACTTTTTTAAAGAAGAAGTGGTTATCTCATATTTGTGTAATATATCGGTTTATTAACCTAGAACACGAAATTATGCAAAAGCCTCTTCGATGGTCAGATGCAAATGCCCAGTGTAACCCAATTAATCATATCCATATGTTAACCAAGTTATTTGAATTCATTAAGATTAAGTTCCAATTATGGCTACTCCCGCCCGACATGTATATTCATATCATGTAAGGAAATCTACCTAAGAGTATCTTGCCCTAAGGTGAGATCGTGAGCTATTGAGTATAAGGTTGATGTTGGGTTTCTACTATAGTCTCAAGATCATTCAAGCATTATAGATATGTGAATACAATAAAGATGTATGGCGGAATCATACTTACAATGATCGGCTTTTGCGATACGACGAACAACAAAAGTCTTTGCTCCTTCCTTGAAGCATTCGGCCATGGCATCCATGGTTTTCCTCTTTGTGTTCTTCAAGCTCCAAGCTTTGTTTGAGATTCCATGCTCAAGGTTTGTTTCCCTATCACCTTTGGATGACTCTTCATGTGCTAGCATTGGAAAGATTTGCCACAAATCTTCCTAATTTTTTTTCTCTGTGCTTCGGTTTTAGAAGAAAATTGGGAGAGAAAATATTTGGCCCTTGGCCGAATATGTGTTGAGAGAAGAGAGAAGTGATGAGTTGGTTTTTGTATTGGTTTTTCCAAAAAACTAATACCAAATTGTTTTCCAAAATTTTTGTATATCCTTTCAAAAAGTCAACAACAAAAAACTTGGAGCCAAAATGGCAATAAATGCCTACAACAACTCACATCAATATTCACATTAATCAATGATGACAAGCATCACTTCACTCAAAGTGATGTGACTTCCATCCCTTGATTGACTAGTGATTTGACGCTTGATGTGACTTGTGGGCCGCACTTGAATTCGAAATGCGAGTGGGCCCGCAAACACTCTCGGGCTCGGGTTCGCTAATTCCGAATTAATGAATTTTCCGTTGCGACGTAATTAAATCAAATTCAATTAAATAATTGTACCTAACAAATTTACTATTCACACGCTGACGAATTAATTCTAAATTAACTCGTTTGCCGAATTAAAATCTAATTTTAATTCCGCGTCGAAATATAATTTCGTATAATATATCGAATATATTATTTTATTGATTAATTCCAAATTAATCGTTCTCTCTCTTTTTAAATAATATTTTATCCCAGATAAAATATCTCCGTAATTAATCCCAGATTTATTTTCTCTCTCTTATAATTAATCCCAGATTAATAAAGTGCGAGTCATACGTCATCGGTGAATCTTCGGGAAGCGACCCATGAGATCCCCGGATATGTTGGCAGTAAATCCGGTCGTCGGACTATCCGAACACCTACGTACCTAGTACTATGTGTCATGTACCCAAATACATGAGAACTATGCCGTTATGCTCCCACAATGCGCACAAGTGTAATACTAGTCTATTCCGCATTATCGATGTCCAATCTCGATAATACTACGACTAAGGATATTTAATGATTAAACCTTCGTGGATTGATACTGTCTCATATCATCTCAATCCGGAACTAATCATAAGGACCTTTTATCATTTATATATCTTGTAATTATTACAAATGATAAAAGAGCAATTTCCTTTGTCACATAGTTAGTTTGTACAACAACCCATGATCTGTACAAATAGTGATGCTATGGGTCATAATTGTCCAACAGCTGAAACCTAAAATCCATTTTTCAAGTTCATTTAACTTTACCAAATCAATCTTATTAATGGCGAATTAACAAGAAACATTAAGCTTGAGACTTAATAAATAAACCTTTATATGGAGACGTAGTCTACTGCTACCCATTTGGAATTTTATCCATTCTTGAGCTGATTCCAACAAGAACGGTGGATGGATGGAGATTATGCATGGACTACAGGAAGCTGAACAAAGCAACAAGGAAAGATCATTTCTCGTTACCATTCATTGATCAGATGCGAGACAAATTGGCGGGACATGAGTTATATTGTTTTCTGGATGGATAGCTCGGGGTACAATCAGAATTCCATCACCCCAGAAGATCAAGAGAAAACCACTTTTACATTTCCGTATGGTACTTTTACTTTCCACAGGATGCCATTTGGACTATGTAATGCTCCTGCCACATTTCAACGTTGCATGATGGCCATCTTCTCAGACATGCTGGAACAAAGTATGGAGGTTTTCATGGATGATTTGTCTGTGTTTGGAAACTCGTTCGACCACTGCTTGCTAAATTTGGAAAAAAGTGTTACAAAGATGTGGAGATACCAACTTGGTACTCAACTGGGAGAAATGCCACTTCATGGTGCAGAAAGGTATTGCCCTGAGACATCAGATCTCACAAAAGGGAATCGAGGTAGACAAAGTAAAGATCAAGACAATTGAAAAACTATCTCCACCAACATCTGTCAAAGGGATTCGGAGTTTTCTCGGACATGCAGGCTTTTACAGGAGATTTATCAAAGACTTCTCAAAGATTGCTAAACCTCTGTGCAATCTGCTAGAGAAAGATGTGCCTTTCAACTTCACCAAAGAATGCCAAGAAGCTTTTGAGATCTTGAAACAGAAGCTGGTCTCTGCCCCCATCATAGTAGCATTGGACTGAACCCTTCCATTTGAGTTGATGTGTGATGCTAGTGATTTTACAATAGGAGCAGTTTTGGGACAACACAAGACAAAAAGTTTCCACACCATTTACTACGCCAGCAAAACTCTGAATAAAGCACAACTCAATTACACAACCACTGAAAAGGAGTTGCTTGCAGTTGTGTTTGCTTTTGATAAATTCTGCTTCTATCTGCTGGGTCCCAAAGTAGTGGTCTACATAGATTATTCAGCAATCAAATATCTGATCGTGAAGAAAGATGCCAAACCTAGATTGATCCGTTGGGACCTTCAGTTGCAAGAATTTGACGTGGAGATCCGAGACAGGAAATGGACAAAAAACCAAGTGGCAGATAACCTATTGAGGCTCGAGAATAGAGAAACAGCTGGCAATGAACTGACAATAAAAAAACTTTTCCGTATGAATAGTTGTTTACCATGAAACATCAGGATGTCCCTTGGTATGCCGACTATGTAAACTATATAGTATTGGAAAAATGGCCGTTGGAATGGACTCATCAGCAACGAAAGAAGTTCTTCAAAGAATTCAAGCACTATGTCTGGGATGAACCGTACCTGTTCAAATGCTATGCATATCAATTACTGAGACGTTGTGTTCCACATGCGGAGGTCAATAGTGTCCTACAACATTGTCATTCATCACCATACGGCGGACACTTCAGCGGAAATAAAACTGCAGCCAAAGTCCTACAATCAGGTTCGTTCTGGCCCACTCTATTTAAAGATGCTTACTTATTTGCTCTTCAATGTGACAGGTGCCAGAGAACGGGAAATATTTCAAGGATAAATGAAGGACCCCTGCAAAATATTCTAGAAGTGGAAATATTTTATGTATGGGGGATTGATTTTATAAGACCTTTTGTTCCATCATTCGGAAACCTGTACATACTAGTTGTAGTAGACTACATCTCCAAATGGGTTGAAGCAATAACACTGCCATCAAATGATTCAAAAGTGGTGATAAAATTCCTTAAAAATAATGTGCAAAATTTCAGTGGTGGTTGGGCTTCTCGCCTTTCTCTTCTCAACTGTCTGATGGTTCTTTCAATTTCTGGGTCAAGCTGTCGGATTTCAAAGCTTCTGGTTCGTCTCATGTAGTGTCTGAGAACCTGAAACACAAGAAAATAAAAATAATAAGTAAAAACAAATTAGACATAGGTAAATATATCTAACCTCAACATTAATATTGAAAGATAAATAAGTCCCCGGCAACGGCGCCAAAAACTTGATCAATGAAATCACTCACGTAACACAAGCGTACGTATCGCTCAAGTAGTATAAAATGTATCGATCCCACGAGGACTTAATACCTAAGCTATTAATTTAAGAAGCCAAATATTTACGAGTATCTAATAATTTGGTTGTTTGATTGGATGGTGATTTTAAACTAAAGACAAGTAAATAAAATAGTCCGAAAGTGAATCAAAGGAAAATTCAATATTATAAAACTATCTAGGGATGTGAATCCTTCCAATATCTTTTTTAAAGATGAAGTGGTTATCTCACATTTCTGTAATATATCGGTTTATTAACCTGGAACACGAAATTATGCAAAAGCCTCTTCCGATGGTCAGATGCAAATACCTAGTGTAACCCAATTAATCATATCCATATGTTAACCAAGTTATCTGAATTCATTAAGATTAAGTTCCAATTATGGTTACCCTCGCCCGAAAGGTATATTATGATCCTGTAAGGAAATCTACCCAAGAGTCTCTTGCCCTAAGGTGAGATCATGAGCTATTGAGTCTAAGGATGAAACCTAAAATCCCTTTTCCAAGTTCATTTTAAATTTACCAAATCAATCTTATTAATGACCAGTTAACAAGAAGCATTAAGCTTAAGACTTAATAAATAAACCTTTATATTATCCAATACATAAAATAACCCTTTATAAACCGGTGATATTGGAATTCATCACAACCCCAGATATGATATTTAGTTACAACACATATCTAGGACTAGTAAAAGCTTAAATAAAATAAATGACATAAAGTAAAGCTTGGAAATAAAAAAGGTAAATAAAGCAATAAAGAAAATGACGGGGTTTGAGGATCCACTTTTATTACTTCTATTTTAGATATCTCCCTTATTATAATATATAAACTTTTCATGACATTACCAACCGACCATAAAGGCGGTATTCTGATTAAGTCAGATTTATGATTAATTCCAACCGACCATAAAGGCGGTATCCAATTTAGTCAGGTTTAAATCAATTTAATTAAGTATAACCGACCATAAAGGCGGTATCCCATTAAGTCAGGTTTTAAAATACTTTATATATTATAATTAAGGGAGATTAATCTAAATTTTAGTAATAAAAGCTTAACCTTTCACCCCAGCAGAGGGGAGTTACCTCCTCGTACTGGACAATAAAAATATAGACTGAAAAGTAAAATAAAGAAAGTACTATTGCGTAAAATAAATAATTAAATACAGAAAACTGGAAATAAACAAACAAGATACATTCTTCTTAGTATTCTTAAGGAAATCCCCAGAAGAAGGTATGATTTTTCCTTCTGATTTCAACCTCTATTTATAGTGAAAATTTAGCCTCGTGCGTCGCGACGCGCGTTTGATTAAACGAGATCGGGACACGTGGCATCGGTTGCATCGGTAGCTGAATTATTATTTCGGCGTCGTGATGTGTGACGTGTTGCGAGTTGCGACGCGTGCATAGTAAATATTGGCAGCATGGGATGATGACACGTGTCTGGCGCACGTTAGCGGTGCATGATAGCAGACGACGCATTTTAGCAAATCGCGTATTTTAGCAGGAAATTAAATTTTTGCTTTTTTTTGTCTTTTTTTTTATGTTTTGGCCCCGAATTGCTTCCAGAGAGTCCTGTTATTTTATTTATCTACAAAATAACACAAAACACATCAAAATATTCACAAATCTCGAGAAACTATACAAAATATTAAGTAAAAGTGACGGTAAATACTGATATATTTATCGCTTATCACACATTTCGGTGGAATGTCATTTCCCTTGAATCATGCAATCTTTGCATGATTCAATTGATTGTAAAGAGGTGCCGAGCACCTCTATAAATAGAGGTGCTCTTCACCTAATTTCTTCAGTAATATTTCCATAGTTTTCTCTCAAAATTTGTGGGTTTCTAGATTTGTGTGTTTTATTTTTTTTAAGCTTTCTTGTAATTTTTTTTTCTTTCAGTAATAAAATTATGTGTATTTTTATTTAAAATTATGAGTAGCTAATTTCTTTTTGCTGGGGTAAAGAGTGAAACTTTTAATATGAAAATTTAGATTAATCTCACTTATATTATAATATATAAATTGAAATCTAATGATTAATATTTAATTTAATTCTGGATTAATTATTGACAAACTTTGTGACCGCCTATATGACTGGTTTTATTTATTTGGCATAATTGAGTACCTAACTGGACCTGTTATAGGAAAAAGTTATCACTGCCTTTATTGCTGGTTTTATATGTTTTAGAATAATGCATTCCCGAAATAAATTAATTGGGTAATAATGAAAAATTTATATATTATAACAAGTGAGATTTCTAAATTTAATATTAAAAATTGATCCCATAACCCCAATATTTTATTTTATTGTTGCAATCAAATTTAAAATTTTCCAATCACTTCAAAAAAACTAGTCTTTTAATTTTCACTCAAATTGTTATTTTATCCTATTAAATCTATTCCCTGCGGATCGACCCCGGTCCTACCGGGTTATTTTATTACTTCGACACTCTTATACTTGAGAGTAAAAAATCAATTTTTGAGCTTGTCAAATATTAATTCTTAAATATCACTTGGAATTTCTGTTACCCTTCACGTTTATCGTATCACTATTGTACTTTGTACTACAACCAATGACCTTTGTTTCCCTTGATTTCGAGTATACCTAAGGTTCTTCACCTTCTTTTTATAATATAGTCTCTTTAATGACCTTGTTAAATATATCTTCGGATTCTTTTTAGCCGGTACTTCCGAGTCCCTAGAAATACTATTGTTCTCTATGCTTAGGTTTTTTCAAATTCCGCTTCCATTCTGGGTGTAACTGTATAAAAAGAATAATCTTCTAGGTATTTCCTTAGCGCCAGATACTCAATCTTATTATGGCACTTCTTCTCATAATTTAACTATTTAACTCTATATTTTCTCTTGGCCAAGCTTCAATTGCTTATCAACTTCTTCCTTCAAGTTCTCTCATCTATGCCTATCTGTTGGGCTTAGGACCTCATAATTCATGGTCAAATTCTTCATGTACTTCTAGCTTACTATTGTTATCTACCGATGCCTCTTATATTCATGATATTGATTCTTGGCAGACTTTCTCGCGGTCCTTCTACTTGTGCATAGATTATATCTCTTACTATTAATGTCGACGCTGGCATCTCGGTTCTGGTTAATGTTCATACTCTTTTTTCGTACCTTTAAATTCGTTGCTAGTATAAATCTGGTTAACCATCTTTTACACTGACTTGTTCTCTTTGCCTGTTTGCACTCTAGAATATTCCATTTTCAATTATTCCCATAGTCATATTCTATCAAGTGTTGTCACAGTCTCAACAATATCTGTATATTTAGTTTCATTGGTCCTCTTTATGTTACACTTCAATAAATCTGTTTCAAGTCATCCTAAGCCTTATTTTTAATGATGTGTTGCGAAGAGAAACATATGGGCTATTGATGAGTGGAAAATATATCAATATTTACCACCCATTTTACTTAATATTTTGTATGGTTTCTCGACTTTTATGAACATTTTGATGTGTTTTAGTTTATTTTGCAGATAAAATAAAATCGGAACTCAATGGAATCAATCAGGACAAAATATGGAACAAATAAGGGTAAAAACTAGACTTGACATTTGGAATTTGGAGGTTGGAAACTTGAAATGACGTTCTAAAGAAGTATTCGAAAATTTCAACTTTGTGCAATTTTCGTATATTGGCCATAACCTTTTATTCCGATATCAGATTGAGGTGATTCAAGTTCCAGATGAAATAAGACTAAAAGATATACAACTTTGATGTTTATAAGATTTTCGAATTCTGAAGTTTGCAAGACCGAAATTGATGAAAAATCCAAAGTGTGTTATGTGTAATTACTAAAGTCTTTATCAAAAAAAAATGGAAAATGACAATTTACAATTGTTAAACTTCCACCAAACATGCTTGCATTTTTGGTGGAGGATTTGGTGGAGTGTTTGGTGCCATATTTGGTGGAGAAATTGGTGGAAGCAAAATTTTGCCTATAAATAGAGCTTGATTTCATTTGTAAATTTGATACTTTCATTAGCTTTATTAATAAGGAACTGAGGATTGTATCTTGTTTGTATATATAGATAGTAATGTATTTTTATTTTTAATAATAATAATAGTTTGTGTGTTTTATCTTTCTTTTATGTTTAGTAATTAATTTCCGCTGGGGGAAAGGGTGAAACCTTTAATATGATAAGGTAGATTAATCTCACTTATTTTATAATATGGAAATTGTATTTTAATAATATGGATTAATGTTGATACCGCCTACATGACTGATTTTATTTATTTGACATAATGTGACACCGCGTATATGGTCGGTCTTTAGATGACAGATGATTACCGCTTATATGACTGGTTTATGGACAAATAATAACACCGCCTTTATGGCTGGTTTGACTTAATTAATCGGGTAACACTGACAATTTCTATATTATAAAAAAGTGAGATTTCTACATTTGAAATATTAAAGGTGGATCCCCTAACCCCCATCATTTTATTTTTATTCTAAGGAAGTGATGAAGCACAATATTCATAAGTTTAATAATTGATTTTCTTTGTATAATGTGTGATGTTTTGGCTTGTTTATTGAATCTTAATATTAATGCTTCTTGTTGCCTGATCATTAATAAGATTGATGTGGTAAACTTAAAATGATCTTGGAAAATGGATTTTAGGTTTCAACCTTAGATTCAATAGCTCACAATCTCACCTTAGAGATTTCCTTCCAAGATAGGAATATACTTGTCGGGCGTGGGTTGCCACAATTGGAACTTGAACTTAATGAATTCAGAGTTTCTCAATTAACATAGGAATATAGTTAATTGGGTTACTTTGGGTATTTGCATTTGACCATCGGAAGAAGCTTTTGCATATCTTCGTGTTCCAAGTTAACAATTGATTTATTACACATGTATAGGAGAATCAATTCATCATTTGAGTAAAATTGAGCGGATTCACAACCCTAGATGTTTTCTTTATTATTAATTTTCTTTGTTTGTGTTTTGTATTTTTATTTATTTATTTTAATCAAAACCATCTTCAACCAACGAAAAATTCCTTCTTACCACAATTAGATACCTGTAAATAAATAACTTCAATAATTAACAACATTGAATTTAAGTCCTCGTGAGATCGATATTTTTATACTGCTTGAGTGATATGTGCGCTTGCGTTACATGTGTGATTTCATCGATCAAGTTTTTGGCACCATTTCCGGGGACTTATTTTTCTTGCGTTATTAATTTTGAAGCTATATACTTTACTTGTATCTAATTTTCTTTATTTTTATTTTCTTATCTTTCATTTTTTATTTGTTTATTTTATTTTCAGGTGGTTGATTATGGATCCTTATTGGGCAATGGAAGCATTAAAAATTTTAAGAGGTAAACACAGTCCAATTTTTTGAGGCCTGTTGTCCAGCCCAACAACTATCAGTGGATGTCAGAGAGCATTAACACAACATTTGCTCAATCATTTCAAAGTATGATAATAAGATGTGAGGTATGTGATGGTAACCATCATAGTGATCATTGCACGTTCAATTACAATTCGGGGTGGCAGAATTATCAGAGACCTTCATACACAGAACCGTCATGTTTCACTGAATCTTATTATCCATCTTATCCATCATCAACTTACGATCTTCAAGAACCAGAACCATCAGTGGTAGAACAGTTGATGGACATGCTTAAGAAACAGGATGAATAATTTACTAACATGTTCGAAAAATCATTCGAGATGTTCATGAAACGAGAAGCTGAACTTAATGCAAAATTTCAGAGTCAAGCAACAACCATACAGAGAATGACAGATCAAGTGAGACAATTAAAAGAAAACTTGAGCTACATACCTCACGGAGCATTTTTTGATGATACTGATGAAGCCTTCGAGTACCAAAGATTTCATTATGACACCTTAACATGGGAAGAGGCTGACCAATATCAAGAATCATAGGTATCAGTTCAAGAGCCCGAACATGCATTGATCTGGATAATTCTCTGGTCACTGAGTGCATCTGTAGAGAGAAACAAGTAGAAGAGCTACTCGTACCATTCGTACCAACCACAGAGGATGAAGGCCTACAAACAGACATATCTTTACATCCTTAAATTGATACTTGTGGAGAATGCATTGCACATATGTCTAATGAAGAGCTGAACGAAGAAATGATAAAATACATCTGTGCAGAGTTGGTGGAACAAGATGCATGGAAAATACAAGAGCAAATGTGGGAGCATAACGAAAATATCATGACACCACATGAGATATCACATCATTGGAGAGTACATATCGAGGACACCGCCCAGAAGCTTGACAGAATGGTACAACCATTCAAAGTCAAGCACCATACGAGACCTCCTGATATAATATCATTCCTTTCACAAACCACTGGAGCTTCAAAGTTCAAGAAGGTGGCACGAGCACTGAGTCAGACAAAATTCTTTTGGCCACCTCATTGTTGGAAGAGACCCTTCAAAAGCAACACACATGACATTGTCGTCTCTAGGATGTCCAAAACCATGTTGAAGTCTCCCTGAAGGACAAACTTCAGTCACGTCTGGCTGAAGACGTAAATTTAGCGCTAGCAGGGAGGCAACCCATGCAAATTTTTATTTTTATTTTTGTATTTTGTGAACACATGTTGTAGCATTAGATTTCAGCCTTAGATTCAATAGCTCACGATCTCACCTTGGAATATACTTGTCGGGCGTGGGTTTCCACAATTGGAACTTGAACTTAATGAATTCAGAGTTTCTTAATTAACATAGGAATATAGTTAATTGGGTTACTTTGGGTGTTTTCATCTGACCATCGGAAGAGGCTTTTGCATATCTTCGTGTTCCAAGTTAACAACTGATTTATTGCACATGTATAAGTGAATCAATTTATCATTAGATTAATATTGGGTGGATTCACAACCCTAGATGTTTTCTTTATTATTAATTTCCTTTGTTTGTATTTTGTAAAATTCCTTCTTACCACAGTTAGATGCCTATAAATAAATAACTTCAATAATTAACAACATGGAATTTAAGTCCTCGTGGGATCAATATTTTTATACTACTTGAGCAATACGTGCATTTGTGTTACATTTGTGATTTCACTGATCAGCTATATTCGTTATCTTTCCTCCAATCTATATATAATAGAACTTTGGTCTTATACTGGGAGGGTGGGGTTGGTTCTGAAGTCTTTTTCGGTTGTGGTGGTTCACCTCCTTCAACTTTACTCCTGATTTATTTCTGACTATTGGTCATACTGTCCTTTACTGAGAATCTTTGTAGGGCTCATGCTCTCTCAAAATCCTACCATGCTCTTTTTGTTATTCTTTCTTTCTAAGTTTGCTCTGTTACTTAAATTTCCTACTTAGCTCAGTTTCTTAAACCTCTTAAGTCATTACTTCTCTAGAATCTCCATATTTTATGACAAGTTATGATATTACTATTGTACCTTTGTTTGGGTGTTGCTTTCACTAGTTCCTTGCTCTTTTTGAGCCTTTACTTTCTTGGAGGCTATCAGTTCTAAAATAAGGTAGGTTATCACTTCTAGATTTGGATAGACTTACTGTAAACTCAAATTATTCTATCTCATACAAAATATTACTATCTTACGATTCTTTTCTAGGTTCTGTTGTACTTCTTGGTTCGGTTATCTTGTTGTTTCATTACATGTCTATCATGTCAGATGCTATTATTTACTTGTGCAAATCTTTACTGGGCTCTAAGTTGGGGGGTGAATATATGCATATTACAGAGATCTCAGAATACAAATTACTATTAATTGTCTAAACTCAATGATGGTCTGGTTAGGCGTCTATATACTTATTATCATTCATTCTCTTGGGATTTGCATTGACTTCTCCATATCTTAGGGTTCCACAACTTTTATCAACTATTCTGAGGTCTGCATTTACGTTACTGTCTTCAAGTTACGTTATCTATGTTACTATATGTACTGAAATTCCTTGTTATTTCCCGCATCCTTCTATCTCTTGGCTCTAAACCGTACTACTGAGACTAGTGGTTGTTTACCCTCATGGAGTTCTGCTTTTTCTATAAGCTTCAGCTACATCACATGACTTATAATCTGTACCGATCCTTTTTGCTAACTCCTAAGTGTCTCCAAATTAATGAGTCTATTTCTTAGGTCTATATAGGTTTCTATTATGTTTACTCTACTTTGTGGACTTCTATTAGTACTACAAGCCTCGTGATAACTTACCTAGATTCTTGAATTATACTGGGTTCTCCTCTTTCTATCTTCATAAACTTCTTGGGACTTTTTCAGGGTGATCTATCCCTCAGTGTTTTCTGTCTCTGTCTTAGGATATACCATCGTTGGTTCCCTTACGGTTATCTTTATCTATACTAGTTAAGGATGAGGTAAGAATTTCACATCTCAACGGATGTCGGAGTTCTTATTCTGGTATTCCTTATCCCGATAGAGTCTATTACTCATATTAAGATAGGTATGAGATAGACTCCGTCAGGACAGTTTCCTCAACCGTTATTATTGAAGGGTTAAGATCTGGGTAGGTCAGGGTCTTATCCACATCAGATTCCTTAGTTAAGACAACTAGTCTTTTTTCCTTACGACATTCATTTTATTTGCTTATGAGCCTGGGTTTGGGTGTCTAAAATCTCTACGTCCTTTTTGGTGTCTCAAGTCTATTAGGAGTTTCCACAACTGAATCATATTTCTTGCTTCTTTTATCTTTCTGACTATCATTCATTACTCGGGAAACTTGCTATCGAAACGAGGTACTAAAAGGCTATTGGATCTACTAAAAGGAATTTTTCAAGAGGGAATGAATCTTACTTGGGTCTACCTGATATTTTATTCTTGCTCAGGCTTACTATATTCTTGACCAGCGTAATCACAAGCGTATAACGCAAGCGCACATATCGTTCAAATATCATAAAAAATATCGATCCCACGAGGACTTAATACCTAAGCTATTAATTTATGAAGCCAAATTTTTACAAATATCTAATGGATTGATTATTTGATTGGATGATGGCTTTAAACTTAAAACAAGTAAATAAAATTGTGCGAAAGTAAATTGATGAAAATTCAAGATTATTAAACTATCCAGGGTTGTGAATCTTTCCAATATCTTTTAAAGATGATGTGGTTATTTCATGTTTGTGTAATATATTGGTTTACTAACATGGATCAAGAAATTATGTAAAAGCCTCTGTCGATGGTCAGATGAAAATACCCAGTATAACCCAATTAATCATATGTTTATGTCAACCAAGTTACCTGAATTCATTAAGAATAAGTTCCAATTGTCGTTACCCCCACCTGACAGGTATATGTCTATCATGTAAGGAAATCTATTAAAGGGTTATCTATCCTCAAGGAAGATCGTGGGCTATTAAGTCTAAGGCTTAAACCTAAAATTCCTTTGTCAAGTTTATTTTAAGTTTACCAGATTAATCTTATTAATGGTCAGTTAACAAGAAGCATTAAGCTTAAGACTTAATAAATAAACCTTTATATTACCCAAACTATAAAATAACCCCTTATAGACCGGTGATATTGGAATTCATCACAACCCCAGATAACAGACTTAGTTACGACACATATCTAAGGCTAATGAAAACTTAAATAAAATAAAAGACATAAAGTAAATGCTGGAAATTAAAAAGGTAAAAGTACAATAAAAGAAAATGTTGTGGTTAGAGGATCCACTTTTATTACTTCTATTTAGATATCTCCCTTATTATAATATATTAACTTTGCGTGAAATTACCAACCGACCATATAGGCGGTATCCTGATTAAGTCAAATTTATAATTAATTCCAACCGACCATACAGGCGGTATCCAGTTTAGTCAAGTTAAAACCAATTTCATTAAGTCCAACCGACCATAAAGGCGGTATCCTCATTAAGTCAGGTTTTAAATAGTTTATATATTATAATTAAGGGAGATTAATCTAAATATTAGTAATAAAAGCCTTACCTTTCACCCCAGCAAGGGAGAGTTACCTCCTCATTGCTGAAAAGTAAATACTGAAAAGTAGAGAAAGGAAAGTACTATTGCGTAAAAGTAAATAAAATTAAATGCAGAAAGTAAAGACTGAAAAGTAAATAAAAGAAAGTACTAATGCGAAAATTAATTACTGAAAGTGTAAATAAACAAACAAGATACAATCTTCTTAGTATTCTTAAGGAATTCCTTAGAAGAAAGTATGAATTACAAATGAAATTTTGGCCTCTATTTATAAAAAAAATTTGTCTTCACACGTCGCGACGCGTGCAACCTAGCGCGTCGCGATGCGCTTTTGATTTGCAACACGTGGCAGACGGCTCCCGGGATGGCGACATGTGGCAGGCGCACGTTAACAGACGGTGCATTTTAACAAACTTCTCTGATTATGACATGTGTCCGGCTCACGTTAGCGACTCATTTTTACAGGCGGCGCTCGTTAGCACGGCGTATTTTAGCAAACGGTGCATTTTAGCAGGAAATTTATATTTTTGCCCTTTTTGTCCATTTTCCACTGTTTTGGCCCCGAATTGCCTCCAGAGAGTCATGTTATTTTATTTATCTACAAAATTCCACAAAACACATCAAAATATTCACAAAACTCAAGAAACTATACAAAATATTCAGTTAAATGAGTGGGGAATAGTGATCTATTTACCACTCATCACACCCCCAAACCTAACATTTTGCTAGTCATCGAGCAAAACAACAAGATAAAATAGCATAAACATCTTTAAAATAAAATTAAACTAAGCCACTTTCGTAGGGATCACAGTTGTATTTAGCGTATGCAACAATCCTTTAAACCCCTTAGATGTCCCTAGTGGACGAGTTGTAGTCTCGTTAGGGCTTACAGCAACGATACCCACAAACATCAATATAAAACTAATGCACACAAAAACAAAAAGACAATAGAAAAGAGAATAAACAAGTTAGTGACTAAACATGTGAAACTTCTTATCCAAGTTAATAGTTGTTTTCTTTCATTCTAAATTACTGAATAAGTAAATTCTCCGATTTTTTTTTACCATTCTCCATATACACAGCTAACAAGGTATTAATCAACTCATTGTGTCCACAATATTCATAAGTGTAGTTGAAAAGAGAGTAATATTTTTTTCCTAAAGTTATATCAGAATTCACATATTTTTTAGCAATGGAATATTTTTTTTCATTTTTGTCTGATTTTTATTTATTTATATACAATATCATCCATCCATGTAACGAGCTTTAGGCCAGTGACTCCCAAACCAGTTGGCTTTAGTGCACTAGGTGTTAAGATACACCTACAGACTTAATTACCCGGATCTCAGATATATATATATATTTTTTATAACGTCTTCAATCCATGTAGCGAGCTTTGGGCCAGTGACTCCCAAACCAATTGGCTTTAGGGCACTAGGTGTTAAGATACACCTACGGACTTAATTACCCGGATCTCAGATATATATATATTTTTTATAACGTCTTCAATCCATGTAGCGAGCTTTGGGCCAGTGACTCCCAAACGAGTTGGTTTTACGGCACTAGGTGTTAAAACACCCTTACAGACTTAATAACTCGAATTTTAGACGTTTTGTTTTGTTTTTTTTATCCCATCACTTTTTTAGATGCTTCCTCCAATTAAACTAGAGCACTGAATATTAAAAACTCGTCAATTACTACTAATGTTCGTATGTTACCATATATGTTGATAATACCTGTCAACTGAGCATACAAAAATCCATTTTAGTCAGTATTATGGAGAATTCACAAATTAAATAATTCAAACTGAAATAAATAAAAATTAACTCGTTACGAAATTGGTTGAGATACGTCTCATGAGTTGAAATTCCTTACACAACTATCTCATACCAATTTCACCTGATTAATCAAGTTAAAAACACAAAAACACAAAAAAAAAATTAAAATTTTTGTAAAATTTTTTTTGAAAAGTTTTGACTAAAAATAACACAATAAAAATAAGATACTAATCAACTATTCCCCTTCCCCAAACTTAAATGAGACATTTTCCCCAATGTCTTAAAAAATAGAAGAAGAGTTTAGAAACAGTTCCTAGTGAGCTGAAATTATACATCTAATTGAAGAATTAAAGGTTAAGATCTAGATTTATCCGACGCTTCTTACCACGATCATTATCGGACCAATTTATCTTGGAAAGGATAGAGTCAATTTGTGGTTCAAAGGCTAAAATTTGGTCAAATAAATCTTGGGTAGTTCTGGCAGTAAAGATGAGTTCTTTTACAGGTTTTGACACGAACCCATTTCTCCTTAATCATCAAGAAATACACAAAGAAAATTATAAAATCCATTAGCGTTGAACAGTCCAATTGGTTTCTGGTGTATGTTCAAGTTCGCCCAAGATAACATTGTAAAAATTTCCTCTATTGTGCCCAAGCCACATGGCAAAGTAATAAAAGCATCAGCACGGTTAATCATTTCTACCAGTCGTTCAGACATACCTGGCATAATCAGTTCCTCTCCGTTTGATGGTCCTATAAGATTTACCTCTGCCAAAGGTTTTGAGATGATTCCCAATACTTGACTACCTCCTTCCTGTACAACTCTTGAAACGATCCCCATTAATCCAAGATTGACACCGCTATATACTAAGTGCATATTTCTTTCAGCTATGACTCTACCCAATTCCTGTGCTGCCGCAACGAATTCTGGCTTAGAACCAACACTAGTACCACAAAACACACATATATTAATAACTCGTCTTCTTGAAGTGGCTTCCATTTTTAACTCTGGATGCCTTCAAGAGTGCAATGATGAGTTGAATTTATAACACCTGAAAAAAGGTGAGTAATAATAGCACTAGTACCTGCGAAATGACAATTATTAGTTAAACAGTAAATTATTTCGTGAAAGTCATAAAGTCTGGATCATGTCGGAGAAAATAAAAGAAAATAACAAAACAAATCACAATTATTATATATATACAAAGAGAAAATAATATTTACAAAATGTAACGGCTTGAATGATGTCTATGCGTCAGGGACAAGCTTCCCATCCAATTTTCTTATAAATTGGAAAACATGGTCTTTTAAAGTCAGATTCCCGAGACTGAATTGTTGTCTTTCTTTTCAGAATTGTGTATATAACATGTGTATTGCATGATGCATATATCCACTGGAATACGTCTCAAGAGTCTTAGATATGTCATCCAAAGACTCCTTACTCAAGCCATCCCTAATGAATTTAATTTTATCTTCACGGTTATCAGATACCATTGCTAAAGAACGACAACGAGTATTACATGTCATGCGAGGATATTTATAGCAAACACCCATTCTTTTAGCTCTTCTCTTTTTAACATAGGTGCTTCTTCCTAAACCATGCAGATATGAAATAGAAGAGTCAGAGGACTCACCTGCCAATCGAACCCGTGCTTCAATAATCCAACGAATATCATTAGGAATACCTTTGATCATCAGAAGTCTCATCCGTTCCAACTGAGTTTTGTAGACTTTCATCAGAGAGTTTTGAGGGAGAGAAGGAAATTACTTGTGAATTTTGCGAGAGCGTCTTCCATCATGAAATGTGACTCTACCTACACAAATTAAACACATAAAAATAAAACACACCAAATCATAATCTATACAAAAATTGCATGGGTTGCCTCCCAGCTAGCGCTAAGTTTAACGTCGTCTGCTAGACATGACTGCCCGAATGTTAGGCTGGATCTGAAAGTGTGCCACTTTCTTTTTATCGCTCGAATGATTCTCCCCAGTAGTACTTGACACGCTGACTGTTAACTTTGAAAGTTTCATTGGTGTTGGGATCAAGTAACTCAACATCACCGTATGGTAAAACCTGAGTAATCAAAAATGAACTTGATGACCGGCGTAAACACACACGTATAACGCAAGCGCACGTATCGTTCAAGTAGTATAAAAATATCGATCCCACGAGGACTTAATTCCTAATGTTGTTATTAATTATTGATACTATTTATTTACAAATATCTAATTAAATGGAAAAGAGAATGATTGTTTGATTTGATTGATTGTAGATTTGCAAAATAAATAAATAAATAAAATACAAAAGAAAATACTAAGGAAAAAAACAAAAGACACAAAGATCTAAGGTTGTGATTTCTTTTAATATCATTTTAAAGATGAAGTGGTTATCTTACAGTTGGGTAATATATTGATTTATTAACCTGGAACACTAAATTATGTGTAAGCCTCTGTCGATGGTCAGACACAAATACTCAGTTTAACCCAATTGAACCATATGTCTATGTCAACCAAATTACCTGGATTCATTAAGATTAAGTTCCAATTATGGCTACCCCGCCTGACAGGTATATTCCTATCCTGTAAGGAAATCTATTAAAGGGTTATCTATCCTCAAGGAAGATCGTGGGCTATTGAGTCTAAGGTCTTAAACTAAAATCCCTATGTCTAGTTCATTTTAGATTTACCAGATCAATTTTATTAATGGCCAATTAATGAAAAAGCATTAAGATTAATACTCAATAAATAAATCTTTATATTACCCAAACTATAATTTAACCCCTTATAACCGGTGATATTAAAAGTCATCACAACCCTAGATAAATAATTTAGTTACAACACATAACTACTAGGGCTAGTAAAAACTTGAAAATAAAAGACATAAAGTAAAAATGCGGTAAAGTAAATATTAAAAAGTAAATTACAATAAAATAAAATGCTAAGGTAAAAGGAATTACTTTTACTACTACTAATTTAGATATCTCCCATAATATAATATATAAACTTGTGATAACATTACCAACCAGCCATATAGGCGGTAACCTGATTAAGTCAAATTAAGTCCAACCGGCCATTAAGGCGGTAAAAAGATTTGTCCATGAACCTGCCATATAGGCGGTAAGAAAGTTTAATTACCAACCGACCAATCTGGCGGTATCCTTGATTAGTCAGGTTAAAACCAGATTAAAATGAATTACCAACCGACCAATATAGCGGTATCCTTTTTAAGTCAATATTTTAAATAGTGAATATATTATATTTAAGGGAGATTAATCTAAATAGCAATAGTAAAAGAATTACCTTTCACCCTAGCTGGAGAAGTTACCTCCTCATTACTGAAAAGTAAAAACTGAAAAATTATAGAAAGAAAAGTACTGTGCGTAAAAGTAAATTGCGGAAAGTAAAAACTGAAAAGTAAAGAAAAGAAAGTGCGAAACTGAAAATTAATTACTGAAAACTAAAAATAAACAAACTAGATACAATCTTCTTATTTATTCATTAAGAATTTCAAAGAAGAAAGTATATATTTTACAAATGAAATGGCTTGGTATTTATAGGCAAAATTTTGCCACCATCAAATCATCCACCAAATAAATTATTAATTGCTCCACTAATTGCTTATCTAATTGCTCCACCAAATCCATTATTGCTCCACTAATTTCTTATCTTGTTTGGTGGTGATTTGATAATTTTTATTAATTATTTATTAATTAATATTTTGCTTTGAAAATGATTGATAATGACTTTTAATAATTACACTCCACACACTTATGGATGGTTCATCAATTTCGGTCATGAAATCATCAGAATTTGAAAATATTTTCTATTTCAAAGTTGTAGATCTTGGAGTCTTCTTTAATCTGGAACTTGAATCAGCCCAATCCGATATCTGAGTAAGAAGTTATGCCCAAAATACAACAGATGCGCAAAACTGGAATTTCCAAAACTGCACTTCGTCAAAAACGCCCTTTCAAGTTTCCAATCTCCAAAATTAATATATCAAATCCAATAATTGCCCTTAATTGACCCACATTTCATCCTAAATGATTTCATTGAGTCCCGATATTATTTTATCTGCAAAATAAAATAAAACATATCAAAACGTTCATCAAACCCGAGAAACTAAAC
The DNA here is from genome assembly GCA_019454045.1 of Zanthoxylum bungeanum. Lineage (NCBI taxonomy): Eukaryota > Viridiplantae > Streptophyta > Magnoliopsida > Sapindales > Rutaceae > Zanthoxylum > Zanthoxylum bungeanum. The sequence goes on from SKCR01026713.1 coordinate 362,861, forward strand.
AAAATATTAAGTAAAAGGGGCGGTAAATATTGATATATTTTCCGCTCATCACACCCCCAAACCTAACATTTTGCTAGTCCTCGAGCAAAACATAAAATAAAATACAAGAAACAATTAAAATTAAACTAAGCCACTTTCGTAGGGATCACGGTTGCATTTAGCGTATGCAACAAGCCTTTAAACCCCTAGGTGTCCCTAGTGGACGAGTTGTAGTCTCGTGAGGGTTTACAGCAATGATACCCACAAACATTTTACAAAAGTAAAAAGGTAGTAAAACTAATGCACACAAAAGCAAAAAGACAAGCGAAAAGAGAATAAAAATGTTAGTGACTAATCAGGTGAAACTTTTACTCCAAGTTACTAATTATTTTGTTTCATTCTAAATTACCGAATAGGTAAATTCTCCGATTATTTTTACCATTCTCCATATACACAGCCAACAAAATATTAATCAACTCATTTTTGCCCACAACAGTCATAAGTGCAGTTGATAAGAGAGTAATATTTTTGTCCTAAAGTTCTATCAGATTTCACACCTTTTTTATAGCAATGGAATAATTTTTCTCATTTTTCTGATTTTTTTTTGATTTTTCTCTATTTTTTATTTATATACAATATCTTCCATCTATGTAACGAGTGTTGGGTCGGTGGCTCCCAAACCAGTTGGCTTTAGGGCACCAGGTGTTAAGACACCCCTACAGACTTAATTACCCAGACTTCAGACTTCAGATATATATATTTTTGCAGCATCTCTTCGATCCATGTAGCGAGCTTTGGGCCAATGACTCCCAAACCAGTTGGTTTTAGGGCACTAGATGTTAAAACACCCTTACAGACTTAATAACTCGGATCTCAGACGTTTTTTTTTTTTTTTTTTTTACTCCACTTCTTTTTGAGATGTTTCCTCCAATTAAACTAGAGTACTGAATATTACAAACTTTTCAATTTTAGCTTATGTCCGTATGTTACTATATATGTTGATAATATCTGCTAACTGAACATATGAAGATTCATTTTAGTCAGTGTTAAGGAGAATTCACAAATTAAATAATTTAAAATGAAATAAACAAAAATTAACTTATTTCGAAATAGGTTTGAGATACGTCTCAGGAGTGGAAATTCCTTACTCGGCTATCTTTTACCAATTTCAACACCTTTTAGTTAGAAATAAAAACACAAAAAATGCAAAATATTTTTGTAATTTTTTGAAAATTTTTCAATTTTTTTTGTTTTTTTCGAAAAATTTTGAACTAAAAATAAAAACAACACACCACTAAAAACAAGGTACTGGCAATCACTAATTCCCTCCCCCAAACCTAAATGAGACATTGTCCCCAATGTCTTAAACATAAAAGGAGAGTTAGAAGGTCGTACCTGGTTAGCTGAAAATCTACAGGAAATTAAAGGTTAAGATCAAGATTAACCCGACGCCTCTTACCACGATCGTCCTCGGACCAATTTATCTTTGACAAGATAGGGTCAACTTGTGGTTCATAGGCTATGAGTTGGTCTATTAGATCCGGAGCAGTTCTGGCAGTGAAGAGGAGTTCTTTCATAGGTTTTGACACGAACCCATTTCTCCGAGCATCATCAAGAAACACACAAAGAAAATCATAAAATCCATCAACGTTGATCAGTCCAAGCGGTTTCTGGTGTATGTTCAGGTTCGCCCAAGATAATACTATAAATATTTCCTCCAATGTACCCAAGCCACCTGGCAAAGCGATAAAAGCATCAGCACGGTTAATCATTTCTACCAGTCGTTCAGACATACCTGGCACGATCAGTTCCTCGCCGTTTGATGATCCAATAAGATTTGCCTCTGCCAAAGGTTTTGGGATGATTCCCAAAACATTACTGCCTCCTTCCTGTACAGCCTTTGAAACGATCCCCATTAGTCCAAGATTGCCTCCGCCATATATTAAGTGCATATTCCTTGCAGCTAAGACTCGACCCAATTCCTGTGCTGCTGCCTCTATGTATTGTGGCTTAGTACCAATACACTACTACCGCAAAACACACAGATGTTTTCAACTCGTCTTCTTGAAGTGGATTCCATTTTTTTTTTGTATTTCTTTTTCAAATCAGGATGCCTTCAAAAGTGTAATGATGGGCTGAATTTATAGTACCTGAAAAAGGTGAGTAATAATAGCACTAATATCTTCCAGAGGACGATTGTTAGATAAACAACAAAAGAAATCGTGAAAGATCAAAAAGTCTGGATCATGTCTACGAAAATAAAGATAATTACAACAGAAAAGCAAATCAAAGCAATAATTGGCAACAGAATTGTGTACGCAATACGCCACTCGCTCAGTATAAATTCATTAGGATGTGTCTCAAGATTTCATTCCTTATCAGCCATCGCTAATGAATTGTTTCTTTTCTTTGATTGCGAAACACAATTCCTTCTGTCTTAAAATGCTTCGTTTGTGCCTTTCCCTACAAAAATAACACACAAAATTAAAAAGTTCACACAAAATATGAAAATAAATTACAACAAATTGCATGGGTTGCCTCCCTGCTAGCGCTAAATTTTTCGTCTTCAGCCAGACGTGACTGAAATTCATCTGTTAAGGAGGTTTCAATGTCGTTTTGGATGTCCGATTAAAGACAATCCCGTGAGCGTTGCTTTTGAAGGGTCTCTTCCAACGGTAAAGTGGCAAAAAGAGTTTTGTCTCATTCAGTACTCGTGCCACCTTTTTGCTCTTGTTACTCCAGTGGTTCCTGCAAAGAAAGAAAGAAAATCAGGAGGTCTCGTATGATGCTTGACTTGGAATGGAAATTCCATTCTGTCAAGCTTCTGGTTGATATCTTTAATTTTTACTCCCCAAAACAGCGATGTTTCTCCTGAATGCTCTGGATCTTTATTAAGGTCAGACATTTGCTCCTCCATTTACTCTGTTTCTTGCTCCACCTTCTCTTCACAGATGTATTGTAAAATTCTTGTATTCATCTCTTCATCTGTCATATGTGAAATACATGCTTCAAAATTGTCAACCCGAGGATGCAAAGATGTTTCTGACATTAGGTTTTCATCCTCTGATACGACTGGAATGGATGGTTCAGATAGATCTTCTTCAAACATCAAGGTAAAGCATGCTCCAAGATCTTCATTTTGAGGATTGAAAGTTTGATCCTCCGTTGTTGGTGCAGTTGGTACAAATAGATCAGCTTCATCCTCCTCAGAATCTGAATAATAAAAATCAAATCGAGACTTTGCCGGTTCGGGCTCCTGAACTGATACATCTGGTTGTTGATACTGCTCAGCCTCCTCCTCTGTTGAAGTGTCATTGTGAAATGATTGGTACTTGAAGGCTTCATCAGTGTCATCTGAAACTGGTTCTTGAGGTATGTAGTTCTGGTTTTCTGTTAATTGTCTCATTTGATCTGTCATCCTCTGAATGAATTCTGATTGTCTCTGAATACTTTCAAATTGTTTTCTGCTTGTTTCAAGCATTGTATCTAACTTTTCTTTTTGTTTTTCTTGAACATATCTTCGAGCATGTTTAGCAACTGATCTTCCTCTGATGGTTCTGGTTGTTGATGAAGATCATAGGTAGATGGTGGATAAGATGGAAAATGTGGTTCTGTGAAATGTGATGGCTCGTCATAACAAGAAGGATCTTGATAGCTCTGCCACCTTGGATGGTATTTGTATTGCAATAATCTCTAGGGTGGTTACCATTACAATGTCACATCTCCCCATTGTGTTTTGTTTAGCAAATGTGGTATTGCTTGGTTCTGGCATCCAGTGATAATTGTTGGGCTGGACAACAGGCCTCAGAAACCCGGACTGTTGCTCCCAAATTGGGGTGTATTTTCTAGTAAAGCTCGTGATCTCTCAATCTCCCCAAAAGTTCCATTTTTCAATCACCTGAAAAATAAAAGAAGTAAAATTACAGATAAAGAAATTAGATACAAGTAAATTAGATAGTTTCAAAATTAACAACTCAAGAAATATAAGTCCCCGGCAACGGCGCCAAAAACTTGACCGGCGTAAACACACACGTATAACGCAAGCGCACGTATCGTTCAAGTAGTATAAAAATCGATCCCACGAGGACTTAATTCCTAATGTTGTTATTAATTATTGATACTATTTATTTACAAATATCTAATTAAATGGAAAAGAGAATGATTGTTTGATTTGATTGATTGTAGATTTGCAAATAAATAAATAAATAAAAATACAAAAGAAAATACTAAGGAAAATAACAAAAGACACAAAGATCTAAGGTTGTGATTTCTTTTAATATCATTTTAAAGATGAAGTGGTTATCTTACAGTTGGGTAATATATTGATTTATTAACCTGGAACACTAAATTATGTGTAAGCCTCTGTCGATGGTCAGACACAAATACTCAGTTTAACCCAATTGAACCATATGTCTATGTCAACCAATTACCTGGATTCATTAAGATTAAGTTCCAATTATGGCTACCCCGCCCGCCTGACAGGTATATTCCTATCCTGTAAGGAAATCTATTAAAGGGTTATCTATCCTCAAGGAAGATCGTGGGCTATTGAGTCTAAGGTCTTAAACTAAAATCCCTATGTCTAGTTCATTTTAGATTTACCAGATCAATTTTATTAATGGCCAATTAATGAAAAAGCATTAAGATTAATACTCAATAAATAAATCTTTATATTACCCAAACTATAATTTAACCCCTTATAAACCGGTGATATTAAAAGTCATCACAACCCTAGATAAATAATTTAGTTACAACACATAACTAGGGCTAGTAAAAACTTGAAAATAAAAGACATAAAGTAAAAATGCGGTAAAGTAAATATTAAAAAGTAAATTACAATAAAATAAAATGCTAAGGTAAAAGGAATTACTTTTACTACTACTAATTTAGATATCTCCCATAATATAATATATAAACTTGTGATACATTACCAACCAGCCATATAGGCGGTAACCTGATTAAGTCAAATTAAGTCCAACCGGCCATTAAGGCGGTAAAAAGATTTGTCCATGAACCTGCCATATAGGCGGTAAGAAAGTTTAATTACCAACCGACCAATCTGGCGGTATCCTTGATTAGTCAGGTTAAAACCAGATTAAAATGAATTACCAACCGACCAATATAGCGGTATCCTTTTTAAGTCAATATTTTAAATAGTGAATATATTATATTTAAGGGAGATTAATCTAAATAGCAATAGTAAAAGAATTACCTTTCACCCTAGCTGGAGAAGTTACCTCCTCATTACTGAAAAGTAAAAACTGAAAAATTATAGAAAGAAAAGTACTGTGCGTAAAAGTAAATTGCGGAAAGTAAAAACTGAAAAGTAAAGAAAAGAAAGTGCGAAACTGAAAATTAATTACTGAAAACTAAAATAAACAAACTAGATACAATCTTCTATTTATTCATTAAGAATTTCAAAGAAGAAAGTATATATTTTACAAATGAAATGGCTTGGTATTTATAGGCAAAATTTTGCCACCATCAAATCATCCACCAAATAAATTTAATTGCTCCACTAATTGCTTACTAATTGCTCCACCAAATCCATATTGCTCCACTAATTTCTTATCTTGTTTGGTGGTGATTTGATAATTTTTATTAATTATTTTTAATTAATATTTTGCTTTGAAAATGATTGATAATGACTTTTAATAATTACACTCCACACACTTATGGATGGTTCATCAATTTCGGTCATGAAATCATCAGAATTTGAAAATATTTTCTCTTTCAAAGTTGTAGATCTGGAGTCTTCTTTAATCTGGAACTTGAATCAGCCCAATCCGATATCTGAGTAAAAAGTTATGCCCAAAATACAACAGATGCGCAAAACTGGAATTTCCAAAACTGCACTTCGTCAAAACGCCCTTTCAAGTTTCCAATCTCCAAAATAATATATCAAATCCAATAATTGCCCTTAATTGACCCACATTTCATCCTAAATGATTTCACTGAGTCCCGATATTATTTTATCTGCAAAATAAAATAAAACATATCAAAACGTTCATCAAACCCGAGAACTAAACAAAATATTAAGTAAAAGGGGCGGTAAATATTGATATATTTTCCGCTCATCACACTGACCACCTTGATTTCAACTTTCCAGGAAACAGTTTCAACCTTGATTTGTATAACAACACCTGCTGCCTTGGTTCCAAATGTCTGCGCACTATTTTTCGATCATGCCATTTCTTGGTTTTTTCTTTGTATAATCTGGCATTCTCATAAACCTGTAGGCGAAGTTCCTCCAATTCGTTGAGTTGGTTGAGTCTTTTCTCTCCTCCTGCTTATGGATCAAGATTCAACTTCTTTAGTGCCCAGTACGCCTTGTGTTCAAGCTCAACTGGCAGATGGCACACTTTCCCAAACACCATTCGATATGGGGACATACCAATAGGTGTTTTGTAAGCTGTTCGGTAGGCCCATAATGAGTCATCTAGTTTTGTAGACTAGTCTCTCCTTGTTGATCCAACGGTTCTTTCCAAGATTCTTTTGATCTCCCTGTTTGAAAATTCAACTTGTCCATTTGATTGCGGATGGTAAGCAGTGGAAATTTTATGAGTAACTCAGTATTTGGATAAGAGTGCATCGAAGTATCTGTTACAGAAATGTGTGCCACCATCGCTGATAATTGCCCGAGGTGTTCCGAAGCGAGTGATAATATTCTTTTTAAAGAATTTTATCACCACTTTTGAATCATTTGATGGCAGTGCAATTGTTTCAACCCATTTGGAGACATAGTCTACTACAACTAATATGTACATGTTTCCAAATAATCGAACAAAGGGTCCCATAAAATCAATACCCCATACATCAAATATCTCCACTTCCAAAATATTTTACAGAGGTCATTCATTTCCTCTTGAAATATTTCCCGTTTTCTGGCACCTGTCACATTGAAGGGCAAATACGTAAGCATCTTTAAAAAGAGTGGGCCAGAACAAACCTGATTATAGGACTTTAGCTGCAGTTTTATTCATTCTTAAGTGTCCACCATATGGTGATGAATGACAATGCTGCATGACACTATTGACCTCCTCTTGTGGAACACAACGTCTCAGTAATTGATCAGCACATCGTTTGAACATGTACGGCTCATCCCAGACATAGTGCTTGACTTCTTTGAAGAACTTCTTTCATTGTTGATGAGTCCATTGCAACGGCCATTTTCCCGAAACTATGTAGTTGACATAGTCAGCATACCAAGGGACATCATGTTGTTTCATGGTAAACAACTGTTCATCTGGAAAATTTTCTTTGATTGTAAGTTCTTTGCCAGCTATTTCTCCATTCTCGAGCCTTGATAAGTGATCTGCCACTTGGTTTTATGTCTTTTTCCTGTCTCTTATCTCCACGTCAAATTCTTGTAATACAAGTATCCAACGGATCAATCTGGGTTTGGCATCTTTCTTTGCAATCAGGTATTTGATTGCTGAATGAATTGTGTAGACCACCACTTTGGGACCCAGCAGATAAGAGCAGAATTTATCAAAAGCGAACACAACTGCAAGCAACTCCTTTTCAGTGGTTGTGTAGTTGAGTTGAGCTTTATTCAGAGTTCTGCTAGAGTAGTAAATGGTATGGAAAATTTGTGCTTTGCGTTGTCCCAAAACTGCACCGACAGCAAAATCACTAGCATCGCACATTACCTCAAATAGAGGGTCTAGTCTGGTGCTACTATGATGGGAGGAGAGACCAGCTTCATCTTAAAAGCTTCATGACATTCTTTGGTGAAGTTGAAAGACACATCTTTCTCCAGAAGATTGCACAGAGGTTTAGCAATCTTTGAGACGTCTGTGATAAATCTCCTGTAAAAGCCAGCATGTCCGAGAAAACTCCGAATCCCTTTGACAGTTGTTGGTGGAGGTAGTTTTTCAATTGTTTCAATCTTTTCTTTATCTACCTCAATCCCTTTTGTGAGATCTGATGTCCCAGGACAATACCTTCCTGCACCATGAAGTGGCATTTCTCCCAGTTGAGTACTAGGATGGTATCTTCGCATCTTTGTAACATTTGTTCTAGATTTTACAAGCAGTGGTCGAAAGAGTCTCTAAACACAGAGAAATCATCCATGAAGACCTCCATACTTTGTTCCAGCATGTCTGAGAAGATGGCCATCATGCAACATTGAAATGTGGAAGGAGCATTACATAGTCCAAATGGCATCATGCGGAAAGTAAAAGTACCATACGGATAAAAATGGTTTTCTCCTGATCTTCTGGGGCGATGGCAATATGATTGTACCCTGAGTATCCATCCAGAAAGCAATAGAATTCATGTCCCACCAATCTGTCTAGTATCTGGTCAATGAATGGCAGCTGAAGATGATCTTTTCTTGTTGTTTTGTTCAACTTCCTGTAGTCCATGCATACTCTCCATCCAGTCACTGTTCTTGTTGGAATCAACTCATTATTTTCATTTGTGACTACAGTAATTCCTCCTTTCTTTAGCACACACTGCATAGGACTCGCCCAATTGCTGTCAGAGAAGGGGTAGATGATACCAGCATCCAACCATTTGATGATTTCTTTGTTCATAACCTCCTTCATGATTGGATTTAGTCTCCGTTGATGCTCCACTGTGGGTTTGTACTCACCGTTCATCAGAATTTTGTGCATGCAAAATGATGGACTAATGCATCAAATGTCTGCTATAGTCCAACCAATGGCTTTCTTGTGTTCTCGTAACACTCTCAACAACTTTTCTTCCTGCTCCAATGTTAGTGAAGAATAAATAATCACATGTAATTCAGAATCGTTTCCTAAGAATGCATACCTGAGATGGCTCGGTAGTAACTTTAGCTCCAGCTGCGGTGGTTCTTCAATCGAAGGTTTGATTCGCTCTTTCTTCGGTAGTTCCAGACTTTCCACTTGTGGTGTTGATTTGAAGCGAAATGGCTTGTCAAGATAGTTGATACATTCTAGAATTTCAGCATCTAGCTCGCTGTCAGTCATATTGGTGATGCAAGCTTCAAGTTTATCCGTGGGAAGTGACATTGCATCAGTATCATGGATGATACTATCTATAACATAAATTCTGAAACATTCCTCTTCCTTTTCATCGCTCGGGAATTTCATGGCTTTGAATACATTGATGGTAACTTTTTGGTCCTGCACTTTCATGGTTAGTTCTTATTTTTGTACATCAATAATAGTTCGACCTGTAGCAAAAAATGGTCTCCCCTAGATGATAGGTACATCTTTGTCTTCTTCTATATCAAGGATAATGAAATCTACTGGGAGAATAAGTTTGTCGACTTTGAACAGCACATCTTCAACTACGCCTCTTGGAAATGCAAGTGTTCGATCAGCAAGTTACAGAGAGACTGAGGTGGGCATTACTTCTCTAATTTTTAGTTTCTTGTAAATCGAAAAAGGCATCAAATTAACACTTGCACCTAAATCACACAAAGCTTTACCAATGTAATGTTCTCCAATGGTGCATGGGAGAGTGAAACTGCCAGGATCTTTCAACTTCAGAGGAAGTTTCCTCTGAATGATGGAGTTTCACTCTTCTGTTAATACTTTGGAGTCAAAACATCTTTGTTGATTTCAGTACCGCTTTTCAAAGTAATGGCTTGACATTGCTCATTCCCTCTGTTCATTGGATTTGGTTCTGTGTTGCTAGGAAGGTTACCTGGCGGTGTAACTCTGAGCATTGGCTAGTTGTCCAATTTGATTCTCCAGTGCTTTAATAGAAGCTGATTGGCTCTGAAACATATCATCGTATGATTTTAACTGAGCTAGCACTTCTGCTATTCTTGGTTCTTTCTCATGCTCCTGGCCTTTGTTCTGCTGTTGGAATCCAGGTGGTGGATAGTTCTTTTGCCCTGAATTGTTGCTCCATGCGAAATTGGGATGATTCCTCCACCCTGGGTTGTAGGTGTTGGAATATGGATTATTCCCCTGTCTGTTGAAATTGTTAACATAATTCACCGTCTCTTCTTGTTGTTTTGTCTCTGGTGCTACTCCATATGGTGAACTTGTGGATCCAATATTGCCTTGCATGCTAAGAGTTTCCATGAATTTGCATATCTGATCCAGCTTGGTATTTACTGCTGTGTTGGCTCCAATTTCATAGATTCCTGCAATTCGTTGGATCATGCTTCTTTCTGTTGGCCACAATGAATTATTGTTGGCCATTTCTTCAATTAAGTCACATGTCTGATCTTCTTCTTTTGCCATTAAAGCACCTCTAGCAGCAGCATCAATTGTGGTTCTCATTATTCCAGAAAGTCCATTATAGAAAGTTTGGACTTGTAGCCATTTTGCAATTTCATGGTGAGGACATTTCCGGAGCAAATATGTGTACCTTTCCCAAGCTTCGCAGAGAGATTCTGAATCATGTTGCACAAAGGATGTGATGTCATTCCTCAACTTTGCAGTTCTGGCTAGTGGAAAATACTTTGCAAGGAATTTGGTGGCTAGAGTGTTCCAAGTTGTGATGGAACCTGCTGGTAGTGAATGTAGCCAGGCTTTAGCTCTGTCTTTCAAGGAATATGGGAAAACACACTGTCTCATTGCTTCTTCAGATGCTCGGTTGTAGTTGAAAGTGCCGCAAACTTCCAGGAAGTTGCTGATGTGGGCATTAGGATCTTCAATTGCATCCCCCCAAACTGAACTAATTGTTGAATCATCTGAATGCATGTTTTGATGTCACATGCATTTGCTGGCAATGGAGGAAGTACAATACAGGAAATGAAGCCGTCAACGACCAGAATAGTTATGTCTCAAATGGGAATTGGTGGTGCAACTTCCAAAGGTTCAGGTTCCTTGTTGATGATTGCTTCTTGGCCTTCTCGCCTTTCCCTTCTCAATTGTCTGATAGTTCTTTAAATCTCTAGGTCAAGCGTCGGATTTCAAAGCTTCTTGTTCGTCTCATGTAGTGTCTGAGAACCTGAAACACAAGAAAACATAAATAATAAGTAAAAGCAAATTAGATACAAGTAAATGTATCTAACTCCAAAACTAATAGTAAAAAATAAATAAGTCCCCGGCAACGGCGCCAAAAACTTGACCGGCGTAATCACACGCGTATAACGCAAGCACACATATCGTTCAAGTAGTATAAAAAATATCGATCCCACGAGGACTTAATACCTAAGCTATTAATTTATAAAGCCAAATTCTTACAAGTATCTAATGGATTGATTATTTGATTGGATGGTGACTTTAAACTTAAAACAAGTAAATAAAATTATGTGAAAGTAAATTGATGAAAATTCAAGATTATTAAAATATCCATGGTTGTGAATCTTTCCAATATCTTTTAAAGATGAAATGGTTATTTCATGTTTGTGTAATATATTGGTTTACTAACCTGGATCACGAAATTATGCAAAATCCTCTGTCGATGGTCAGATGCAAATACCCATTATAACCCAATTAATCATATGTCTATGTCAACCAAGTTACCTGAATTCATTAAGAATAAGTTCCAATTGTCGTTACCCCCGCCCGACAGGTATATGTTTATCCTGTAAGGAAATCTATTAAAGGGTAATCTATCTTCAAGGAAGATCGTGGGCTATTAAGTCTAAGGCTTAAACCTAAAATTCTTTTGTCAAGTTTATTTTAAGTTTACCAGATCAATCTTATTAATGGCCATTTAACAAGAAGCATTAAGCTTAAGACTTAATAAATAAACCTTTATATTACCCAAACTATAAAAAAACCCCTTATAGACCGGTGATATTGGAATTCATCACAACCCCAGATAACAGACTTAGTTACGACACATATCTAAGGCTAATAAAAACTTAAATAAAATAAAAGACATAAAGTAAATGCTGGAAATTAAAAAGGTAAAAGTACAATAAAAGATAATGATGGGGGTTAGAGGATCCACTTTATTACTTCTATTTAGTTATCTCCCTTATTATAATATATTAACTTTGCGTGAAATTACCAACCGACCATATGAGTGGTATCCTGATTAAGTCAAATTTATAATTAATTCCAACCGACCATACAGGCGGTATCCAGTTTAGTCAAGTTAAAACCAAGTTCATTAAGTCCAACCGACCATAAAGGCGGTATCCTCATTAAGTCAGGTTTTAAATAGTTTATATATTATAATTAAGGGAGATTAATCTAAATATTAGTAATGAAAACTTTACCTTTCACCCCAGCAAGGGGGAGTTACCTCCTCATTGCTGATAAGTAAATACTGAAAAGTAAAGAAAGGAAAGTACTATTGCGTAAAAGTAAATAAAATTAAATGCTGAAAGTAAGGACTGAAAAGTAAATAAAAGAAAGTACTTATGCGAAAATTAATTACTGAAAGCTGTAAATAAACAAACAAGATACAATCTTCTTAGAATTCTTAAGGAATTCCTTAGAAGAAAGTATGAATTACAAATGAAATTTCGGCCTCTATTTATAGAAAAATTTTATCTTCACGTGTCACGACGCGTGCAACCTAGCGCGTCGCGATGCGCATTTGATTTGCAACACGTGGCAGACGGCTCCCGGGATGGCGACACGTGACAGGCGCACGTTAGTAGGTGGCGTATTTTAGCAAACTTCTCTGATTGTGACACGTGTCCAGCGCACGTTAGCGGCGTATTTTAGCAGGCGGCGCACTTTAGCATGGCGCATTTTAGCAAACGACGCATTTTAGCAAGAAATTTACATTTTTGCCCTTTTTGTCCGTTTTCCACTGTTTTGGCCCCGAATTCCCTCCAGAGAGTCCTGTTATTTTATTTATCTACAAAATACCACAAAACACATCAAAATATTCACAAAACTCAAGAAACTATACAAAATATTCAGTTAAAGAAGTGAGAAATAGTGATCTATTTTCCACTCATCAATTCTCTTTACTACTATAAGTTCTGGCATTGTCTTTATTATCTAATTTTATATCTCTACCTCTTACTGCCTCTGGTTTCTTTATGCATATGTACATCTTTCCTTAATTTTCTTATAGATTTCTCTTTTTAGTCCCTTGGGTGAATATTCTTAGAACTTTGCTATCTATTTTCATAACTTATCTTGAACTTTTGATAATAGATCAGGATAACTACGAAATGATTCTCAACTAGAACAAGGATCATAGTTACTTTCATTAGGAAGAATATTCAGATAGCTTTGGGAATTCTTACTAACCTTCTATAGGACTTGAGGACGTACTCTAGGATCAGATACTGGAGAGGTAATGCCTCTTATATGGGTATCCCTGATATATTATGTATACAAGACCCCAACACTCTATCCACTATAGTCACTGACTCCATAAACCTGGCTCTGATACCATCTTTGTAACATCTCTCTATCGGAGATGCTACCGGCATGGATTAGGCTGACCTATCCCCCTGAGCCTCTAACTTTCTGACTATGAACATCACTACCAATACCATCTCAAACATCAACTCATGCATAGGGACCACAACCCAACTCAACAACATAAAATGTATTTTTATACTCATAAATGTGTTCACAATAATACTTCACTTTACAACTCTATTAATGGATACTTTTAACATAATATAATGACTTATGCACTACTAATATTTGCATGCAAATTTATTTTGACTCTGATTGAGCAAAACTTACGACTCGACCTGGTGGTCCTAAAATACCCTAGTGACTGCCATCAGTATCCATCCTCTCGAGCTCGTCCCCCGGGTAAACCTGTAAAAAAGAAATATTGGGAGTGAGAGGGTTTGATCGTTTGAACGACCTAATGAGTGGACAGTTTAAAATGAAAATTGAAATACTTTATGAAAAATTCATTATTCTGAAATCGAAATCATCTTAAGAAAACTGATCTTTTATGAAAATTATCTCTTATCTGAAAAAAAAAATCCCTTTATGTGAAACTTTTCTAGAGATCTTTTCTGTCTATAAAATTTTGAGATTCTCATAAAACTGTTTCTCTTGAAAACTGTTTCATAAAACTATCTTTTCTGAAAATCGTGTCTCTGAGGATTTGTAGAAAATCGATGTATAGACGCGTTACATATCACCGTCCCCCATATACCTAGAAAATATATAGAAACCCTGATGTATGGGGCGTTATGTATCGTCGTCCCCCCATATGTCTATCTAATGGTCTTGGGGCGTTATATATTGCTGTCCCCCAAGACACTGAATTAGAGCCAGAAGCGTTGATCCATGCTATCATTTTAACCCTGAATCTAGGATCTAGGGGCGTTATGTATCACCGTCCCCATAGACATGCTCTACATGTGCACATGTTATATCCGTCAATTTTAATAACCGTCAATTCCATAAGTCATATCTGAGGTGGGTTTTTCCCTCATGCCTTCAAAAATCATAAAATCATACTTTTAAAATCCAAACTTTCCCAAACATATTTATTCATAAAATAGCTGGAAATAAACTTGGCTAACGCCCTAACGTCCTTAAAAGTAAGTCTCATTTCAAAAATAATTAAAAAGATATCAACTTGAAAAGAAAAAGTCCACTCACAGATTGATAACTATTGTCAATGATCCTAGATGCGACTGAAGAGGCTCCTACGGAAATGCTAGCCTGTCTTGGCCAAGAAAATCTTGAAAACTCATCACCATTTATCAAAATTCCATGAGAAATAAAGAAGATTGGAGAACTCCCTTGTATCCATGGCTCACGTTTTTGGCTTGAGAGAGAGATGAGTGAATAGTCCCCTATTTATAGGGAAATGATTGATTTTTTATTATGAAATGAGTGGCTAGATTTGTGCCACATTACTCATTCTATTCCATTCTCGAAATTCACTATAACAGCCATGGTAATCATGATTTTTGACTTGTTTCTGATTCGAATGTGGACAAATGTCCAACACGGAAGTTGTAGGTATCGGGCATAGCTTTCCGACGATATATAAAATTCATAAAAATAGGAGATTGTATGAAAACGTTATGGCCCAAATAGAAGGGCTGTACGAAGTGGAACCGAAAGTAAATTCCGTATTGTAATCGCAAATTATTTATCGAAGGTCCGTAATGTAATTCCACTAGCACATACATGCTTGAGCATGATTTATATCATGAATTATGCCTCCTACAACATAGTATTCGTCGAAATTATCGATGTGTTATAATTAGTGGCATCATTGTCAAGACTACTTAGTTAGGTATTAGATCGACTCTCATTGTAATAAGTAACTGTCTTGATGGTTGGCAGTTGGCTATGTTATTTTAGAACCTTTTACTGTAGTCTTTGTATTTGGTAGTAGTTTTATCACATAATATTAAATAGGGAGATTGTTAGTTCCTTTTTTATTGGCAATTTCTGTAACAAATCAAGTTCAATTGAGTTGTAATGAGTCTTGATGATCTCAGAGTAATTGTACAAGTATTTGGATATAATCAGACAGATATATCAGAGAAATATTTACTCTTTTGGATATTCCAGATGATTTATAGCTCCAATTTACATGAGGTAAGTGACATTGAAAAGTAGACTCGAATACGATCTCAAACATATAAAAAATGCATGATTTGGCCAAGGGACGAGAAAGTTACAAGCGTTATAAATTAAACCCCAAAAACAGTCCGCGACGTGTGTTCGAGTTGCGTTCGTCTGAGCATTCTAACGCCCGGAGGTGGAAACTTTATATTTGAGGAGCGTTCGAATATCCGTGCGTAAATGGGTTATTTTGGACGTATTTTAAGCCAGTTTTGCATAAGAAAAAACCTATCTTTGCTCTACCTATATAAAAAAACACTTAGCCATCTTAACCATGTGAAGAAACACAATTTAGAGAGCCTTCATACACTTTGTTTCTTCCTTCTTGACAATCAACCTAGAAGACTTCATTAATTCCATTGTCTTTTTTGCTTTGGTAAGATTGTTCTTTGGTAACCATCTGTATAAAAACACAATCTTAACTCAATTTCCTAAACCTTCAGAGTTTTAAAGGAAGAAGATTGGTAGTCAAAGTTCTGGCGTTGCAAATTCGCGGAGTTGATCCACTTAGAGACTTCAAAGGTTCTGAAGAAGGTCGTTTGGTGCGGGCTCAATGAATTTTTCGGGTTATTACAATATAGAGGTATTAAAGTCGGCAGAGTTGCTTTCATGGGTCTTAAACCATCACTGTAATTTTTACTCATTATAGTAGAGATTTTACTTGTACGAGTTTTTCACTTCATCAACAAGATTATTGTGTTGATTATTTATTGCTTTGATATATTTGCTTTATTTCATAATTGCATAGACTTAAGGGTGCCTGTTATTAATCCATAGAAAGAAGAATTAGGACTCGTCTTAAATTATTGTGTATAATTCCGCATAGGGTCAGAACCTTTGACTAAAATCGAATTTTCAATTGGTATCAGAGCCTGACCGCGATTCTTGACCCGTTTATATATGGATAGAAGTCAACCCTTAAACTGTCCCACATTCTTTGATGAGATAGAGTACCCTCACTGGAAAGTTCGCATGAGAGTTTTTCCCAAGTCCTTAGATGAAAGGACCTGTATGTCAGTAGAGCACATGTGGAAACCTTCAGTGGTTATGGTTGATGAGGTCTCTTCCTCTAAAGATAAATTGACTTGGACAAGAGAGGAGTTTGAAGCGAGCAATAGGAACAACAAGGCCATTAATGTCATTTATTATGTTGTTTGCTCCGCTGAGTTTAAGAGAATATCAATGTGTGAGATAGCCAATGATGCATGGGATATCTTTCATACTGTTCATAACTTGATTAACAAATAAATATAATTAATTGATTAAGAGGGGTGTCTATCTGACCATCTGTAACACCCCGGTTAATTATGTCATGTCCTGTACAACTAATTTATCATACATGATATGTTGTTATACATATAATCATGTGTTAGTAAGCTAGATACCTTAGAAATCCCGCCCAAAGGTTCGGGAAAAATTTTCAATTTTGGTATTTTTCTATCATTAAAACCAATTTGGACATTTAGACCCGCCACGGTTCCGGTTCGGAACCGGAACCGAACCGGAACCGAACCGGAATGAGATCGGTTCGGTTGGGGTTCCACCCCAACTCGAACCGGTCCGAACCGGTGGAACCGTACGGTTCCACCGGTTCAGACGGTTCCAACCGGAACCGAACGGTTCCGGTTGGAACCGTCGGGTTCCTGTTGGAACCGTAGGGTTCCAACAGGAACCCTAAGGCCCCCAACGGCTAGTAGCCGTTGGGGGTCTTATTCTCCCAACGGCTACTGCCGTTGGGGGATGCAGGCAGCAGGAGCCGTTTGGCTCCCTGCCAAACGGCTCCTGCCAAAAAAAAAATTAAAAAAAAATTCTAAAATTTTTTTTATTATATAAAATAAAAAATTACTAATGTACCCCTAATAACGGTAATAAAACGGTTATATTTAGGGATTTTTGGTATAAAAAAAATTCTAAAATTCTATAAATAGGATTCAAATTTCATAATTTCATCACACACCAATTTCTCAACTCTCTCATTTTCTATAAATCTCTTATTCTCAATCTTACTTCATACAATTCTCTTATTTTAGTTGTTAATTAATTTGTTATCACATTCGGCATTCGCATCGCAATTATTTAAATGGCAAGCTCATCCGAGAACATAATGTCAAATATGCCGACCCAATAGAGCGGCCCCAGTGTCAGTGCACAATCACGGAGAAGAGAAGTTAAGGCTCGGTCCTCCGATATTTTCAAAATTCATTTTAATTTGGAACGCCTAGACGATGGTTCACAACGAGCAATTTGCAACTATTGTGAGGTTATCTATAAATTTTCTGGTGGATACGGAAATATGATCAAGCACATGGAGAAACATCATCCGGTTGAATTTGGCATTGATACGACGCAGACTCAAATGGCCAGGTACGCATCATCTAGTAGATGTACGAGTAGTGTAGATTTATTTAAATATTCTGATGCAAAAAATAGAGAAGAATTTGCGAAATTAACATGCATGGCACATCTTTCTTTAAGCTTTGGTGAAAAACTTCATTTTACTAATTACGTGCATAATGCTTTAAACCCTGCTGCATAGAATGACTCGAAACACAACAAAACGTCATATTTTCAAATTATATAAAGATGGTAAAATTATTTTAAATGAAATATTTAAAGAGATGAAAGGTCGTATTTCTATATGTTCTGATATTTGGAGTGACCATTCGCAAACACACTCATACATGGGTGTGACTTGTCATTGGATTGATGCATCATTTACATGCAAAAACGACTCATTGCATTTAGAGTTTTTGATGACCAACATACTGCACATAATATTTATAGAATGATGAAGGTAATTTTTGATGAATATGGTTTAGGAGAAAAATTTTAACAATTGGATTTGATAATGCATCTGCAAATACTGCATCCATCAATGATTTAAAAGAAATATGTCAACCAAATTTAGGGGGTCGATTTTTTCATATTCGTTGTACATGTCATGTCCTAAACTTATGTGTGCAAGACGGTCTAAAATTATTATCTCCTTTCCTTGATCCTATTAAAACGGCACTTAACTGTATTTGGTCATATTCTCAAGTTAGGAGGGAATTGACCAAGTTTTGTAAAATAAATGGTATTAAACCGATTAAATTTTCTAGAGATGTTCCAACACGTTGGAATTCTACTTATTTTCTTTTATGTCAAGCACTTCAATACAAAGATGCATTATGTAGTTTTTTTTCTCAACATGTTCAAAATATCACACTTTATCCTAGTCAATGGGATATTTGTGAAAGAATTTTAGATATTTTAAGAGTTTTTAATGATGCTACTTTAGTTTTTAGCGGTGTGTTTATTATCCCACTGCACATTTATTTCTTCTTGAAAGTTTGAATATTGTTGGCACTCTCGATGAACATGTTGACAGTGACGACCCTAATGATATTATTTTGCTCGAAGCCATTACTGTTATGAAGGTAAAATGGTTGAATTATTTTAGAGAAATTCCTTTACTTTATCTTATTGCTGCTGTTTTTGATCCTAGATTTAAATTAGAAGGTTTGAATGGTGGTTTACAAGCTTACTATGGTTATTTAGGAATATTAGATGACATTGATATTACGAGCATAATGACGAATTTAAAAAGTGATTTAATTATTTTATTTAATGATTATATTGTAAGATATAACTTAGGAACAATAGGTCAGTCTAGTAGTAGCGAACCGGTAATTCAACCAAGACTTAGCGCAGGGGATCGTTGGTTATTACAACGAAATAAAAATCTAGGGATACGACAACAACTAATAACCCTGAATTAGATAATTATTTATCTACAAATTTTGAGTTTTCTAATGAAAGTTTATGCAGTAAAATTTTAAAATCCTTGAATGGTGGAACCGGCATCAAAATATATATCATGTTTTATCTATTATTGCTAAAGAGATATTGGCAGCACCTATTTCCACCGTTGCGGTTGAGCAAGCCTTCAGCTTGGGAGGTAATTAATTGGAAGCTAGGCGATCTTCATTACATCCAAGCACTCTAGAAGCAACAGCTTGTGTGGATGATTGGACTCGAGCTGATCTGAGACAACAAGAAGATGTCCCCGATGATTTTGAAGATTTGTTCGATAATGCTTCTGCAACAAGTGCAAGCGGAAGCTGCGGACCCGGAGCCGAAGGATCAACTGATAATGATGATTGATAAATGTAAAATTATAATTTACAAATGGGATATGTCTTAAACTTGTAATGGAACTACGTGAGCTTTGATTCCTCTCACCCTTGGAGGATACGTAGGCAACTTAAATTTTAAAAAATTTAAGCTCAAGCTCTTCAATGTAATAATTTTTTTTTTATTTATAAATTTAATCTCATTTTTTTTAATTAATAAAATTTTTTATTTAATGATTTGACTCCTCTCAATTTTTTATTTTAATTAATAAAAAAAAAAAAAATGAACCGAACCGGAACCGAACCGTTCGGTTCCGGTTCGGTTCGACTTTCCGGTTCCACTTAAGTGTGGAACCGGAAACCGGCCGGTTCGGTTCGGTTCCGAACCGGAACCGAACCGCCGGCCGGGTCTATTGGACATGCTTTTAGTTTTTAGCCAGCTTAGGCTACATGTGTCCTTTTTCAGTGATCTTTATATGATCAGAAATTTTAGGCATAAATCTACAATTGTTATCTTAGATAGTTTTCCAAATTTTGAGCAGAAATAAGTCACAAATATGCATTTGCGCATAAGTATTGCACAGTTACGAATTTTGCTCATCATTTTTGACATGTGTCAAAATATATATTATCATTTTAATTAAAAAAAAATCTTCATATGTGGTCCAAGTTTTTCTTCTCTATTTTCTTTCATTTACTCTACCAAAAAATAAGAAAGCAAAATCAACTTATTTTTCTTCCAAAAATGTTACACATGCATTCAAGGAAGTTGGAAATTTTCTTTGCATTTTTGGTGTGTAATAAAAAACTATTCCCCGCCGGAGTCCTTCTAGTCGCATTCAAGCACACAAGCGTTAGGACGTTAGCTCTGTGAGTGGATATTATTCCTATTCCTACGTTTTTTGTTTCCAAGTTTATGTTTTATGATATACATATTTAGTTTATGATTTTCAGTTTATATTATCAAATTACATGCTCAATCATATTATCACTTCATGTCTCTGATGATATCTTCAATTACATTTTCGGCCCATGTAATTGGTTTACATTTTTACTTTATAATTTCAGTTTACGCTGTTAGTTTACATTTTCAATTCATATTATTATTTTATGTTTGAAGATCTATGTTACGTTTCACGTGTCATTTTTACATTTGTTCAGTTTATATTTTCATGTGTCATGTTTTTAGTTAATGCATTCATATCAGGAGTCTGCAGTTTATGTTTTCAGTTCATGTGTCATGTTTTCAGGTTTTTATTTAACGTCATTTCCATGTCATGCTTATCAGATTATATGTTATGTTTTCAATTTCCATTATCACGTTATACGCCTTCATTTTATGATTTTCAAATCAAGTCTTTCAAAAAATATAGTTTACAAGTATAAACTATATTTTCAAACCCCCAGTGGAGTGTCGTTCTCTTATGTTTAGCATCCCGAGTTTGCTCACGTTGCCCCATGGGGCACTGATCACCCTCATAGACTCATGCTCATGTCCATGTTCCCTTGTTTATGCGGTGCTCGGTCCCGCTAAGTAGGTTACATGTCTTCTAGGTTACAATACTGGTGAGGATTTTCATGATTTAGAACATGTACAAACGTACGTGAGGGCGGCAGCCCAATCCCGATACGTATAGCGATGCGGGGGAGACGTCCCAATCCCAATTGTTGTATATGCATTTTCAGTTCATGTTTACAGTTTTATGAAATTCAGATTTACAAGCATATTTATGGATTTCAGATTCAGCTCATTTGTATGTTTTACCATTTGTCGGTCATGTTCTCATATGCACAATTTTATTGACGTCGTGTTGTTTTCATTGACGTTATTCCGTTTTCAATCATGTTATATTATGTTTTCAATTGGCGTTCATTCACTTTCAGTTGGTTTTCATATTGATGTATTTTCAAGTCATGTTTCATAGTTCATGATGTCATTTTCATGTCTTGATGTATTTCTAGTTTTCAAGTCATGTTATCGTTTTCAGTTTACATGTTCACGTACAATCAACTTATCACGTTTACGTTTTCAAGTCAAGCTACAATTTCAACTTCATGGTTAGTTCATGACACTGCCAAAGGTCACACCATGTTTTTCGTTTATATCACATACATATTATCATGTTTTAGTGTTCAGCCTTGTACAAGTCCTCATATCATGATACAATTTATGTATATGTATACGAGTTACGTTGTGACTCACATTCCAGGTTTGGCATAGTATTTCAATTAATTAAGTATATGATATTACATAAGTTTATGTCTTTACTTTCACACACTAAGTCATCATGCGATTTGCTTCTTTCGTCTTCAGTCTTGCAGGTATTTCATGAACACGCATACTGGGATGAGCTTTGGAGTAGATGAGATCCAACAACAGTTATTAGTATCACGGTCATCGATTTCATAAAGATAGGGTCTAATAGTTTTGTATTTTTATTAAGTTAGGCCATGAGGCCGAGTTATGTATGCATATATGTATATTCATGTTATATATGTCTAAGTCATGTGGTGATCAGATTGCATGTTTATGTAAATTCATATATTATTATCGGCCTGAGGTCGTTTTGCATGTTGGGTCGAATTGTAATGTATTAATTGCATAGACAGATCTCCTCATGATGATGGCCATTGATCCAGGTTGCATGATATTTAGAATACATCATGCTAAAAATTTTAACAAGCCTGTCAGGTTTAGTCACATATGCATGTACATATGTTTCACGGTCAGCAAGTTAAATCATGCATGCACGTATATGATCACGATAGGTATGCAGTTCTTGTTCATACACTACAAGAAAAAAGGCCTTTACTGACACTAAGGTTAGTGACACTAGGCTAAAAGTGTCAGAAACGACGTGTAAATGGGCCTATTTCCGTGTTTTTCACTTAAATATCAATAATTACTGACATTATGGTATCAGCGATTTTAGTGTCAGTAATTACTATTACAATAGTATCAGTAAGAAAAAAAAAAAAAACGCGTAGTCGTCTGGAGTCGAACCAACACCTCGCGGAAGTGACGTTTTTCGCATATATTACTGACACTAGAGTATCAGTAAATTTAGTGTCAGTAATTAATGATACCTTAGTATCAGTAAAAAAATTAAAAAAAAAAATTATTTCCTTAAGTCTGCTGGGACTCGAAATTGTAACCATTGATATAAATTTTTTTTTTTATTGTAAGGCTTTACCACTGGGCCAAATCGTGACTTTTGTTCCTTATTTGGAAACAGATCTTTGAATTTGAAGCTTTCTAGTTTCTAGGGTTTTGCTTGTCATTTATCACAAGCACAGACTTATTTATTTGTTTCTTCAAGCGTAATAGTTTAAAGTTGGAAATGGACGGGGAAGAATTGACCGAGCAGGAGACCGCACTCTATGATCGCCAAATTAGGGTTTGGGGCGCTGATGCTCAACGAAGGTACTTCTATTTTAATTAATTAATAAATGTGGTTATAAATTAATTTTTCTTTTGTCAAATTCGTTAATGTTGTATTTACTAATTCGATTAATTTCGTTACTTTTCTTGACACAGATTGAGCAAGTCACATATTTTAGTCTGTGGAATGAAAGGGACTGTTGCCGAGGTAAAATTTTGACGTGACTCATAATTTTCTGTGTCATTAGCATGTGGTGCTACGAATATTAACTCTGTTATTCTTTCTCTAGTAATTGTTATGTGTTTTTTTTTTTTTTTTTTTTTTTATTGTAAGTAGTTGTTATTGTGGGTAGTTTTGCAAGAATATTGTACTGGCTGGAGTTGGTAGTTTGACATTAATGGATGATCGGGTGGTGACTGAAGAAGCATGGTCTGCAAATTTTTTGATCCCGCCTGATGAGAAAGTATATGGTGGGAAAACGATTGCTGAGGTTTGTTGTGATTCCTTGAAGGAATTCAATCCGATGGTTCGTGTTTCTGTTGAAAAAGGTTTGCCCACTTTGTTATGTAGTTGTTATTTTTGTTATTTTTACTGTAATGTAGTTAATATATATAGGATTGATGAATATTCAGCCTACATTGACTTCGTGTATTGCTTGACAATTATTAGTGCCACAAATTGAGAAGCATTTATTATTTAGTGAAACCTAAATTTTATTGTTATGTTTATTGTATATATATACGTGAATGATGAATTTTCAGCCTTACATTGGCTGAATTTGTGTACTGCTTGAGAATTATTAGTGCAACTAATTGAGCAGCATTTAGTGAAACCTAAAGTTTGATGTTGTTGTTGTCAGTTGCTGCTCCATGTCAACAAAAGTACTCAACATCTCTTTGATAGATGATTGTAGCTAGAAAATAGTGACTTTTACATTAAGATCTTATTGACATTATTAGTGCCGTTGTTTCTTATTGTATTTATGCTTTGTGCATTTTTTAACAGAAATTGATCAATGAGAAATGTCGAAAGTTATCCAAGCGTGTAGCTTTTTATACAGTTGACTGTAGAGACTCTTGTGGTGAAATATTCGTGGACTTGCAGAACCACAAGTACTCAAAGGTGAGCTTCTTACTGTTGTACCCATTTTTTGTTTTTTCTATTTGCAGGATAACTCATGGCTTCTTCTCTTATATGTTCCTGGGATTATTTTCCAACTTTGAATGCTCAAGTGTGTGTAAGCTTATGCTAATATTTGCAAGCCCTTTTTATGCACTGTAGTATTTTGATATATCAGTTAATTAAGTAGTAGATTACTAGATTGTTAAAATCTAGCAAAACCTATCCTCCAGACTTAGAGGATTTTATGTTGGTCATGAGTTAAAAAACAACTAACGTGGCATGGGCACTGTGAAACAAAATGTTGCCCGATTATTGGCAATTTTACTGGTAAACTTTGGATTTACTAGTCCTATTATTTTCAAAGAGTTTATTGTGAATTGGTATTAAGCTTGAACTTATATTAGGCAGCTCTTTTGCATATCTGAGGGCTGTCATCTTTTTCTTTCTCTGACGCTTTTATTTTGAAGTTCCAATTCATACTGTGAGAATTTCAAGCATTTAAGAACTTTTCAACTGTGATGCTTTTTGTTGACAGAGGTAGTAAATTCCATTTTTACCTCAACTTGTTTCTTGACAGCAAAAACTTGAAGAAACAATTAAGTATCCAAGCTTTGAGGTATGACTTGGTTTGTCATGTAGTATACAATGACATTAAGTAATTTTTTTCTCTCTCTTGCTTTTTGTTATTTAGTACCATTCCCACATTATTTGCCATGTGATTATTGAACAGAAGCTTTATCAGAGAAGAATACACAGTCCTTGCTAAATTATTATTGAACCAATACTTGATGTGGGTTAAAAATCATTATAAGTCTAAACTATTTATCAACTTCAATACACTTCACTATGTTAATTAGTATGTTAATTCCCTTAATCTATAATGGGCTGGTCCTCTCCTACTCTCATTTTCGTAAGCTTTTGATAATATTGTGACGTGATAAATAATAACATTTTAAGGCCAAGATTTACACACTTTTTTCTTTTTTTATTATACCACTAAAACACACATATTTATTGGTTTATTTATTTGTCTTGTAATTTCCATTGCATTCTTCATAACACTTATTTTTTCTTATTCAACAACTTTCCAACCACTGCAACGTCTGAACTCTTCCATTGCCTCAATATGTTACCTGAGTGCATGATCCTTCACATGGTCCCAATGTATATTGTATTAGATCATGTCATCTGATAAACTTCATCTGGTTCATGAGATCCTTTTATTTCAGTTTTATGTCCGTCTATATATATATGTGTGTGTGTGTGTGTGTGTGTGTGTGTGTGTGTGTGTGTGTGTGTTATTGATTTGTTTGTTTTGGTGATTATGTAGCGGTATGAAAGATACAACTTGTTATTATGGATGCCATTTGGTTTTTTATATGCATGCTCTTAGGTTGTTGGTATGGTTATTGTCAATAAGTGCTTTATGTGACAAAAATTAGATTAGGGTTATATTTTGTATTTTTATTTGGATGTATTTAATGTTTTTATTTATGAAGATATCGATTTTTTTTGGAAGTCCATCTAATTCTTAACATTTGGTTTATAATTTCAGATTTTGTGCCAGATATCATTTGTTGGGGGATTGTTGCAGGCTTCTCAACAAATATCATGAATTTTGGTGGGGGCATGACATTTTGATGGGACTTTAAGAGTAGTTTTTGAAATATATATATGTTAATTTAAAGATTGTCTATGGAGTTTTTGTATTCATCATGTGATACTGTTGAATTGATTAATACGATTAATCTATTATATTGCGAATTTTATATAAATGTAATTTTTTAGTTTTTTATTTCATTGAGTTGGTATATATATATATATATATTTTATGATTAATTTAATTACAAAAAATAGGAAATATAATTGTGAAATAATACGATTTTTAAATTTTAAAAGATATTGACGGATATTGATACTATAGAAACAATAATTACTGACACTAAAAATCAAATATATGCGATATACTGATACTGCAGTAACAAAATTTACTGACACTATAGTATCACTAAATACTGATGATATAGTGTCAATAATTACTGACACTAAAATAGTGTGAGAGATTATTGATACCATAGTGTCAATAATTTTCTGATACTACAGTATTAACGTTTACTGACACTAAGAATCACTGACACTAGAAACTAGTGTCAGTGATTTCTGGCTGCGGCAACACTGACACATTTATATAGTGTCAGTAAAACCCTTTACTGACACTAATTTAGTATCAGTAAAAGTCTTTTTTCTTGTAGTGATATATGTATGACAGCCATGCATGTATTCATGATAGTCGACACAACTATTATTTAAGACATGTGATGTATGTACACGTTAAAGGCTTAGGGAGATGGATATACTGTCTCCAACCGGTCGCATGTCCGGATTTTCCGGAGTTGTGACACCATTGGAAGAGAGTTATAGATAATTTGGTGTTTTTATCCCTTTATATTGTGCCGTTTGCATTGCAACATATACAATTATAACAGTAAATCATGCTTAAAACCTTTTTTGATATACTTGTGTGTCATCATCTGCTCACCTTTTTTGAATTTCAATTGCTTTGAAAAGTAATAATGAAACTCAGAGCAAGATGGTTGGACCCTGTTTCTCATTTTATTAAGATAGAAACCAAAATGCATGATGAAAGCTACTTGTATGTTCAAGTTTTCATTTGTTTAGGGACCTTTTTGTCTGAACTTGCACCAACTAACTTCATTATCTTTATCACAAAGTCAAAGTAGCATATTTGTCTTCACAGAGGAAAACCATAGACGGTATCTTTCAGATTCAAATTTAGAACTAATCATCAAATTTCTGCATCTCAATCTGGGACTGCCAAACTTCTGAGGTGATCATATCATCACAAGGCTTCAACACTCATCAAGGTAAAGTTTCAGTTTACTTCTCATCCTTTGTACCATCAATTCCTAGAAGTATTTTGACTTAATATCATTTTTAATGCTAGTAGGCAATTCGTATTAAGTTCATTTTTAAGATTTACAGAAATAAATGTATAAAATTTGTGTCTTTCTGTTTGAATTATTTCTAAGTACAACCTACTTGTGATTATTTGTGCATGTTTTTTTTTCCTTATTAGTGGTATGTTTTGGAATTGAGGTGCCGTGACTTTTAATTCAACAGCTGCTGCTATAGAATGAAATCACTAGCTACCAACTATAAAAGGTTCTTTCCCAAATGATAGATCCCTTTTAAGCTTAAGTGAACTGAATAATAACAACTGTGAGTGAATTTAGTTGTGTTTGAAAATCTAGTAACACATAGCTTGTTCCGAAAAAGGTCTGAAAATCCAAGTACAAGGCTTCCATGAATTGGGTAAGATCTATTACAAGGAAGCGATGGAAGAGACCCTGGAAATTTGAGAAGAGTGTATTAGCTGCGGTGACTGGCATCGTTATAGTTGTTTCATATATTAGTGCATCAAGTGCTTGCAGCTTTCCAGCAATATACAACTTTGGAGATTCAAATTCTGACACAGGTGCTAACTCAGCTACATTTGGTCGGGTTCCTTACCCCAATGGTGAGACCTTTTTTGGTAAACCTTCTGGAAGGGTTTGTGATGGTCGTCTGATCATTGATTTTTTAGGTAACCTGCACTTCTTTACTAATTTCAATTAACTTTTATTCATAATGTCACATAAACAACTAAATGTGAACTTATCTTATACACTTATGGACTGATCTTTAATTCCCATCATGCAGCTGAGGAGTTGGGGTTACCGTTCTTGAATGCATATCTTGATTCTTTACAATCAAATTTCCTACATGGAGCAAATTTTGCTGTTAGTGGAGCTACAATTCAGCCATCAGACGGTAAATTATTTGATGCAGGTTTTAACCCTTTATCTCTCAATATTCAACTTTTGCAGTTTGAACAATTTAAAGATCGCGCTGCGGAATTGTACAATCAAGGTTAGAGATATCCAATAGACTTCATACGCAGCAATAGCACTGTTTCTTTTCACTTATATTGTGCATAGCCTCATGGTTCTTTCTCTTCAGCCAAGAACTCCGAGATCAGAAATACTCTTCCGAGACTCCAAGACTTCTCCAAGGCCCTTTACACGATAGACTGTGGACAGAATGATCTTCATTATTGGCTTGAATCAATGACAGTGGAGCAAGTGAAGGCATCCATCCCCAGTATAATCAATCAGTTTGCTATGGCCACAGAGGTAAGTAACTGATTCCCAAAGGGGAGCAGTTCAAAAGTTTCACTTAACGGATAGTTTCATTACAATTGAACTTGATTAAAGGGCATGCTCTAAATAAACAACCCATTTGCTTTGAATTTTTTAACAGAAACTTTACCAAAAGGGAGCAAGAAAATTTTGGATACATAATACCGGTCCCATTGGCTGCTTGCCTTTTATGATTATTCACTATCCTCCAGATCCTGATAACAAAGACCAAAATGGCTGCATTAAGACTTTCAATGAGGTGGCTGAAGAATTCAACAATCAGCTTAAAGACAAGCTTTCCCAACTAAGGACCAAACTTGATGATGCTTGGCTTGTTCATGTTGATATCTACTCAGCTAAATATACTCTAATCAGTGAAGCAAATAAATACGGTACGTTTTATATCATCTTCATTAATGTTTCGGACTGTCCCATAAAACATAGGGCATATGTTTGACTTGAAATGGTAATTGCAGGTTATGTTAGCCCCACTGACTATTGCTACAAGAATGTGAATGAAGTTAAAGGGGCCTCGTGTAATGATCCTTCAAAATATATTAGCTGGGACGGCATACATTATACTGAAGCTGCGAACCACTGGATAGCCAACAGAATTATGGATGGCTCATTTTCGGATCCTCCTATTTCAATCACCAACGCATGTGGAAACTTCTCTTTTGTTTATGAGCTCTAACATGTTGACCAGATTGCGCATGCTTGGGAATGAGATGTAACTAAAGGAGAAAAGCATTTGCCACAACTTTTGGAGTTATAAATGTGTGATGAAAATAATGAAACGTTTATCCAAAGTTATATGATATACGCAATCATTGATTCAAGTCAAATCCTCCCTCTCTTTGATCAAAGTGGCTAATACAGAAATTTTTAGAATCAAAATGCAAAAATGAATAAGAAAACAATGACCACAGAGGCAGTAGGTAGGAAAGTGACGTGAAACCTAACTTGATGTCTATTATATGGTGACTTCCAAGTGAATACTATGTGGAAAAAATTGAAATAAGAACATTAGGTTTGGAACTTAGATTCAGTGCTAAAATGAATATTATATAGAGTTTTTTTTTTCATAAATTTTACAATTTTAGTGACTCGAATTTTGACATTGGTGTTGTCTCTGCTACATTTGGTTGGGTTCCCTTTTCCAATGGCGAAACCTTTTTTGTTACATCTTCCTGATGAAGGAAATATGATGGTCGTTTGATGATTGCCTTACATTTGTTTACTAATTGTATATTCATTTTGAATTATTATGTGATAAGTTTTTTAAAACTTTTTATCACGTTTGTATTAATAAAAATGAACGATTATCATTCAGTTACATATAAATTTTTATTCAATAACACTAGCAAACAAAATTTTTAAAAAGCCAGTCCATTTATTTTACCCGTGATGCAAAGAAATTTTATTAAGTATATTTAAATACAGTGTTTTGACTTGCGAAATGGATTCACTAACTATCAAGTATATATCTTTCTGATTTTGAGTAATGTAGTAAAGAATAGTATCAAAGCAATTCTAAAAAAACTCTTCCGATATTATTTAATTACTAAATAGAAGAAGCATATCATCAAAATTGATTTTTTTTTTTTAAAAAAAAAAAATACCAATTGAGATTATTCAAATCTTATTTTACTTCTCATTCTTCAATATTAAAGAGTGACTTACTTCTCTTCAAATATTTTACTTGTAAAATCCTTATACGGATTAAAACAAGCACCTAAACAATGACATGAAAAGTTTGACAAATAGATATTGTCAAGTGGGTTCAAATTCAATGAGTGTGATTGTGTATACATCAAATCAACTCAAAAAGGATATGTCATTGTGTGTCTCTACGTATACGATATGCTGATAATTGGTAGTAATCATGAGATGATTCAATCTATTAAGAGAGTATTGACCAGCAAATTTGATATGAAAAATTTAGAAGTAGCTAATGTGATATTAGGAATTAAGATTTCCAGCACATCAGAGGGGTATATATTATCTCAGACTCACTATGTTAAGAAGATACTTGAGAAATAAAATAAATGAGATCTAAATGTGGCTAGAACTCTTTTAGACCTAACTCTTCATTTATCAAAGAATACTGGCTCAAGCATATCGCAATTAGAGTATTCGAGAATCATCGGAAGTCTGATGTATCTCACAAATTGCACACGACCTGATATCATTCAAGCTGTAAACAGGCTTAGCAGATATACGAGCAATCCGGGACATAAATACTGGAAAGGCATAGTAAGAGTTTTGAGGTATCTGAGAGAAACTTCAAAATATGGTCTGTATTATACGAGATATCATGTTGTTCTAGAGGGATACAGCGACGCTAACCGGATATCTGATACAATGGATTTGTTTTCACACTTGGTGGTGCAGCCGTGTCATGGAAATCCTCGAGGTAAACATGTATTGCCCGGTCTACTATGGAATCGGAATTCATAGCATTAGACAATTGGCTTCGAAATTTCCTAGAGGATATTCCAAATTGGCCCAAACCAGTGCCAACGATAAGCATATATTGTGATAGTCAATCGGCTATTGGGAGAGCCCAAAATACAATGTATAATGGTAAGCCTCGACACATACGTCGCAGATATAATACCATACGACAACTGCTCTCAAGTGGCATAATTTCGATAGATTTTGTCAAATCGAAGGAAAACCTAGCGGATCCACTTACTAAAGGTTTACCTAAAGAGCAAATTGAGAAGTCATTGAGGGGAATGGGCTTGAAGCCTATAAATTAAGAATTGTCACTGTGGAAACCCAAACTAGCTGACTGGAGATCCCAAGATCTAGGTTCAAAATGGACAACTGAAACTTTGTGCAATTCAAAACAAGCACAGTAGAGTTTTATAATCTTACATATTCCTGTAATGACGCAGAATACTGTCTGACAAGGCTAGGATAAACTAAGGCACTATATTAGGAGAAGATTCCTAAGGGGTTAAGGCTGAATTCCCTAAAGTACTTGATGAATCCAAAACCAATGTTCATGGCCGAAATGAACACAATCGTAGAACAGGAAATGGTTGAAGTAAAGCTATGTGTTGGCAATTGTCTTGGTTTACACCAACGACAGAACAGTTCAAGACTATGGGTCACTGGTTTGCCAAGTAAATCCGATTTTCATTCACTAGGAAAGGTTTAAGACAAAAGCTACCTATTTCGATGCAGCTTTAAAACAATCTGTAGAGCACCGAAACGAGGCTAATAAGTTATTAAGGATAGAGGCAACTCGACTTGGACTTAAGTTTGATTATCATCTTCTACATTTCCATCTTTTTCTAAGTCTTATTGTTATTTTCAATTTGGCATGTTAATAAACAATTGATTCCATTGTTGTGTTCTGTTTCGGAATGATTTAGATAAATTCGCATGTTAAATTTCGTTTGATGACACTCATTAGATAACAATATTTTCGAGTCACATTTGTCAGGTAATTATTTGCACACAGGGAAAACCAACTGATGTGTGTTGATTTTGTATTTCAATGCATCATTTGCTCTTGTTCTTGTCTAGCATTTGCCGGTTCTCCAGCTTGTTACAGATCACAAAGTTTGGTTTCTAGAGTAGCTGTTGAAGTCTGAGATTTGCTTTCAATTTGATTGCATATTTGTTGTTTATTGAGATTTTGGTCTGAAATCTTTTACATAATTGCTTGAGCACATTAAATAATGTTGCCTCATTGAAGCAGGTAGTTAGTATTTAGTGTGAGTTCACTCACTAACGTCTAGACGGATTCATTTCACAGTGATTGTTGTATTTACATTCTCTTGATAGAAGAGAGAAGATGCATGCTATGGATAAAGGGGAAAGCCAGCAATTATGTTAGCTGTATTGAATATTCGTAGTTGTCCCCAATTCCTTCTTTGTAATATATGATTTATGACAAATCTCAGAAGTCCTCACAGTCCGCTTGCATTCATTTTTCCAGAATTTTACTACAATAAAGTTTAGTCCCAAATTCAGGAATTTTAGTGGCCAATGACCTCAACTAGAACAGATGACTTTTTTTCCTTAGCATGCATCAAAGTCTGCTTGCATTCATGTTTCCAGAATTAGTTATTGTAATTTTTTATATGTAAAGTTTTTTTTATAATTTTTAATTAATTAATACTATTTACGATGTCAGTAGATTCTGCCGATTTTTTCGGAACGGTTCAAATGATCGAACCGGTAACCCATTGAATATTTTCGGTCATCGGTTCGATAACCGCTCCAGTTTTAAAATATTAAAAAAAATAAAAATAAAAAACCTTGTATAACATTGATATTACTTTTAATACCTATAAAATTATCCAGTGATGACATTAATTCTTACTTATTTTTTGATTTTTCTTTCAGAATTATCACATTCTCTGGATTGATATTTTAACAAGAATTAGCAAATGCAAATAATTAATGATGGTTAATTTAAATGAGTGTATAAAATATTTTATTGAGTATGTGGAATAAAATAATTAATTAATTTAAATAGTTTAAGTGAGATTGTTTTTTATATATTAAATTATGTATAGTAAAAATCAAATTTAAATTATGAGTTCAAAATAGCCGATTCTTGTTATCATAAATGTAAAAAAAGGCACGACTCCACTGGGGATCGAACCCAGAATCTCTGGTTTCGTAGACCAGCGCCTTATCCATTGGGCCATGGAGTCGATTTGATTGTTGTTAAAGATCCTTTTTTTATATTGACTGTTGACACTATAAATGAATCAAAAAAAAACTTGAGAGAGTTATATAACATATCTTCTGAAGGAAAAAATCTGTAATATAACGAAGGTACCACGTCATCCGTGTAACAATTCAATTATCTATTGACACACGTACAAAAATATTAAAAAACAACTAAAAAAATGAATATTAAATTATGTATATCATTTACTAATTTGTTGGTAATACCACGTCACTCGTGCCTCTGTTATATCAAAGAATTACTCATTCTAAAGAGAAACTGCTAACTGCCGCCAAATCCCGTGACAATTTGGTCTGTGCAGCTGCAATCAGATAACAAAGTTCCAAAAGCAACCCATGTCACCCAAGCAGATCGCAAAAGCAGTTGCTTTTGCTCAGATTAAAGAGAAATGATATATGTACTCTATTTTTTACGAATGATTTTCCAAAACGACAATACTCAATGAGTTTTGGTGAAATGATGTTATCCAATAATTGTTTTATGTTGATAACCAAACATCTCATCACCAAGTTATAAAAAACAAACCCTAACCCCCAAAAAAATCCGCCATATTTATAATATATTATTTTATTTAATGTAAACTTTATGCCAATGAATATTTTTAAGGTGTGTAATAGTGTGCTAATATGAACACTTGGTGAATTGGAGTACTACAGGGAGCTATGAATTTGAGTTGGAGAAAGAGACGACTATAGATTTGGTGAAATGTCTGATTTGGGGGTTAGGGTTTGTTTTTTATAACTTGGTGATGAGATATTTGGTTATCAATATAAGACAATTCTTGGATAACATCATTTCACCAAAACGCATTGAGTATTGTCGTTCTGGAAAATCATTAGTAAAAAGTAAAGTACATATATCATTTCTCCATATTAAAATGGCTCATAATCCCTTCCCAAATAAGATTTTACCTCTTACGTATGATGTAATCTTTGAATTTTGGATTCAAAAATATCGTGATCGCCACATTCTTAATAACATAAATGTGGCCGTTTAAATATAAATGATCTAAACATTGACAAATACTTGAAAATTGATCCCCTCAAAGGTGATTAAATCCATGATCATTACCTTTGCGAATCCATCCATTTTGGATCCGCCCGAGTAATTAAAGAAATCCCCAATAATAAGTTTATCATGATTCTAATCATTCCCTTGGCACATTAACCCTCTACACTGTAAGAAAATTGGAGATTATTGACCGATTATCATAATTACCAACCGAATGTCTTCGGTCGATATTTGATCATCGGTGATAAATTATAGAATTAGCGTCGATCAATAAATTACGGACCGAATTACCGACCGACTATATTTTGATCAGTAAAATTAAATAAATAAATAATTAGATTTTACCTATCAAATTGTAATTCGGTCGGTATAGTTTATCGACCGAAACTTATTCGGTCAGTAAACTGACATCATTTAAAAAAATTTATGGGGCCTACCATATGCCCCACAAGACCGACCATAAGTGGGTCTCACACCTAGGTTTTAGTACCAATAGTTGCCACTAGATTATGTCATTTTTCTTGTTATATATATATATATATATATATATATATATATATATATATATATATATATATTGTGTAAGGTAAAATAATAATAATAATAATAATAATAATAATAGTAATAATAATAATAATAATATAATAATAAATATTATATATTTTACATTTTTTTAATTGTACCGACCGACCATTATTTGGTTGGAAACATAACTAATTTTTTTAATTTTTTTATAATTAATATTCTTTTAGCGACCAAATATTCATTCTATCGCTGTTTATTATTCGACCAAAATTTTGGTCGGTAATTGTTGGCGGCATAAACTGACATCAAATTAATCTTCTGTGTCGTATTACCGACTGACTATCGACTGAATATTCGGTCAGTAATATTTCGATCGTTAATTGGTTAGAAATTATTTTTATCATTTTCGCTCGGTATTCGGTA
Source organism: Zanthoxylum bungeanum (assembly GCA_019454045.1). Classification (NCBI taxonomy): domain Eukaryota; kingdom Viridiplantae; phylum Streptophyta; class Magnoliopsida; order Sapindales; family Rutaceae; genus Zanthoxylum; species Zanthoxylum bungeanum. Next base: position 397,754 of record SKCR01026713.1, read on the forward strand.
GGTAAATACTAAACAATTATCGATCGAAATATTCGGTAGGTAATTCAATATTTTATTGTATTGCTAGTTTCTGCATTTACAAAGTTTCCCTCTCATGCCTTATTATGCCACACTTGATATTGTCTCTAAATATAATCCCCAGAAGCATTACATGTCTATTTGCATTTCCAGTCTTCCAAATGCTCTCTAACACTTTAATGGGGTCAAGTTTCTTTTCATCTTCTATCATAATCTCAATACTATTGATGATGATTTTTTATAGCACTCACTCTGAGGAGGGTCAAGCCTTGAGGACCCCAACTTTTGTTCCACTACTTGACCAATGAGGGAAATTTTGGAGGATGAAATAATGGCGATCCCGACTCGACGACTTAGAAGTGTGGATTTAGGATGTTTCATGCAGTTAGGTACCCCGATCTGGGGAGATGTGATGAAGTTATACTCGACCAGGTTAAAGCAGCATGACGTATGTTATACTTGAAAATGAGTGCATCTAGAAGCTAATGATGAAAATGATAAAGCAATGACTCACATGATGCCATAAGTGCTATCAGTTGCCATAGGCCGCCGCAAGCTACCATAGGCCAGTGCAGTGGTAGTGCAACTGACTTGAGTGTGGTCAGAAGGGGCGATGGGAGTAGCGGATAAGGGGGTAATGATGATTAAGTGATGCAAAGTGACGTCAGGGTCAGTTGTAACTAAATTTGAAACCCTATATAAATGAGTTGAAGTCATTGTTGAAAGAGGTTGGTTCTTTTAGTTAAAACACTTTAGAAAGAGTAAATTGTAATTTAAGAACAAGAGTACAGAGAAAAATTAGTGATAGAGAGAAAAATTAGTGAGAAGTAGACTGAACAATCATAACCTAATGAGTTATTTTTACTTTATCTTGTGTAATTTTTCTTTTATCAACTTGGGTCGGTATTTACCCCGAGACCAATAAAATAATTTTCATTTCTCCCGTGGACGTAGGTTGGAGCCACTCTCCACCGAACCACAGAAATCTTTATCTCTATGATTGTTTGTCTTTTGTCAAGTTTGTGCGGTTCCCACTAACCAAATAAATTAACGGTTGGGAGAGGTTTGTTCAAGGGGTGAATTCCAATATTGCCATTTGAATGAAAAACAACCATGAACAATCGGTTCCGTCTGTGGAGATACAATACAAAAAGCAGCAAACACGATATTGTAATGGTAGAAGATGGTAACCATAGAGTTGGTAGTGCATCGGCAGAAGAGTGGATGCGTAAGTTAGAAGAGGGCTTGCGAAAAGAATGAGAGAAATCCCAAAAGGAGAAAGAGGTTACCAAAACCTTCATGGAGATCATGATGGATAGAATTGAGATACTGAAAAAAAAAGGTCATGAGAGCAAGCTCTCGTGGTTCCCAGTAGGAGACGGCCGAAGATTGCCAACAGAAAAAGAGTGGTTGGTGAGGAAAAAGAGCTTGAGGCCATGAGAAAAAAACTACCAAAAAGATATCGGTGGTTTTAGCTAGTGAGGCTTCATCAAACGGGCCTCAAGAAAGATGTGATGATAGGTGAATGCTCGAGCCATCTAACTGTTAGGGTTGGTGCTCCGAGTGCCAATATGGATCGTATTTATGTCCGATTCATTAATACGAGCGGTTCAATTTTCCATAATATTACTAATTTTTACTGGTAACACCCTTGTCTTTTATACACTTATTCGATCTAATTGCGATTAGATATCTGATTACGATTAGATTGAAACGGAATCTGGTTCAGTGATAAGTGTATACTAGACAAAGACCCTAGGATTTACAGTATTGTGCGCAGTTACAACGCAATTTGTAATTTACATTGGGAAGTGTGCTATTAGTTGTATATCCTTAAGTAAAGTTTCTGGTCAAGATTTGCTAACACGGGTCGGTTAGTAAAATCCCTTGAGACCAGTACATGTCGTATATCGTGACTTGGTTCGATGGTTTATCCCAGTGAACCATGAGTCTCAGGAGACACGTATAGACATGTATGTGTTTATTTGATAAGACACTGAATGACTCACTGAAGGTTTCCTAATATATGGTACACCAACGTCAATAGGAACTTCTGGAGTTGAGCGAGCATAATGGTCCTTCGACTTGAGATACCACAGTGGGATATATGAGTTATCCTCCACACTTTGATGGCAGTCACGTCAACGATCTATCCATGATCAGACCTCCGCCTGTTCATTGGGTGTGGACTGATGCTCATGATATCCAGTGCGTATCAAGATAGGATCTGTCAGTCCTGTGTACAGGGCATAAGCATCCTCACGTGTTTATGATCTAGTAAATCCATGGCTGTGGTATAACATCGAAAAATAGTTCCTAGTGTTATTTAGAGATCATAAATGAAAGTCGACTGTATTATACCGAACGGATTTGACGTCCTCATCTATATCTCAGGTTTGACCTTTATAGTATGACAATGAGATAGTTATACTCTGTAGTCTATTGTAGATTCTGATAAAACTTGTCTCTTGTCGCACTGATTGGACAATTAAGGATCTGTTGGTTAATGTCAATATTAAACCGTGTGTTTTGGCTAAAGAATGCAAAGTGGCGTTCTTGAGTGATTTCTTCGAATAAGGAATCCATCGTGATTTCTTTGTTTGAAGAGTTCATTCTAGAATGGCCCTAGAGTTTGTATTCTACTAAGATCATAGTTTGATATACTAGCTTGTGGAGCCTATTGTAGACTCAGATAAACTTTTCGGAAATTCGTGCTCTCTGATTTTGATATTATTCAGATTGTTTGGTTTTATCGAAGTACAGAGAATACGTATTTATCAGTATGGTCAGTGGGAGCGTACAAATTTTTATATAGTATTACATATCATAAGTCTTCTTTTCTCCATGGAAGTAGTGAGAGTTATCTCTGATATATTTGATATAAAAGTTTTTTATATGATATAAAATTGAAAGATTTGTGAGATATTCCCATTGGTCGCATATTAGATATGATCTAATAAAGGATATTATAGGACTATCTGTATGACAGTTAGTATAACTGTTTGACAGTTAACATTTATTTTATATATGTAGTATTCATCTTTCGTAAAGGATGATTCCTTTATCGAAAGATAGATTGATTGGAATGTCTAGTTAATCTTATGCATCATATGATGATAACGTAGTGAATGCTATATTATGTGCGATTAGAGATATCAATTTAACCGTAATTGTTAAGAGTTATCTTGATATACTATAGACTATATGATGTGTCTCGGAATAAGTTCTTTGTTATCTATAAGATGCTAAGAACGAGTTTCTTATTCATTGAGAATTTAGTCAGCAACCATAAGGTCAGATTAGTTTTGATTCTAATTGTGATATTAGATGGTCTATGTCATATAAAGTCAGAAAAGATGCAGTGAAATTGTCACTGTTGGTTCTACTGAATTAGTGGAATCAGTTGCAACTTATGATCTATTGACTTATGAAGTTGCAAAGTGACCTCAATGATTAGAAGTGTTGATATTAGTGTTGTGTTTGCGGTTATCACGTGGTATTTGGATTTGATCTATAAATACATAGATACCTTAGTAGCTATAGCACAATACTAATATCGCATCTGAGTCATGTTGATGTGGAATTTGGATTCTACAAAATATGAATGATGCTGGTTAGGGAAAACGGTTGAGTTTGTTGGACAGACTCGATTTGTTAAAGCAGACCTACTTATTGGTGTCTACCTCTTGAGTGCTGGTGAACTCTTGAGGGCCATGAGTATGCAATACACATTGAGATGTGTATATGATACCATGGATTGGCACTAGAGAAAGTGGGAGAAATTGTTAGGGTTGGTGCTCCGAGTGCCAATCCAGATCGTATTTATGTCCGATTCATTAATACGAGCTGTTCAATTTTCCATAATATTACTAATTTTTACTGGTAACACCCTTGTCTTTTATACACTTATTCGATCTAATTGCGATTAGATATCTGATTACGATTAGATTGAAACTGAATCTGGTTCAGTGATAAGTGTATACTAGACAAAGACCCTAGGATTTACAGTATAGTGCGCAGTTACAACGCAATTTGTAATTTACATTGGGAAGCGTGCTATTAGTTGTATATCCTTAAATAAAGTTTCTGGTCAAGATTTGCTAACACGGGTCGGTTAGTAAAATCCGCTGAGACTAGTACATGTCGTATATCGTGACTTGGTTCGATGGTTTATCCCAGTGAACCATGAGTCTCAGGAGAATCGTATAGATATGTATGTGTTTATTTGATAAGACACTGAACGACTCACTGAAGGTTTCCTAATAGATAGTACACCAAGGTCAATAGGAACTTCTCGAGTTGAGCGAGCATAGTGGTCATTCGACTTGAGATACCACAGTGGGATATATAAGTTATCCTCCACACTTTGATGGCAGTCACGTCAACGATCTATCCATGATCAGACCTCCGTCTGTTCGTTGGGTGTGGACTAATGCTCATGATATCCAGTGCGTATCAAGATATGATCTGTCAGTCCTGTGTATAGGGCATAGGCATCCTCACGTGTTTATGATCTAGTAAATCCATGGCCGTGGTATAACATCGGAAAACAGTTCCGAGTGTTATTTAGAGATCATAAATGAAAGTCGGCTGTATTATACCGAACGGATTTGACGTTCTCATCTATATCTCAGGTATAATACGGATAGCCTGTGACGGAGGGATTATACGTATGCTATGACCTCGACTTGTATAGTTTAGCGAAATTATCCGTGGTCGTCATAATCCATGAATTGATGGATTTTGGACACGAAATTAGATTCCGTGACGGATATACCTAAACTTAGAGAGTCCCACAATATGAAGTGTACTCGTTGAGCACTTGGGCAACTCGATATGAATAATACGGATTATTCATAATACTTCACCGGATTAAATGAGTTAATTCCGATCGTTTAATCGTTAAATGATAACACATGTAATTAGGGGATTTTGTCCGCTAATAATTATTGTGTAACTGTATTTGATACATAATACGATTAAATACACATTAATTATTTGTCAAATGAGATTTTGACACATGCCATAAATATATGTATTTATTATCTAATGTAAATAAAAATACATATATGGTTGTTAATTAATTATTTAGTTATTTAATTGTCAAATAATTAAATAATTAAATAATTTAATCTTTATCCATTAATCATTATTTGAATGATATATGGTGAGATATGATTGGAACACATGGCATGGCTTTAAAATAAACTATATGTTTTCAAATGTGATTTGTTGTTATAAAGTTTGCATTAAAATTAATTGATTTAATTATTTTTTGGACAAAAAATACCCTAATTTCGACCACTTCTTCATTATATTAGAAAATTTGTTTCTCTCTCTTGTTCATTCATCCACAATGGCCGAAAGTCTCTCAAACAAATGGGTTTCAAATCTTGATTGGTGAATCCATGGAAAATCAAAGGAAAACTCAAGGAAAAGGCTAAGGAATTGGAGGATTAAAGGTAATCTACCATAACCACATGCTTAGAAATTTAGTTTCTCGTTTCATGAGTAATTGGAAGGGTTCTAGGGTTCCTTTGATTCAGAATTTTTGGTGCTTTTGGTTGTTGTTGATGGAGAATGAAGTTTAGGCATGTGTGAAGTAGAAATTGGAAGTAATTAATGTAATTTTGTATCCAATTTGTTCAAATTGTTGTTGAATATTTTGTTTCCATTCTAGAGTTATTTGAGCCACTCTAAAATAGCCTAGAATTATTCTAGATTTGTTCATATGGTGGGACTTTGATTGGTGTTTGAATAATTTGATTAATCTTGAATAAATTAGTTTTAAAGCATGAAATTGTGAATTTTTGGTTTTCTGATCTGATCTTGCAAAAATGGAAATTATGTGATGATTTTGATGTCTTACGAATTTAATGGATGTGTTTTGGGAGTTGGCATAATTTCCGGAATGTGTTTCGGACTTGAAATAAGCGAAAACGGCCAAAAACGGCGTTACCAGGTGGATTTTGAGCCAACCGGGTGACGGCTGTCCAAACCGTGAGTCTGTCTCTGTTTGGGTAGCCTATGAACTGCCCCGACACTATTGGAGCTGACCTTGGCAGTTTTCATAAGTGTCGGGTAGTCGGTTCGATCAAAAATATGTTTTAGGTAATTTTGCGGAAAAACAGTTTTCGTAAAAGTTTCGCGACGTTTCAACAATATTTATGTTAATATATGATATTAAATAAATTGTTTTAGGTAATATATGAATAAATTATTCATATTAGATATTAAATAATTTATTCTATATTTTTTAAATTGTTTTAAAACACGATATCGCCCGGACCCGCGCTTCCGCTGCGCCCATCGCCTAAAACCCCTACAAAAATGGTATCAGAGCAGGTCTGATACTTCATCCATTACATTATTCATGCTTGATATATGATATATAATCCAATTTAATGTTCGCACATGCTTAGAATCTAGATATGTTTCTTTACTTTTCGGTTTTACGCTAATTGAAAATGTAACGAAATTTAATGGTTAAATTGAGTTATATTTTCTAAGGTAGAATTGAAATTTTTAGAAAATGATTTAGATTAGAATTCTGCATATGATGTAGATTGTGGCTTCCGTAGTTTAATCCCCGCCTTGAAATATGACTGTAAAGTAACGTGTATTGGATACATGTTTCTTGGTCCGTCTTGTCAATACGGTTTATGGGTAACTTTCTATGGCTGCATCCGAGAAAGTGCCAAAGCAGTGAGGGTGTAATTGATAGAATTTTGTCCATGCCGATTGTATAATGACACTAGACAAGTTCAAGTGAAAGTGAAAATCTTGAACATGCCAAAGCTGTCAGGGCTACATCGGTAGCTTGAGTTTGTCATCGGAGAGTATAGCCTTGATACGCCTCCCTGTGAACGTGCCAAAGTTGTCACAGCGAGAAACGATCAGGATCAAAACCAGGAGTCACTGGTGAGTGATTGACAATGAGTTGTCTACCTAATGAATATACGTAAGCGAGAACGTGCCAAAGCTGTGAGTCGAAATATATTCATGGGATCCTACTCTCACTATGGAATTCAATTTAATTATTGAATTCCCATTCTCCGTTGGGGATTACGGTATTACGTAAAGTAGTGGGAGACACTGCTGAGTTTAAAATCCATAACTCAAGCAGTGTGTAATATTTTAGAATTTACTGCTTTGTTTTCCTTTATTCTATATTGTTTATAGAATTATGCTTCTAATCCATTGCATGTCTATTATTAGAATAGGTTTTTTACTTTACTTACGGCTGCGTAGTTCTAGAATAGGTTCTAGAAAGAAAATAGACTTAGATATAGTTAGATTAGTTAAAATCATAGGGAACTGTTGTTCCGATTTTATTGAAAATCAAGATGGTTTGTGACTTAGTTACTAAGTCATGATTAGGTAATCTAAGTGGATATATGATTTAGGATATAATAGTCTAGTTAGAATTATTTCTTATGTAGAAAAGAATTGACTTGAATAGTTCATGTCTCGAGATTCTTGACTGGCATAAGAAAATCTATTTAGTATTTGTTTATCTTTAATGATGTTTCTTGGCTTTTAGTGACTTTTAGAAGTCACGTGTTTGACACAGTTTGCTAATCAATTATTTACAATTATTGTAAATAATTGAACGTAAATTAATAAGCTTGAGAAATGAGATGTGTATAGTTGTATATAGAGAATATTGATTCTCAAAATATGACAACTGTAGGTATTGGATACCGGATCTCCCGTCTAGTTAATTAAAATAATATTTAATGATTGTTTTGATATTTGATATCAGAACTTGTGACTATTGGATAGTTACTTGTTCTATATAAACAGTTGTTACATATTTTAAAGTAACTAGTAGTATCATTAATGGAAGATAAACATTAAGAAAAATATTCGGTAAAATAAATAACTGAGAACTGTGCTTTATGAGATGTTATCATAAAAGCATTAGATGCTCGTTCCTTATGGTAAATGATGGTCTGATATGAGATCACACCACATATCCTTTTCCATTTAATGAATATTGTATTTATGAAGTGATTAAATCTCATTTAACCAATGATTGTCATTGGACCACCGATTTATTAAACTAATACATTGGATGTGTGTAGCTTAATGAATTAGAAATTACCTTAAGATAGTTTTCTATGCTCCGTAACTTGGTTAATGATTTGTCATGACTTAGTTACATGTTTCTAGTAGAGAACATGTTGAACGTCTTGAATTGTTCAAAGACTTTCATTATGTCTCTGATGAAACGTAAATGGAATATTTTGAATAGTTCTAAGATATTTTTTATTTGAAGTGTTGAAAACTATAAAATTCATCGTGAGTCTTTGAATTGTTCAAATATATTTGATATGATCAAATATGTGAATTTAAGGCAATTAGTTCTATAGTTATTTAATGAATATGATTTTTACTCAATATTAAACTTCCGCGATTCCATTTTGATGGAATTGGTCAGTGGGAGTAATCGAATCTTATATGATTTGATTCGTTGATATTGAGTGTTACCGAACTTGTTTCGATATTCTTGGGGTTATGCTCCAGTAACATTAATTCATCTCTTTAATTACGGTTCCATTTGTTTCTACTATACATATATGATATGTATAGTCGAAAATTCGAATCTTAAAAGGTTTGGGATTTAAAACTTTCTTTTGTATAATGGTTATATAATTGAAAGTACTTGTGCCTCAGAGGTACGAGTGAAAGGTTTATCGTTTATTCTATTTACTGGAATATTGTATTCTATTTTATAGAATATCTTTTCTACGATTCCGAGTAATAAAATTGTTTTGTTACTTAGTGGTTGACATTGGATGTTGACGATTGTTTAAAGGACTTGACTTAGTGAAGTCAAATGTGAGAATGATAAATTGTAGTGGAACTATGTAATTAATAAGATGAAGAGACCCTTAGACAACTTCCGTATAAGTACAATAGGATGTTGGAATCATTAACAAAGTATAAGATACTTAATGGTTCTGTTGTTTTCTTATCAAAGAAAATTATCATATGACTTATAGTGGGAGCGATATTTGATATCGACTTCGGAAATTAGCATTGAACCATAGATCCAAGATTGTTCATGGCTTACTGCAATCAAGTTTTGTACTTGATTAAGCTTTCGTTATGAATAGTTCATAAGATGTGCAAATTGTTTGTGCAACAAAAGCATAGTGAGCTCGATGAAGGTTTGACCTTTATAGTATGACAATGAGATAGTTATACTCTATAGTCTATTGTAGATTCTGATAAAACTTGTCTCTTGTCGCACTGATTGGACAATTAAGGATCTGTTGGTTAATGTCAATATTAAACCGTGTGTTTTGGCTAAAGAATGCAAAGTGGCGTTCTTGAGTGATTTCTTCGAATAAGGAATCCATCGTGATTTCTTTGTTTGAAGAGTTCATTCTAGAATGGCCCTAGAGTTTGTATTCTACTAATATCACAGTTTGATATACTAGCTTGTGGAGCCTATTGTAGACTTAGATAAGCTTTCCGGAAATTCGTGCTCTCTGATTTTGATATTATTCAGATTGTTTGGTTTTATCGAAGTACAGAGAATACATATTTATCAGTAGGGTCAGTGAGAGCGTACAAATTTCTATATAGTATTACATATCATAAGTCTTCTTTTCTCCATGGAAGCAGTGGGAGTTATCTCTGATATATTTGATATAAAAGTTTTTTATATGATATAAAACTAAAAGATTTGTGAGATACTCCCATTAGTCGCATATTAGATATGATCTAATAAAGGATATTATAGGACTATCTGTATGACAGTTAGTATAACTGTTTGACAGTTAACATTTATTTTATATATGTAGTATTCATCTTTCGTAAAGGATGATTCCTTTGTCGAAAGATAGATTGATGGAAATGTCTTGTCAATCTTATGCATCATAGGATGATAACGTAGTGAATGTTATATTATGTGCGATTAGAGATATCAATTTAATCGTAATTGTTAAGAGTTATCTTGATATACTATAGACCATATGATGTGTCTCAGAATAAGTTCTTTGTTATCTATGAGATGCTAAGAACAAGTTTCTTATTGATGGAGAATTTAGTCAGCAACCATAAGGTTAGATTATTTTTTATTCTAATTATGATATTAGATGGTCTATGTCATATAAAGTCAGAAAAGATGCAGTGGAATTGTCACTGTTGGTTCTACTGAATTAGTGGAATCAGTTGTAACTTATTAACTATTGACTTATGAAGTTGCAAAGAGACCTCAATGATTAGAAGTGTTGATATTAGTGTTGTGTTTGCGGTTATCACGTGGTATTTGGATTTGATCTCTAAATACATAGATAACTTAGTAGCTATAGCAAAATACTAATATCGCATCTGAGTCATGTTGATGTGGAATTTGGATTCTACAAAATATGAATGATGCTGCTTAAGGAAAACGGTTGAGTTTGTTGGACAGACTCGATTTGTTAAAGCATGCCTACTTGTTGGTGTCTACCTCTTGAGTGCTGGTGAACTCTTAAGGGCCATGAGTATGCGATACACATTGAGATGTGTATATGATACCATGGATTGGCACTAGAGCAAGTGGGAGAAATTGTTAGGGTTGGTGCTCCGAGTGCCAATCCAGATCGTATTTATGTCCGATTCATTAATATGAGTTGTTCAATTTTCCATAATATTACTAATTTTTACTGGTAACACCCTTGTCTTTTATACACTTATTCGATCTAATTGCGATTAGATATCTGATTACGATTAGATTGAAACTGAATCTGGTTCAGTGATAAGTGTATACTAGACAAAGACCCTAGGATTTACAGTATAGTGCGCAGTTACAACGCAGTTTGTAATTTACATTGGGAAACGCGCTATTAGTTGTATATCCTTAAATAAAGTTTCTGGTCAAGATTTGCTAACAGGGGTCGGTTAGTAAAATCCGCTGAGACCAGTACATGTCGTATATCATGACTTGGTTCGATGGTTTATCCCAGTGAACCATGAGTCTCATGAGACTTGTATAGATATGTATGTGTTTATTTGATAAGACACTGAATGACTCACTGAAGGTTTCCTAATAGATGGTACACCAAGGTCAATAGGAACTTCTCGAGTTGAGCGAGCATAGTGGTCCTTAGACTTGAGATACCACAGTGGGATATATGAGTTATCATCCACACTTTGATGGCAGTCACGTCAACGATCTATCCATGGTCAGACCTCCGTCTGTTCGTTGGGTGTGGACTAATGCTCATGATATCCAGTGCGTATCAAGATATGATCTGTCAGTCATGTGTACAGGGCATAGGCATCCTCACGTGTTTATGATCTAGTAAATCCATGGCCGTGGTATAACATCGGAAAATAGTTCCGAGTGTTATTTAGACATCATAAATGAAAGTCGGTTGTATTATACCGAACGGATTTGACGTTCTCATCTATATCTCAGGTATAATACGGATAGCCTGTGACGGAGGCATTATATGTATGCTATGACCTCGACTTGTATAGTTTAGCAAAATTATACGTGGTCGTCATAATCCATGAATTGGTGGATTATGGACACGAAATTAGATTTCGTGTCGGATATACCTAAACTTAGAGAGTCCCACAATATGAAGTGTACTCGTTGAGCACTTGGGCAACTCGATATGAATAATACGGATTATTCATAATACTTCACCGGATTAAATGAGTTAATTTGGATCGTTTAATCGTTAAACGATAACACATGTAATTAGGGGATTTTGTCCGCTAATAATTATTGTGTATTTGTATTTGATACATAATACGATTAAATACACATTAATTATTTGTCAAATGAGATTTTGACACATGCCATAAATATATGTATTTATTATTTAATGTAAATAAAAATACATATATGGTTATTAATTAATTATTTAGTTATTTAATTATTAAATAATTAAATAATTTAATCTTTATCCATTAATCATTATTTGAATGATATATGGTGAGATATGATTGGAACACATGGCATGGCTTTAAAGTAAACTTTATGTGTTCAAATGTGATTTGTTGTTATAATGTTTGCATTAAAATTAATTGATTTAATTATTTTTTGGACAAAAAATCCCCTAATTTCGACCACTTCTTCCTTATATTAGAAAATTTGTTTCTCTCTCTTGTTCATTCATCCACAATGGCCGAAAGTCTCTCAAACAAATGGGTTTCAAATCCTGTTTGGTGAATACATGGAAAATCAAAGGAAAACTCAAGGAAAAGGCTAAGGAATTGGAGGATTAAAGGTAATCTACCATAACCCCATGCTTAGAAATTTAGTTTCTCGTTTCATGAGTTATTGGAAGGGTTCTAGGGTTCCTTTGATTCAGAATTTTTGGTGCTTTTGGTTGTTGTTGATGGAGAATGAAGTTTAGGCATGTGTGAAGTAGAAATTGGAAGTAATTAATGTAATTTTGTATCCAATTTGTTCAAATTATTGTTGAATATTTTGTTTCCATTCTAAAGTTATTTGAGCCACTCTAAATTAGCCCAGAATTATTCTAGATTTGTTCATATGGTGGGACTTTGATTGGTGTTTGAATAATTTGATTAATCTTGAATAAATTGGTTTTAAAGCATGAAATTATGAATTTTTGGTTTTCTGATCTGATCTTGCAAAACTGGAAATTATGTGATGATTTTGATGTCTTACGAATGTAATGGATGTGTTTTGGGAGTTGGCATAATTTCCGGAATGTGTTTCGGACTTGAAATAAGCGAAAACGGCCAAAAACGGCGTTACCAGGTGGATTTTGAGCCAACCGGGTGACGGCTGTCCAAACCGTGAGTCCGTCACTGTTTGGGTAGCCTATGAACTGCCCCGACACTATTGGAGCTGACCTGGGCAGTTTCCATAAGTGTCGGGTAGTCGGTTCGGTCAAAAATGTGTTTTAGGTAATTTTACGGAAAAACAGTTTTCGTAAAAGTTTCGCGACGTTTCAACAATATTTATGTTAATATATGATATTAAATAAATTGGTTTAGGTAATATATGAATAAATTATTCATATTAGATATTGAATAATTTATTCGGTATTTTTAAAAATGTTTTAAAATATGATATCGCCCGGACACGCGCTTCCGCTGCGCCTATCGCCCAAAACCCCTACACTAACAGCAACCCCTATTTTAGGAGGTCCTGGATGAAGTGTTTCTGAAGAGATTTTCATTGCCCACAAAGTTGAGAAAATTGTAAGGATGAATGCCAGGTAGGAAATGAACGCCAAAGAACCCATAAAATATAGGCAAAAACTAGCCAAACGTCACCTATGTCTGGCCTAGAAAATTTGGTCGAATGTACCTTGAAAACCATAATTTCGGCTAGACACAACACACTTGTCATTTAATGAGTATATTGTCAGTTACTGAAATTAAGGGATCTGATTATGTCTGGCCGAACATACAATTCAAATTTAATAGTGGGTCGGACATGTATCTAATTGTTAGCACACGTGCAAAATTAAAATAGCTGTAATCACAGACTTAATTACGTTCGGTTGGAGGTATGTCCTAAAATATATGTCCGACCGGACATCGGTCGAGCTGTCCGATGTTTTGATTAGCAATCACTCAAGATAAACTAGAGAAATGGAGGGGATCCCCCATTCATTTCTCAAACCTCTCCCTTACACTATAAAATTTGCCATCATCCTTCACCAAAAAAAGGCTAGTTTTTTAAAAAATCAACCCTAAAGAAATCTCTACAAACATAGAGAGAGAAAGATAGCATAATTGTGAGAAAAGACAATAAGGTTCTTGGGGGTTCTTTCATTCCATCGAGCAACCAAGAAATAACATGACGATCAGAGGTGTCTTAAAAGCCAAACTACATAAAAAAGGTATAACCTGAGGGCACTATTTCTTATTTATGAGCATATTTGAGATTCTGTTTTTTTGACACGAGTATCTCTGGCAGAATGTATATCACACCCAACCAGTTTGCACACACTTCTGACCGTCTATAAACATGTCCGGGCGTGTTTATTACTTTCTATAATTATCGATGTCATTTATTCTATGCTTGTTTATGTTATTCAAGCTTATATAACCATGTTATGTGGATCCAGTTTATTTACCTTGTTAATATTAATATGAATATTACTGTTTTCCCATGTTTTTTAATTATTTTATGCATGATTATGTATTACGTATATTCTGATCTATAAGTCATATCCAGCCTGACCTGTTACACGTCCGGTCGGACATGTTTTATATTCGGCCTTGTGATCCCGTGGTATATAAGATGAAAACCTGGATGTATGTTACATAACCGATTTCGAATGGATGATACTATGATTCGCACTCAAGATACAACTCCACGAACCACTAGGAGATGTTCATTATCTTATGACTTTATCCAAAATACATGTTTATTATTTCTGGATTTGCATATGAATATTTCTACGTTTATGGACTATGTAGCATGTCTGGCTTGAATTTATTCAAGTACGGCCGGACGTGCACAATTATATATGGACAACCATGGGTCATGTATAACATGGCCTCATCATGCTTCAGTCTATTTAATTATGTTGTAGAAGTTTATTTATTGCTACTGGAATCATTGTTGGAACCACTATCACTTATTATTTATTATGCTATCTTACCTACTATTATTGTGATTCTGTGTTTCTGAGTTTAGCACTTCTTCCGGCCAGACTTCCAACAAGTCTAGCATGACTTTGAACATTATATTCGGCCTACCATATCCATGTTCGACCGACCTCTCTGAAGTCAGGTTCATGTGAAACTTGCCTAGATTTATTTCATCACTATTTTATCAATCCTGTAATAATTTATGAGTATTTACTTTATATATTATCTATATAATTCTTGTTTGTGCTTTTTATGTCTCTTTTAAGTGCAAATATTTTACTTGCATCAGTGAGGGACCATTCCAAACCCAAACAGTTTAAGGTCGGATCTTACGAGGGGTGTAGTGCAGCTCTAAATTATTCCCAGTGTTTCATACTAGGTGGCGACTCCCGTGTTCTCCAATAGTCTCCTGTGGGATTATCTGTACTCTCTACGAGCTGCAAGTTCAATAGTGTAGTGGTCGTCGATGTCATAGGTATAGCGGTAAACCCTGCTTCGCTCCTACAGTGTGGAAATGAACCTCATGTAGCATTCACAAAATAAGTGCCACGGGTCGGAACACAAGTACCCTGTGATTTTTGTACCTTTAAATTCAAGTTAATGTGCCTAGAGTGGTGTTATGCCCCAGCAGTGAATATGCCATTTGATGACAAGTTGCACCGCATGTATGGTTGGAGGGCCTCCATGGCGATTGTATGATTGGGGTGATTACAGCACGGGGAGGAAAATACTCATATGGCAATTGATGTCCCCTTTTTAGGTACACAACTTGGAAGGTTAGAGAACCTTCATGATGATTGTAGCCTCGGGATAACCATAATAAGTGTGTCTGGAGGGCTCACGTGATGTTTGGTGTCCCCATTGAAGGTGCATAGTACGGGAAAAGGTCCACGGGCCTCTGTGATGATTGTAGCTTTAGGGTTTACAGAGTATAGGGAGGGAAAATACCTTTATGGCATTTGTCACCCCATTTCTAGGAACAATAGCCTGAAGGTAACAGAGGCCTCAGGTGATTAGATTGGGAGGTACATAGCACATAAGATTAGAAGGACTTCATGATGGTTGTATCCTCGGGATCTGCATAACATGGGGACAGATATAAGACCCCATGGATTTTTCCACTCCCTTCTAGGATTCATAGTCTGGGTTAACAGAGGTTCTCGAGGCGATTGGATCATAGGTGTATAGCTTGTGAAGAATGAATGCCCACATGGCGATTGCGACCTCAGTGGCATTGCGAAGTATGCCATATCAGTGACCTTATTATTTTGAGAAATTTGGGGCAGATGCGGCCTCTATTGCTTTTTTTTTTTAGGGTGGTATGAGCTGAGTGATACGTCACCCTTGTGACATTTTATTTTTGTCTTAAATATGACACAAATTAGGAAGCCACTACTGTTGTTTTTTATTAGATGGGCCAAGGTTAAATGTTTCCATTTGTGGTCTTTTAGTTGAAATGGTTCAGGGTCGAAAGATTTTCCCCGAGGCCTTGTTGTGTTAATGGCACGAGGAGGAATGAGTTCTCTTGTGCCCAAGTGATGTTTGCATAGCTCGGGGTTATAAGTTTTCCTCTAAGGCATTGTTGTGTTAATGGCACGATGAGAGGTACATTTGTTCGTGGCCACATGGTTTGAATGGCTCGGGGTTGGGAGTTATCCCCTGAGGCCCGATTTTGTGATTAACACCAGGAAGAATACATTACCTCGTGTCCAAATTTGTGTGCAAAGGCTCGAGGTCGTAATATCTCCCCCGAGGCCTCGTTGTGTAGATGCCAAGATGAGGTTGTGTTCACTCATGGCCATATGTTGAGTGGCTCGATGTTGGAATTTTTCCCTGAGGCCGACTTAATGATCGCCTTAAAGAGTGGGATTTATACTTGTACCTCGGTTTGTCTGAGCAACCAGGGGAAAATGTGGGTTTCTTCGCAAGGATTTTTAGTTAAGTGCTAATTATCGGCTCATATCAGGTCTAAGTTAGTTGAATGGATCGATCTCTTCAGATCATAGCCCTTGTGGAAGAGGGATTCTATTGCTGAAATTTTTTTCAAAATATTGATTGGAGCCTCGGTACATCAAGTTGTGTAATTCATGTGGTCGGATTAATTTGTCTATCATATTGAAGAAAGGGACATCATCGGGTTAGTTGTTGTGACTGAACCCATTAGTTGATCGAGTTCAGTGCTAATATGTGCTTAAAAGAGGAAAAATTCCTAAGTGTTGATCTGTGTTTGCAAATGGAAAATTTGCTAAGTGTTGGGTTGAGCCTCTTTGCGTCAGATCAGGATGTTATTTGATCGAGTCATTGATGGTATCAATTTTGTTATTTGATCGGGTCTTTTATTGAGACTGCACTCGTTGATTGGTCGGGCTCGTTGTTAATTTTTTCTTACAAATTGAAATTTTTTTTTTAGTATTCACCATATTTGCAAATGAAAATTTTTCTATGTATTGAAAGGAAGTGTTTGTTGGACAATTATGACCCATAGCGTCACTATTTGTACAGATCACGGTGTTGTTGTACAAATTAACTATGTGACAAAGGAGATTGCACTCTTATCATTTGTGATTAGATCACCAAGATATATAAATGATAGGAGGTCCTTATGATTTATTCCTGGATTGAGAATGATATGAGACATTATCAGTCCACGAAGGATAAATCATTAAATATCCCTAGTCAGAGTATTATCGAGATTGGACATCGATGAATACGTAAAAGACTAGTATTACACTTGTGCGCGTTGTGAGGGCACAACGACATAGTTCTCATATATTTTATATAGGATACTCATGTAAGTGTAATATGAGGTTGTGTTTTACCGATGGTACGGGAAACAACTTCGCTCTGGATAGACCCCCTCAGAATTCCATTGGTAGTATGACTATGTGTCTATGGAAGTCCGAAATCAGGGTAGGTGTATTTGGTCTTAACCTTAGACTTGCACCGCTAATACTTGCGACAATCAATATACTTTGGTTGAGGTCGTCCCTTTAACCGGTTTCTGTGTACGCCTCTTTTGGGTATATCGAGAAACGTAGTGTGTTGGGTGTGATGTCAAGACAGAAGTATCACTCCAGTCATATGGAGATGATGATCGCGTGGGGATACAGAACTGGTTCTCTAAAAAGGTTGCAACCGTCGGGATAATATGACTTGGTCATGATTATCCGATAATAAAGAGACTAGTTGCTCGTAATCTGATATATGCTTCGTACGGAGTAGACACTGTACCAGCCCCAGGCCTTGCATGTGATCATCCGATACTGGATTGAAATACGCAATACTACGTATACTACGCCTGATATAGATCCTTTATTCCTGTAAGGATATTTCTGGAGAATTGTGTAGGCATGATGTTTTGCTAGAAGCCAACCTTGTCTTGTAAATCGGTACAAACGTAGTACTTGGTACTTACGTGTTCGGATAGTCCGACGACCGAATTTACTGCCAACATATCCGGGGATCTCATGGGTCGCTTCCCAAAGATTCACCGATGACGTATGACTCGCACTTTTAATTAATCTGAGATTAATAAGATGAGAGAGAAAATTAATCTGGGATTAATTGCGGAGATATTTTATCTGGGATAAAATATCAATTATAGAGAGATAACGATTAATTTGGAATTAATCGATAAATTAATGTATTTGATATATTAAACGAAATTGGATTTCGATGCGAAAATTGAAATTGGATTTTAATTCGGGCGAACGAATTAATTTAGAATTAATTCGTTAGCGACGTGAATAGTGACTTCACTAGGCGTAATCATTTAATTGTGTCGCAACGAAAAATTCGTTAATTTGGAATTAGCGAACCCGAGCCCGAGATTATTTGCGAGCGCATTCGCATTTCGAATTCGAGTGCGGCACGCAAGTCAAATCAAGCGTCAAATCTCTAGTTGCTTCTAGCGTCACATCATTCGTCAATCAAGTGATGGATGTCTTTCACTTTGAGTGATTGACACCAGTCACTATTCATGAGTGATGGGTTGATGGAAGAATGTTTAACACTCAATTGTGATGTTTGAAAAAAAAAATATACAAATACTTTATTATTTGGTATTTGATTTTCAAAATTTTTGGTATATGTTTTTAGAAAACAAATAAACCAAATGCACAACCATCTCTCTCTTCTTCTCCACTTCTCTATCACGCCCATGGAGGGCATTCTTTCTTCTGGTTTGGTAGTGAACTACTGAGAGCCAAGAAGAGATAAGGAAGCAAAGTGTTTGGTTTTTGTGGCAAAAATCAAGAGAGCTAGCACTCTGAGAGACATGCGAAGGTGATAGGGAAGTCCACCCATGAGCCAGGAATCATTTGACGAAGCTTGGAGCTTGGATTCTTGAAGTTTGATGGCCGAAAATGTGCAGTCCAGAATTTCACTGACGAATGCACAAGGAGTAGAAAAGAAATTTTTTGTTGTCTCGCGCGTCGCTCAACCGATCGATGTGAGTATTCCGCAACTCCCTCGTTGTATTCACTTATGTTTCATGCTTGTTTATTGATCCTTGGGACCTTAGCAAACTCCAACAATGGTATCAGAGTAAGGAAAATCATGGAAATGATTTATGGCTTAAAATTGGGTAAATTGATTTTGAGCATGATTTAATTAAATTGGATGTTTGAATATGCTTAAATCATGTTGAATTTAAGTTTGATTGGATCAATTTCAAGAAAATTGGTTTGGAACAATTTTGCCCAAAATTGGATGGCTTGGCCGAATGTATTGCCCTATTTTATTGTCTTGGAATTTTGATTTTTTGATTCATTGGATGTGTTGGAAATCATTCGGGAATGTTGATTTATGTCGATTGTGTATTTAATTGGATTGAAACCAAATCGGATATAAAATTCCCTAAATGCCGAGACTTTGAGCATGTAATTGGGTTTGATTTTTGATGAAATGTGTTGGACATGTTTTGTTGTAATTGAGCATGATTAATTGTATAAATTAATGTTTTGGAAATATTGATTTGGGTGATTAATTGTGTATACACTTTAGTGTAATTAAATTGGGAAATTGGATTTTTGGAATTTAATTATTTGGGCTTAAATTGGATTTGGGCTTGTGTGTTGTAATTGGGCTTATTGGGCTTGGTTGTACCAAGATGGGTTTAGGCAAAATTGGTTGGATCCAATTAGGCCCAAAACCGCATCCATAAAGCCCAAATGCGACTAATGGACCTTTAAAATTTAATTGGGCCTAATGGGCCAAAATTGATTTCTGGGCTTATGGGGTAATTCCCGGAATGGACTTTGGTTATCGGTTTGACCCGAGTTGACCAAAAGTCCACGCCTTAAGAAATTAATTAAAAGCCCATTGGACTTTAATTAAATTAATATTGGATATTAATCGGGCTTTGAGACCCGTAACGATTAAATTTGGAATTTAAATCGTAAAGGTTTATTAATAAAGTGTAATATTTAATTTGGAATTAAATAGTGAATTAGAATTAAATGCATATTAAATTGGATTTAATGATGTAGTTTAATTTAATTCGAGAATTCGTACTTTAAGTACTTATTCGCAAAACGAGTTTGACTCGCTCAAAATCAAATCGCTGTTTGAACATTGGATGGTCACTAATTATCAGATTAATTAATTTGATTAGATTGATTGATAACATGCTTGTGTGAATACATGGTTGCGATGCATGAATAATGTATATCAGATGGATATTAGATGGGTGGGGCAATTTTAGAAATTGTTGTAATAAATTTGATTTATTAATTGGACCTGCGTGTCCAGCCTTATTACCTCCTTATTCTTTGTATTCTCTTCTCACCTATTCCCCTCAATGTAAATGAGGTTTCTTTAGAAGTGTAGTGTAACGGGTATAAGCAAATACATGTGCTAGCGGGAGAGAGAAAGAGAGAGATTTGATCTAGGATCATTGTGTAAGGTATCCATCCCGCATATCATTATTATTTATTTATACGCGCTTTATTATGTGTTTAGAATGCATGTTTAAGGATGTATGATGATGAGACCTTAACAAAGATAATAAACTGGTTGCCAATTTGCACTCGAAAAACCCTCGCAAAATATTAAGCGTTTTCCTTCCATTGAGTGATTCTTACTCAAGATCCGAGACTGGCATTGGCTTGTTGGCCAAAGTCAAGGCCTTTGTCCGTCGAAGATGTGTTTGAATTACGATAGCTTTGTTCCATATTGGTGTCTTGTCCAAGTTGTGGTTTGTTGGCCAAAGTCAAGACCACTTCTTGTCCATCGACATTGATTACGAAGCTTTCCATGGTCAATGGGTCGCGCTTAACTGGGATCACTAAGTTTGTTGTGCCAAAGCCAAGGCTTAGTTGATTCAGAGGAAAAAGGTTAGGTAATACATTGGATGTATTGGCATATATAAGATATATGTTTCGGACTTGGAAGTCCCTCTACTGGATCTAGGAATTGGATTGGATCCAATTGATCTTAGAGATCTACCTAGTTAATTATCATACAATTTGTTGGCCAAAGTCAAGATTGTGTGATATTTAACGGGATCCTAGCCCGCTAGGAAACACGGTTTCTCGAGTACTCGACAGAGGGTTAGAGGCTCGCCGAAAAATAGTGGGAGGCAAGAATTGAATTTGCAATAATCGTTTAATTACTTGCCATACGCGCTCAAATCAAATATCATTCGTCAAATAAATTAAATGTTAGTTGGACTAATATTTAAATGTTTTTTTTTAATAAATAGTTGGACTATATTCAAACTATTCATTTATAGTTGATTTTATAATTGAATTATAGTAATCAATATAATTGATTTTAATCTATTAAATTATAGTTGATTAAATAGTTGGACTATTGTAATCATTATAATATATAGTACCTAAATCGTTGATTAAAATAGTTGGACTATTAAAATCAAGATACAATTGAAAGATTGACATTTAAAACATAATCCTAGCGAAAATGTATTTAAATGGTTTAATTTTCAAATGGGGAATAAATTTTCAGGATGGTCCTGGAAACTAATAAGTTACTTTATTTGATAAAATAACATATTAGGCCTAAGCCCGGAGTTAAGCAAATAGTCGAGCATAATCTTTGGAAGATTTATGTAATGATAACTTTAGTGCTTAATCCATTAAGCTTGTCATAGTAGACTCCTTAATTTCTGAATCAGAACTAAGGATTAGATCCTTAAAATATGATAAAGAAATTGAAGGATCTTCATAAATCTATACTTAGATTTTAGAAGTACTAAAATTGTAATAATAACTATTGGAGAGTTAATGATTATTCTCAAGGAGACAAAGTCAAAGTTTGTAATAAGGCAAGTAGCGCAAGGCGCACCTTACTTCGATGTTCTAGAAACCCTGGGCTTGGCCAAAGGCTTCTGGAATGTGGAAAAGGGCAAAGGCAAAATCATTATAATCTTCTAGGAGGATAAAAGACATATCCCAAAATGTCTGCCTAAATGTGGCAAACGGGACCGCGGAAGCGTGACTGCCGTTTGGACAAAGCAGACATGAAAGAATTGAAGAGGGGCAAGGCTCTGACTTCAAATATGATTGTCATAAACATGTTCACTACTAGTATTAAAATTAGATTTTAAATACTTAGTGTGACACATAAATATGCATTGATGTTCAGAATCTGCTGTGAGCAGGATACTGACTTCAATAGTGATTTAATCTGCGATTCGGAAACGGGACGAAAGTCGTTGTTTTAACCGTAGATACCTAATTTAGGAACTACCCTCGGGTGTGTACCTAAATTTGGAAACTGTTATAATGTAACTAGTTGGACTAGATACGTTATCTCTATATTAGTGTCTGATCCGTTGCGGATTGACCTTTATATTCTAGAACACTAAAGTTTTTTATTTTATAAAGATGATATTGAGATAAACACATTAGATGTGAATAACAGCATTTATATTTTGAATATAAATAAATCTCAAATATATAACATGACAAACAAACAGCTCAAACTGATTTGATCAGAAGAAACTAATTGTGGCATTGTTGTCTGGGACACAATTAAACAAGAATCGTATATCCACACTTTTGAAGAGTGGGTACTAGGACTGATTTGATTCCAATCAAATAAAGTCTAAGAATCTAGTTTATTAGGCAAAGTGCCTAGAACACTATTTACTTGGTAAAAGTGTAAATGCCACTGATCTGTTAGCCCTAGTTCATAGTGAAGCAAGTGGGCCCATGTCTAGCTAGGCTAGAAATGGATATGAATATTTCGTGACCTTTACAGATGTGACATCGCGTTATGGTTATGTGTTTCTCTTGAAGAACACAAATCAGAAACTTTTAAAGTTTCGACACGAAATAGACAAACAGATCGGCTAAAGTATTAAACCGTCACGGTAAGACCGTAATGGAAAATACTTAAGCAATAAATTTTCTCATATACTTGAAAGAGTATAGTAATCTTTCAATGAGGACTCCTCCCGGAACACGTCATCCTGACGGTGTGTCCGAAATGAGTAACCGAATTTTTTTGGACATGATAAGGTTAATCATGAGTCGCTCTGAGCTACCATTTCCTTCAACGGATAAGTATTAACAGTGCATAACTTATTTTGAATAAGGTTCCATAAAAATCTGTTTGACAGATATCATATTAGATATGAACAGGAAAGAAACTGGGTTTCTCATTCCTGAATATTTGGGTATGCTAAGCATATGTTTGGATGATACCAAACTGAAACCCAAATTGGATAAGTGCCAATTGTAGGTTATCCTATGGATACCAAAGTATAGTACTTATACAACTCACAAGAGAACAATTAGATTGTTGCTCACCATGCGGTTTTCCGAAGAGGAATACCGATATGCAGTGGTAAGTGGGAGGATAGTAAAACTCGATGAGAATCGTAGTAATACTATTCTAGGCACTGATTCCTTAATGGAACACAAATAGTTCATCAAGGATAAAACTATACCATTAATTTCGAATACACAAGAACCGCGTAAGTCGGAGAGAGTCAGAAAACAACCTAGGGTATGGGTTTCTGATCTCACCTTATAAAGATGTTAATCTTTTGAGGAATACCAACTGTCTACGTATGAGGAAGTGATACAAGGTATAGGAAGTGATACAAGGTATCGACTCCCTATTATGGAAAAGTGCCATGAATCTGAAATGGATTCCATGTATATCAACAAGTTTGGATACTAGTTGTTATACCGCAAAACATTGTGCCTAATGGTACTATACAAGTCTTCAAGGAAGACATACATGGAAGGCAACATACCAACGTATAAAGCTAGGCTTTTAGCAGAAAGGTATCTTTATCAACATTATGTTGATTACGATTCAACCTTTTACCTGTTGCCACGGTAAATCCATTTGGATAATGCTTGCTAAAGCTGCGTGTTTCATTTATGAAATATGACAGCTTAACGGGAAAATCACTTTCCTGAAAAGGAAACCTTTTAAAGGATGTTTAAAACATCCTGTCGGTTTTGTCGTACCATAACAAGCAAACAAGGTTTGCAGGTTATTCGATCCATGTTTGGATTGTAGCAGGCATTAGGTTCTTGGAATTATCGTTTTGATGTAATCATAATGGAGTATGATTTAATTCAAAACGAAAATGATTCTTGTGTATATAAGAGGGTTAGTGGGAGCGCACTGACAGTGTCTGTCCTATAAAATAATGATAATATGTCATTTCTTGGAAATGATATTCCCATAATAACAATCGGCGAAAGCTTGGCTTTCGAGAAAAATTCTTCGTAGAATTCTTGGGAGAAACAACCTTTATTCTAGGAATAAAGATCTACTGGGATAGATTTAAAGTTGTTGACACTCTCTGAGAAATCGTACATTGAAAAATGTACGTAACCTGGTGTCTCATACGCTTTGAGCATATGGATTCACAAACAGGCCAATCCAAGTGATAGTCACTGGATTGATGTTAAGAACATCCGTTAGTATCTTAGAGATCTAAGGATGTTGCCTTAAACTATGGAGATGGAGAACTTGAAGTGACTGGGTTCACTGTAGCAAGTTTCCTAACCGATAAAAAAGACTATAAGTCGCAAACGGTACTATACAGTTTGAAAAACGGAACAGTGAGCTGGAAATCTTCCAAGCAAGATACTGTTACCGAATAAACAACAAATAACGGGTTATTGATGTAGCTGAGGCGGCAATAGAAGCCTTCTGGGTCGATAATAATTCTAATTAGATTAGATATAATTATGTTAGCAGCTGAGCTAGGCGTCAGCACAGGCTAAAGAATTAATGGTCTCATCAACGATCCAGATACATACTTCGATATTCATCTGATTCCTTCGGATCATACATCGTGGCGATGTGATAATCGAATAAATCGCATCAGACGATAATCATGCAAATCCGCTGACGAAAGCCTTTTCTCAGCAATTTGAGCCAACCGTACATAGTTCGGGTGTCAGACACTCGAGTGACTGGCTATAGGCCAAGTGGGAGATTGTTGGACAATTATAACCCATAGCGTCACAATTTGTACAGATCACGGTGTTGTTGTACAAATTAACTATGTGACAAAGGAGATTGCACTCTTATCATTTGTGATTAGATCACCAAGATATATAAATGATAGGAGGTCCTTATGATTTGTTCCTGGATTGAGAATGATATGAGACAGTATCAGTCCACGAAGGATAAATCATTAAATATCCCTAGTCAGAGTATTATCGAGATTGGACATCGATGAATACGTAAAAGACTAGTATTACACTTGTGCGCGTTGTGAGGGCACAACGGCATAGTTCTCATATATTTGGGTATAGGATACTCATGCAAGTGTAATAGGAGGTTGTGTTTTACCGATGGTACGGGAAACAGCTTCGCTCTGGATAGACCCCCTCGGAATTCCATTGGTAGTAAGACTATGTGTCTATGGAAGTCCGAAATCAGGGTAGGTGTATTTGGTCTTAACCTGACACTTGCACCGCTAATACTTGCGACAATCAATATACTTTGGTTGAGGTCGTCCAGGGCTTTAACAGGTTTCTGTGTACGCCACTTTTGGGTATATCGAGAATCGTAATGTGTTGGGTGTGATGTCAAGACGGAAGTATCACTCCAGTCATATGGAGATGATGATCGCGTAGGGATACAGAACTGGTTCTCTAAAAAGGTTGCAACCATCGGGATAATATGACTTGGTCATGATTATCTGATAATAAAGAGACTAGTTGCTCGTAATCTGATATAAGCTTCGTACGGGGCAGACACTGTACCAGCCCCAAGCCTTGCATGTGATCATCTGATACTGGATCGAAATACGCAATACTACGTATACTACGCCAGATATAGATCCTTTATTCCTATAAGGATATTTCTGGAGAATTGGGTAGGCATGGCGCTTTGCTAGAAGCCAACCTTGTCTTGTAAATCGGTAAAAACGTAGTACTTGGTACTTACGTGTTCAGATAGTCCGACGACCGAATTTACTGCCAACATATCCGGGGATCTCATGGGTCGCTTCCCAAAGATTCACCGAAGACGTATGACTCGCACTTTTAATTAATCTGAGATTAATAAGATGAGAGAGAAAATTAAAATCGGATTAATTGCGGAGATATTTTATCTGAGATAAAATATCAATTATAGAGAGATAACGATTAATTTGGAATTAATCGATAAATTAATATATTTGATATATTAAACGAAATTGGATTTCGATGCGAAATTGAAATTGGATTTTAATTCGGGCGAACGAATTAATTTAGAATTAATTTGTTAGCGACGTGAATAGTGACTTCGCTAGGCGTAATCATTTAATTGCGTCGCAACGGAAAATTCGTTAATTTGGAATTAGCGAACCCGAGCCCGAGATTATTTGCAAGCGCATTCGCATTTCGAATTCGAGTGCGGCACGCAAGTCAAATCAAGCGTCAAATCGTTAGTCGCTTCTAGCGTCACATCATTCGTCAATCAAGTGATGGGTGTCTTTCACTTTGAGTGATTGACACCAGTCACTATTCATGAGTGATGGGTTGATGGAAGAGTGTTTAACACTCAATTGTGATGTTTGAAAGAAATATACAAATATTTTATTATTTGGTATTTGATTTTCAAAATTTTTGGTATATGTTTTTAGAAAACAAATAAACCAAATACACAACCATCTATCTCTTCTTCTCCAGTTCTCTCTCACGCCCATGGAGGGCATTCTTTCTTCTGGTTTGGCAGTGAACTGCCGAGAGCCAAGAGGAGATAGGGAAGCAAAGTGTTTGGTTTTTGTGGCAAAAATCAAGAGAGCTAGCACTCTGAGAGACATGCGAAGGTGATAGGCAGTCCACCCATGAGCCGGGAATCATTTGACGAAGCTTGGAGCTTGGATTCTTGAAGTTTGATGGCCGAAAATGTGCAGTCCATAAGCTCACTACCGAATGCACAATGAGCAGAAAAGAAATTTTTTGTTGCCTCGCGCGTCGCTCAACCGATCGATGTGAGTATTCTGTAACTCTCTCGTTGTATTCACTTATGTTTCATGCTTGTTTATTGATCCTTGGGACCTTAGCAAACTCCAACAGTGTTCTTGATCAGGACTTAGCTCAGTGTGTGCATATGGGTATATAGAGAAAAATAAAATAATATAAGCGCATAATAGCAAAAGGAAAATTTTCATTAATATTTTGAAAGTTTTTTTACAATATGTTTCCCCTTGTAAGGTTTCCACTCAGGGAGGGGTCAGTTACAATCTCAGTTGGGGCAGGAGCAGTAGAGGGACAAGGTCTGAGACTACCGGAGGCACCTTAGATGTCACTGCTGCATAGACCTTTTCATCATCTTCTTCTCTTTTGGAGATCTTGAGCAATTGGTGAAGTTCGCTTAGATCCAAGTCGGGTAATTTTTCGACAATCAAGTCATCCGACTTCTCTAGGCCCTCGATCAGGGAGTCGATGAACGCCTTATGTATGCACTCATCAACCTGGGCATTCAAAAAGGCCATCTCCCCCTGAAGATTCTTCACTTCCCAGGCTTAGGATACAGCAAAAGCCAAGGCGTTATCATGTTTTTTTTGGTGACATTATTGTCCCGACTCAACAAACAACCAAGGCTTTTATGAACTCTTGCACTTTAGGGGTCAACTTCCCCTACAGTCTTTGGGCTTGACTCCCCTCCTCCACAATGTTGGTCAGCACATCCATATTAGTTGACATCAAGTAGGCCATCTATATAAAAAATAGATCGACTTAGTTCATAAAGTCAGTTGATATGTAGAAGGAATCAGGTCATAGTTTTTTTTCCTTTTAAAGGAAGTCATCGACCTTGGTGATAATCTCCAACAGAGAGATGTTCTTAAATGACACGGCCTCCTTCAGAGTAACTTTCTTCTCCATAAAAATGAAGATCGGTAGAAGGTTGCCCATCTGATCTCGAAGATCTTCCAGGAGGTCCTCCACCCCAATACCCTGAGGAAGGGAAACCCATTAAGAAATAGGGCCATCGGGGCCTTCCCCTTCGATTGAACAGTGTGCCTGGTGGATAGATTTTCCTTGAGACCGAGATCAAACACATCTGATCCAACCCTTTAGGTGTGTCTCTTTTGATGTCTCATGGTTGGGGTGGTGTTGGGGCGGATCAGAAGCTTTGTGAACGTTGCCTACCCTTTGTTTGCCTCTTGCTTGATGCAAAAGCATCAAAAGGAGATTGTCTATTGCGAGACATTACTGCATAGTAAAAAAACAAGTTAGAAGATGTTATCTGGTCAAATGAAAAACAGGAACTGTGAAATGATAAAGCAAGCATAAAAGAAAGATTAGTTAGTAACTACCAGGTTTCCTAACGGTATGTGGATGGATACTAAGGATTAGGCCTTTCTCGGTCAAGGAGGAGCTATGGACCAAATCTAAATAATGCCCCGTTTGTTAGGACACAAGCTTGATTCTATCGCGGGTCTGATGACGTATCTTTGGTTGGTCCCCCAACACGCTACAAATGTGACGATTATGAGTTAGCAAGTTAAACTTAATAAATTTCTAAGTAAGAGAGTATGTGAAGGTCTGGTATTACTTACGGTATTGAATTTGTTTAGGACAATATTTTCTTTACCATGGTGGACTTGATGTTTTCCCAGAAGCCCCCAACCTAAAATCACTTGTCTTTGAAATTCTTATTGATAGTCGGGAGCTTTATTATCAAACTTTCGTCCTTGTAATGGGCAGACATGCAGTACCAACCCCCCTATAGAGACACTTTAGTTCACGTATTAATGGCTCACCCAGGCCAGCCTGACTCCAGATGACATACAGCCTGGCCAACACCTTCCACTCATTTATGTTTAGCTGGCAATGGGCCAATCTTATGGTAGCAAGCGTCTTCGTAAAAAATCGTTGAATGGACAACCTTAGGCCCATGTCGAAAAAGGTTTACTTCCACTTGATCATATAATGGTTGGCTTTCTTGGTCAAGTCTATCAAGAAGATCTAAAAAATATTAGCGAGAACGCTGAATCTCTCTCTCAGGAGGTCCAGATCAGCCTGAGTCATTGTGCAGTGCCTATCCATGTCCATCCCATAGTAGTCGAATTGAGGATACTCTAGATCAGGTAGTGGTTGTCTTGCGAGGTATAGGGGGTTTTCCTCATCGAATGGTGTTGGGGTAATGTCGATGTCAAATTTTATAGGTGTAGGAAATCCCAAGTCCCTCAGATCAGACGTGTCGATTCGAGATGCTCTAGACGCCTCAGGTTGGAGGTTACTAGGATAAAAGATGTTGAGGAATCTGAGTGAGACATTTTCCTAGAAAGGATGACGCGAGAGGAAAGGTTATTTATAAATAAGTTAAGCTTATTTCTTCTAAGTTAGGGTTATACTAAGTTATATGGGCCTGATCTATTGTCCTTTTTCATGAGACTAAACCTATAAAAGCTCTAAAATGCCCTAATAATGGCGAGAAATTAAGTTTTTATAGATAAAAATAAATATAACCCCAACACGAACCCAGAAACATGACCTAGATACTATTTAAGTTATGACCCGATCTATTACATGCACATATTATTCATAAACACACCACAACAATCAGAAATGAGCTTAAATAGATTTGGAGCAAATAGACCCAGAATAAAAACCTAGAAAGCCATACGCAATAACCAACAACAAATCCAAAAAAAAAACACAAAAACACATAAAGCATAGTACAAGAACATATTAATCATGCATTTTCTACAAAATAGAGCATGCTCATAATGAAACAGAGAAGGTCGGGATTGAACTTATAGTTGAAGTGGAAGTTGAAAGGATGAAAGAGAACTAAAAGGAAAATAAAAGAGTCACCACCAAATATGAGATATTGGGAATGATTTAAGGCCGCACTACGCCCCTCACAAGGTTTGACCTTAAACATATTTAGGTTCAGAACGATCCCTTACTAATACCAGTATAATATCCACGCTCAAATGAGGTATCCCTATATCTTATAATACAATATCACACACAATAGCAATTTAAAGGCATACCAGTGACGCAATCATGAATAATAAAAGAACAATAAATAAAATGAATAAATATCTCTATGTTGACAATTTATATAATACAATAACGCATTCAATTTATAATTGAAGCAATAAAATAATAATAATGGATATCAATATCTAGTAATGATCAAAATAGTGGCAAACCATAAATAAACAGAATGCAGTATACATCCTGATAGCTTGGCTTAGAGGAAGCCTGGCTGGATATTTTTATTGGTAGGCTAGATATGACTTATTGTAGGCACTGTATTTTTGCATAAAGCCCAATGATGAGCCTCGTACGGAGGCACTACCTACTAAGTCGCGGAAGTCACGGGAAACGAATGTCGGAAGAAAAAATTCAAAAAATTAATACCTCGTCAAATTTAAACTCACTTATTTAGCCTCGGGTTCGCTAAGTCGATTTCTGTTTTAAATATTGACCTCGGCCCAAAAACCCTGCAACTCATGAAAGCTGATTCATCTAAGCCATACAACCCATCCAAAACCCATGCAATCCATGCAACTCTAAAGGCCCACACGCCCAAGCCCAATCCAAAATAATAAAGCCACATACAAAACATGTGCCAAATCTATTCTAATCCCCTTCCAAATTAGCCAAGATTGAATCCCTCAAATTTGAAGGAAAATCTTGACCAAAAGGGGAGTTGGGTGGCCACACACAAAACACAAAAGAAACCCTAGCAAAATACAACAAACCAAAACCCTATCATGCAACTATAAACGATAATCTAACCCAACCTTAAGCCATCTCCCTTTCTTTCCTCACATTCACGGCAACTTAAAAGCAACAAAGAAAACCCTAAAGCTCTCATCTCTCAACCAAACGGCAACTTGAACCCTAGCTCTCTCCCTCTCTTCTCTCGGAAAACCAACAAAAAAAACCAAACACTTTCACCTCTCTCTCTCTCCCTTCTCCCTCTCTCAAAATCAGACATGGCAAACCCACTGCTCAAACACACACCAGCCAACTCATCAACAAAAGACACTTTCAGCAGCCACAAATAAAACTAATAAGTCACACACTGTTAGACAGTTATGACTCATAGCGTCACTATTTGTAAAAGACATTATTTTTTTGTACAAATTAATTATGTAGCAATGAAATTGCCTTTTATCATTTCGTAATTAGATTACTTAAATGTGTGAATGATGAAAGTCCTTATGATTAGTTCCGGATTGGGATGATATGAGACGGTATCAATCCACGATGGTTTAATCATTAAATATCCCTAGTCGTAGTATTATCGAGACTGAACATCGATAATACGGAATAGACTAGTATCGCACTTGTGCGTGTTATGGAAGCGTAACAGCATAGTTCTCATATATTTAAGTATTGGATACTTATGCAAGTGTGATAGAAGGTTATGTTTTACCGATGGTATGGAAAACAGCTTCGCTCTGGATAGACCCCGCGTAATCCCATTGGTAGTATGACTATGTGTCTATGGGAGTCTGTATCAGGGTAGGTGTATTTGGTCTTAACCTGAGACTTGCATCGCTAGTACTTGCGAAAATCAGTACACTTTAGTTTTGGTCGTCCAGGACTTTAACAGGTTCTGTGTACGCCTCTTCTAGGTTTATTGAGAATCGTAGTGTATTGGGTGTGATGTCAAGACGGAAGTATCACTTCAGTTATATGGAGATGATGGTCACGCAGTGATACAAAACTAGTTCTCTAATGGGTTGCAACCATCGGGATAATATGACTAGGTCATGATTATATGATAACAAAGAGACTAGTTGCTAGTGATATGATATATGCTTCGAACGGGCCAGACACTATTCTAGCCTCAGGCCTTGCATGTGACATCCGATACTGGATCACAAGATACGCAATACTACGTATACAACGCCTGACAAAGATCGTATATTCCATTAAGAATATTTCTGGAGAATTGGGTAAGCATGGCGCTTTGCTAGAAGCCAACCTTGTCTCGTAAATCGGTAAGAACATAGTACGAGGTACGTACGTGTTCGGATAGTCCGACGACCGAATTTACTACCAACATATCCAGGGATCTCTTGGGTCACTTCCCGAAGATTCACCGATGACGTATGATTCGAACTTTATTAATCTAAGATTAATAGCGGAGAGACTTTATCTGGGATAAAGTACTACTTAGAAAGAGAGAACGATTAATTTGGAATTAATCGATAAAATAATATATTCGATATATTATACGAAATTGGATTTCGACGCGGAATTAAAATTGGATTTTAATTCGGGTTAATGAATTGATTTAGAATTAATTCGCTAGCGACGTGAATAGTTTTTTTGCTAGGCATGATTATTTAATTAAATTTGATTTAATTACGACGCAACAGAAAACTCGTTAATTCGGAATTAACGAAATCAAGCCCGAAATATGTTTGCGACGCCACTCCGATTTTGAATCAAGTGCGGCCGCAAGTCACATCGCGAGTCACATCACTTGTCACTTTAGTGAAAGATGTCTAAGTCACCTTTTTGGTGAGTGACATGCAGTCACTATTCATGAAAGAAGTGGTTGTGGGCATTTAATGAGCTTTTGGAGCCAAAATTTTGGTTTGACTTTTGAAGTATATACCAAATATTTGGTAATAGTTTTGATCTAAATGTTTTTAGAAAATAAGAACACAAAATCAAAGCAAAACTCTCTCTCCCAAAACCAGAAAAACTGTGAGCCTTGGAGGTAGAAGGAAGAATTATTTTTCTTTCAAATCTTGCTAGCACATTCAAGGAATCCATACAAGGTGATAGGGAACCGAACTAAGAGCTTGGAATCCTTAAAGCTTGGAGCTTGTTCAACTTCATCAACAAAAAGGAGCCTTGGCCGAATCCTTCAAAGTGCAAGGAGAAAAATTTTGTTGATCATTACATCCAAAGCCGTTCAATGTAAGTGTGTTTTCGCCACTCTTCATTACGTATTCATTCTATTTCATTGCTTATTTTGATCTTGGGACCACCCTAGAAACCAACACACACAGCAACAACCACCCCTTCCATCACCAAACCGACACAGCCTGCCTACCTTGGTTTCAAGTAAACAAACCAGTCAACCTCCACCCATGTGAAAACAAACACAAACACAACAGGCCAAAGAAAATCTTTTACTTCGTTGCTTATTGTTGTTATTTATCTTTTCTATTTATTTACTCGCATTTATCATTATTTTACCGTCTCACTTTTTACTTTTGTTCATGTTCGACTATATTATTTCGTATCCACTTTCATGACTACTTACATTGGATTAAAGGTCACCCCTTGTGGTATATCGGATGGAAACCCAGACATAAATTTCGTAGACGAATCCGAATGGACGGTGGTGCGGTCTGTACTTGGGATACAACTCCACGTACCACTTGGGAAATATCTAAGGGCACCATTTACCATATTTTTTTATAGTTCTAGATGTTGCATGCTTGGTTAGACGTGAAATACGTCCATCCGGGCATGCGAGATCCCACAATAAAATCGGCCAAGTCTTTTGGTCATATCTCTTTTCCTTTTTATTATTTCATTCATTCGTTATAGTTATTTTGTTGTTCCTGCCACGACATGCTTTGCTAGATGTGAAACATGTCCAGCCAGGCATGTGAAGTCCTATACTAAAAATGGCCAAGTCTTTTAGTCGCATCTCCTTTCTTTTACTTCACCATTTATTTTCCTTTTGATGTTCTGTTATTTATTTTCGTTTGTTATTTATTATTTATCGTTATTTATCATCGCGCATTTACTTCATGTTATTTATTTTTTATTTAGTTATACGACTTTTATTGCCATTTTAATTTATCGCTTTGCATTCATTCCATTATTTATCTTTATTTATTCTTATGCATTCAGTTTCACCATTTTTCTTTTTATATATTCATCTCGTTTTATTATTCCGCTCTTATTCATGCTCATATCTTGCCTCATCACTTCACGTTTAATTTCATGTTTGCATTGTGTCAATGATTGAATGTTGCCTCTTGTGGTATATCGGATGGAAACCCATACATAAATTTCGTAGCTGAATTTGAATGGACGGTAGTATGGTCTGTACTTGGGATATAATTCCACGTACCGCTCGGGAAACATTCACGCGTGTGTTTATGTTATTATAGATGCCATTTCTGCCTTATCCCGTTCGAACGTGTTCTCGGACACTACTCGAACGCATGCATTCTGTCTCACTATGCATTCTACCTCATTCCATTCGAATGTGTTCCCGAACGCTACTCAAATGCATGCATTCTGCCTCACTCTGTTCGAACGCATTTTCGAACGCTACTCGAACGCATGCATTCTGTCTCATTCCGTTCGAACGCGTTCTCGAACGCTGCATGAACGCGCACACACTGGACATACTATTTCTTTACATTTTATGTATTTTCGTCTCTTTAGTTATCTATTTTGAATTATGCACTTAATTATTTATATTTATTATTAATGTTCTTATTGTTCTTATAATTTACATTATCGCACTTCTTTGATTAATATGCTGTCGGAACTATGTATTAACTTTCGTTTATATTTATGTTCATGGGTGTGCAAACTTGTGTGTTATTTGAATTATCTTGCATGTGTTGTATAAGACTTGGTTATATCATTGTGTAAACCCGTTCATTACAACTGGCATAAGTAAGGGACCAATTCGAACCCAACAGTTTGAAGTCTTCCCTTGCGAGGGGTTAGTGCGGCCTTAAATCATTTCCCAGTTCACACTGGGTGGCGACTCCTTTATTCTCCGGTTTAGTCCCTCGCGGGCTACTTCGTACTATTGACGGGCCACGAGTCCGAACAGTGCCGCGGTCGCTCCTACGCTTATGTCCAGCTGGATATACAATTGTAACATCCCAGATCTGGGAGATGTTACCGGCAAGGGATAGCAATATTAACCTCATAAGCCTCTAACTATTTAACCATAATCGGAACTAATATACTTTTCTTTATTTAACTATACTTTGTATGAGACCATAGCCCAACTCAAGAACAAATAAAACAACTCAATGTCAATTATTGTATTTAATATTAACCGTTTTACAATGACTACTCACACGACCATGACTTACACAAGACTCATACTTGACTATAACTGGACTGACACTATGTCTCTGACTCATACTGGTGGACTTCATCCCTAGTGACTACATCAGTATCCTTCCTCCCAAGCTCGTCCTCCGAGAATCCTGTAAAATATAAAGACTATAAGGGGGTTATATCGTTATACCATCTAAGTAATTGGACTGAAAACGAAAAACTATTATAAAAATATTTGGTTCTAAACCGAAAACTCCTGAAATAGATTTATAAGAAAACTGGTTTCTACTTTAAAATTCTGAATCTCTTATAAAACTGTTGTTTCTGAAAACTTCATCTTTCTAAAAACTACTTTGAAACTCTGGTTTCTGAAAACTATTTCTGAAAATTTGATTTTTGGAAAAACTATTTACTGAGAATCTGCTCTCTATAAACTGCTATGTGTCAGAAAACCTTGACGTATAAGGGCATTACGTAGTGCCGTCCCCCCATACGCCTAACTGTAGCTAGTAGTGCAAATCCATGACTTTGGGGTGTTACGTATTGCCGTCGCCCAGAGCATGCCACTACTGTCTTTGAAACTGGTGGTCTTGGGGCGTTATGTATCGCCATCCCCAAGCCAAAAAATAGAACTGGGGGTGCGGATCTATGCTACCACCCAAGATGAGTCCAGGTACACGAACCTATGCCGCCATCATGTCTCTAAAACTAGGATCTAGGGGCGTTACATATCGTCATCCCCCTAGCGCTCTACATGTGCACATGTCATCTGTCTATCAATTCCATACTGTCTCAAGTTACATACTAGGGTGAGTTTTTTACCTCATGCACTGAAAAACATAAAACTCAGCTTTGAAAAACATCTCTTTTCTAAATCATTATCATCTGAAAAATTACTGTAAATAAATAAAGGCTAACGCCCTATGTGATGGAAAAGTAAGTCTGAATTTATAAAGAACAAGTAAATCAACAAATAAAATCAACTTTAAAGACAGAGGTGTCCACTCACTGATTTAGAATTTGGCTGGTACTGGAGCCCTCGTCGAAGGAAATTGCGGTTCATGTGGATAATTTATGTTAGGAACTTAATTAGTATCAACTTAGTAGAATAGTCTTCAATACTTTTCAATTCTTAAGATATATCCATAAATCTATATACACGAGACTTATGACGATCATAATTTTAATATAAGATATATATTCAAACAGATACGAGACCCTAAGGGTGGTCTTTAACACGCCAGGGTGGAACTGGGGTTTAGAACTGATTTTGGGGAGATTCTGTCTTGCGTCGCGACGCCCAAATTCCAGTCACCATTTTCTTCTTGCGTCGCGACACGCAGTTCTTCTTGTGTCATGACACGTACTGTTCTAGGATTCTATTTTCTTCGTCCAAGTTCATCTAAAGCTCAATTCATCCAAATCCACTCCATATCAATGTTTCCATATTACAAACCACAATACATCATCTTACACTCCATTTAACATATATTGATCTTCCATTTCATCAATAATCAATTCTTTATAAACTAAACCACTTAATAATCCCAAATCTCCTTAACCCATTTTATCACTGTAATTTCATATCCTTATCTAACCCCAAGCTTAGGAGTTTTTAATTAAATCTCAAACAAATTTTGCTATTAAAATAACTTCCAACATGCTTATATCAACCTTAAATCATTAAAATCCACAAATCTAAAGTTTTGGGTTAAATGCCATTACCTTATTTATTGTTATTTCGTTCACCCTCCATGCCTCCTAAGGTTGCCAAGCTCTTCTTTATTTCTTTTCTTCCTCCTCTTATTCTCTTCTTTTTCTTCTTTCATTTCTTCTTCTTTTTCTTCCCTATCTTTTCTTCTCATGTATTTTCCTTTTTTTTCCAAATTTTTTGTGATGAGTGAATAGTGAGATCTTTATATGGGGGGTTGTTTGATATTTGGATATATTGAGAAAAGTGTGAAAAATCTAGAAATTTTGAGATTTCTCCATTTAACCCCTAAATTACTATTTATATGAATTTTGACTTGTATTTTTAACTAGCTTATGTTCCAAATTTAGGAAAATATTTAACGCATAAGTTGTAGGTCTTGATCTCAGTTTTCCAACGATATAAAATTCATAAAAATCAGAGTTTATATGAAAAAGTTATGCCCCAAATACCATGAAAAGCCAAAAAGAAACACTGTACATTCCCGTCCTGGGACTTTGAGGAATTAACCGATCGTTCTGAAAGTCATTCCATGAGTATATTTGAGTCTTATCATAATTTACTTATATGCCTTCGTCCCGTACGTAACAGTACCACTGTATACAATAGTAAAAACTAGCGGTCGTTACAAATTGTCCCGCTTTAAATAGGATTCGTCCTCGAATCCTTTCTGGTATCTAACTCGTGGTCTTCCTAGTTTCGAGAATGTCTAAGGATTCTACTATATTTATCTTCTTGTCTCTAACCTCTACTAGCTACTTAATTTTTCCTCTTGTTCTTTTTTCTAAGTTCTCATTTTGTAAGACTTCCGTTGAGTATCTTTGACTACTATCTCTCTGATTCTTTTAGCTGTATTCACACTCCTTATCTCCAAGATCTTTTTCTTATAGGTCTTTACTTATGCTCCACCATTAAGTAATTTGATCAGAATCTTAGTGACTGGTACCTTTGACTCTTATTAAAGATTCTACTTGTACTTAGTATTCTTTTGTTCCATTTTTCCAACTTGATCTTATTATTCTTTCTCATCATTTAACTATTAACTCTTTATACATCATTCACAACCTTCAGCAGACTATAAGCTTCTCTTCTTCAAGTTCCAAAATTTCTGCTTCGCACTAACTTAACCATAATTTTCCTTGTTATTACTTAGTATAACCTTTTTCTTATTATGTATTCTTTCCTACCGATGTTGCACCTTAACAGTTCCACTCTCTAAACTTTTCTTAGTACTCTTTTCATCCTTCACTTCATTCTACTATCTACTAAGAACTTTCTTGGTTTATGTTTCTACTTTTTTACCTGGGGAATATCTTCTTTCTTTACGCACCTACCAATTCCTCAGACCTTGGTTTCTTGAAGTATCGGTTATCATTTGACTACTACCTTATTTTGGTTATGTTCTAACTTAACAACTTCCTTTCTGATTCTCAATAGCTTCACTTGTTCATTCTTGGACTACATCTATAGGTCTCATCTTTTTTATCTTTCTTTATTATTCTTTTATATTAACTCGTCTTCTATACTCGATTGCATACTAGAATATCTTTTTTTTTTATTGATTCCATACTATGGTAAACTTATTTTCTTAGTTCCATACCATACTACACTTCTGTCAATAATTACTTAGTATTTCCTCTCCTGTTTGTTGTTGCACCTTGACAATTTCAATTTTGATACTTGTATCAGCTAACCTTTTTATTTACTCTTCTATTTCGTTCTATAATTGAATCTACTATGGGTCATATCTCCGTTCCCTTAGTCGAAGGATATTTGTTCGCATATGTACTTGGTTATTCTTTTCTTATGCTTAACTGGTACTTCTTCTCCTTGCCACCCTATCTAATAGCTTCTCTTTAAATCTCTTGCTTAGGCTATCTTTTTCTTTCTTTTTATTCTGATTTGTTACTCTCATTAAGAGTCGTATGTTTCGATCATCTATCACTACACTTATACTTGCTTCTGGAGTATCTCAAGGTTATACTTTAGGTTCATTTTTGTTACTGGTATCGATCGAGGGTTGGGTGGGTGGGAACTAGTCTTGAGGCCCTTCTATTATGGTGTTTCGGTGACACATACTTTTTCCCTAAGACTCTCGTGTATACCTGTCTGGTGTCTTTTCCTACACTGGGTCTTACTGCTAAAACTTATCTGACTTGCTTTTTCTTACCTTACTCCCGGTCATTTACATCAATCAATCACTCCACATTCATACAAAGTTTTTCTAGAGGTATACTTCCTAATAAGTTCCTTATACTGTCACTTTATCCTTTCTGTTGCTTAATTTTCTATGGTTACTATATTCTTTCTCCGGATACTACTATAATCCATTTGCTATCTTTCCTAAGGGGCTCATTCTGCTACGAAGGTTCCTTTCTTATCTTAGTTCCTCAACTCATTACTCATTTACTCCCTTGAAAACTCTATTTACTTCAACTACTAAGGTCATCTTCTATTAAATCTTTGATACATACACTACTCTTTACCTAAACTCCTTTCTTCCCAATACCATGAAGTTTTTTATAACTTGTTCACTATGCTCCTACAAGTCATTCTCCATGATCTTTTGTACTTCTAATATCTTTACTTCCTTGAGGGTCCCTTGTTTCTAGGAAGGTTTCCGCACTTAGCTTAACTTATTGTAGCGTTGAACCTTCCCATCCCATAATTCCGGTCTATGATTCTTTGGATTCCTTGACTTAGTTGTCGAGCCATCTCGTAATTGTCTAATCTATCAACTGTTCTCCTTTATTGATTCTTTTCTTTACTGGCCTCTAGGGTTCCATGACTATTATTGATTTTTTACTTTACTATTTTCTTAATAGGTTATCTTCGTGCCTAAACATACTGAATTTCCTTATTACTGCTCACATTCCTATAGGTTTCGGCATTTCTTGTCTGTTACTATTCCTCTATCTCTGTTTACTTCCTTATCGACCTGACTCTATATCTCGATTTCTTCTTATATTTGGTTACTTTTATCCCATTATATCTCTCCTTACTTTTCTTCTAGTTTTTCCCTTTATCCTTTACTTTTGTATCTTTTCGCTTACTATCTCTGGTCACTTTAACATCTAGGTACATTTCTTATTTTTCCTTTCTAGTTTTCCTCTTCTTTTTTTACTCTCCTGAGTGGGTAACTTTAGAGTTTTACTATCTATAGGAAATACTTAAAGACTTTGGTTCAGCTTGAATGAGTGTTATGAGAATGGGAGAGATCTTACTTCTATGCACTCTATAACTTTCTCGGGCTTTTCTATTCTCTTGTATATTCATGGGTAGATATCCTCAAAATCTCTCTACCTCATTCCATCTCCTTACTATTCTTTATCTATGGCTACTTATACTCTTATGTATCTCTTATACTTTCTTATAGCTTTCATTTCTCACTCTTTTGATAACTTTACTTAAAATCCTATTGTCTGTTTCCATAGCTCGTTTTTAGCTCGTTTATTCTTCTGGTATTAAATCGGTATAACTTCAAGAAGATTTCTTATTTGATATCTAGAGTGAAATTTTTCTTACGAGGAATACTATTTGATCTAATAAGGCTTACTAACCTGTTTATGGAACTTGAGGACGTACTCGAGGATCAGATACTGGAGAGGTAGCGCCTTAAATATGAGTATCCCGGACATACTGCGTATACTGGACCCCATCACTCTTCCCACTACAGTCACTGACTCCCTAGACCATGCTCTGATACCATCTTTGTAACATCCCCGATCTGGGAGATGTTACCGACATGGGATAGCAGTACTAACCCTATAAGCCTCTAAATATTTAACCATAATAGGAACTAATATACTTTTCTATGACTATATTTTGTATGGGACCATAGCCCAACTCAAGAACAAAGAAAACAACTCAATGTCAATTACTGTATTTAGTACTAACCATTTTACAATGACTACACACACGACCATGACTTACACAAGACTCATACTTGACTATAACTGGACTTACACTATGTCTCTGACTTATACTGGTAGACTCCATCCCTAGTGACTACATCAGTATTTTCATCATGAGCTCGTCCTCCAAGAATCCTGTAAAACATAAAGATTGGAGGGGGGGTTAGATCGTTATACAATCTAAGTGAGTGGACTAAAAATAAGAAATTATTATAAAAATACTTGGTTCTAAATCGAAAACTCCTAAAATAGCTTTATAAGAAAACTAGTTTCTGCTTTAAAATTTTGAATCTCTTATAAAACTGTTGTTTATGAAAACTTCGTCTTTCTAAAAACTGCTTTTGAAACTCTGGTTTCTGAAAACTATTTACTGAGAATCTGTTCTCTGTGAACTGCTCTGTATTTGAAAACCTTGACGTATAAGGGCGTTATGTATCGTCGTCTCCCCATAAGCCTAACTGTAGCCAGCAGTGCAAATCCATGACTTTGGGGCGTTACGTATTGTCGTCCCCCAAGCCAGAAACTAGAACTGGGGGTGCGAATCTATGCTACCACCCAAGCTCTGAACTAGAGTCCAGGTATACGAACCTATGCCACCATCTTGGCTCTGAAACTAGGATCTAGATGCGTTACGTATCGTCATCCCTCTAGTCCACTACATGTGCACATGTCCTCTGTCCGTCAATTCTATATTGTCTCAAGTTACATACTGGGGTGAGTTCTTACCTTATGCCCTGAAAAACAAAAAACTCAGCTTTGAAAAACATCTCTTTTCTAAATCACTATCATCTGAAAAATGACTGTAAATAAATAAAGGCTAACGCTCTATGTGCTGGAAAAGTAAGTCTGAATTTATAAAAGAACAAGTAAATCAATAAATAAAATCAACTTTAAGGAAAGAGGTGTCCACTCACTGATTTGGAATCTGACTGGTACTAGAGCCCTTGTCAAAGGAAATTGAGGTTCCTTCGGATAATCTATGATTGAGAACTTAATTAGTATCAACTTAGTAGAATATTCTTCGATACTTTTCAACGCTTAAAGATATATCCATAAATCTATATACACGAGGCTTATGACGATCATAATTTTAATATAAGATATGTATTCAAACTGACACGAGACCTTAATTGTGGTCTCTAACATGCTAGGGTGGAACTGGGGATTTAGAACTGATTTTGGGGAGATTTTGTGTATCACGTCGCGACGCAAACCCTTGTACGTCACAACGTGCAACGCCCAAATTCCATTCACCATTTCTTCTTGCGTCGCGACGCGCAGTCCTTCTTACATCACGACGCGTACTGGGTTTCCAGTATTCTGTTTTCTTCTTCCAAGTTCATCCAAAGCTCAATTCATCCAAATCCACTTTATATCAATGCTTCCATACTACAAACCAATATACAATACATCATCTTACACTCCATTTAACATACATTAATCTTCCATTTCATCAATAATCAATTCTTTATACACTAAATCACTTACTAATCTCAAAGCTCCTTAACCAATTTATCTCTTTAACTTCATATCCTTAACTAACCCCAAGCTTAGGAGTTTTTAATTAAATCTCAAACAAAATATGCTATTAAAACAACTTCCAACACGCTTCTATCAACCTTAAATCATTAAAATCCACAAATCTAAAGTTTTGGGGTTAAAGGCCCTTACCTTATTTATTGTTATTTCGTTCACCCTTCGTGCCTCCTAAGGTTTTCAAGCTCTTCTTTGTTTTCTTCTTCTTCTTCTTCTTCTTCTTCTTTTTCTATTTTACTTTTTTGTGATGAGTGAATAGTTAGCTCTTTATATTAGGGGGTTGTTTGATATTTGTACATATTGAGAAAAGTGTGGAAAAATCGAGAAAATTTGAGATTTCAACATTTAACCCCGAAATTACTATTCATCCAAATTTTGACTTGCATTTTTTACTAAATTCTGGTCCAAATTTGGGAAAATATTCAACGCGGAAGTTGTAGGTCTTGATCTTAGATTACAACGCTATAAAATTCATAAAAAGCGGAGTTCATACGAAAAATTTATGCCCCAAATACCATGGGCTGCCAAAAGGAAACATTGTACAGTCCCTTCCCGGGACTTTGAGGAATTAACCGATCGTTCTCAAAGTCATTCCATGAGTATATTTGAGTCTTATCATAATTTATTTATATGCCTTCATCTCATATGTAACAGTACCACCGGTCGTTACAACAGTAAATTCGACCAGACATACCGCGTGAACTAAACGGGGGGTCAAAAAATAAAAACATACAAAATTAATAGTAAACAAATAGGACATGGTAAAAATAATGTAAACTAATACGGCCTTGTATATAGTCACTCCCCAATGGTACGTGGCATTGCATCCCAAGTATAGATCATACTACTCTCCATTCGGAATCGATTATGGAATTTACGTATGATCTTTCATCCTATATACCAATAGAAGGTAGCCATATACGACCTGATATAGTGTATATCCAGCTATATGTATATCACATTCGTCCAGATATACCGATTCAGAACATAAGCTTTAAAACATAGAAAAAGTAATGATACAGAAAGGGTGCCCTCAAATCGTATTTTACCATAGTTTGGCTTAGAAAGTAGCCTCTCAATGTTGGATTGTTGCTTAGTTGATTGATAAATGAATGAAACTGTAGAGAGTCTGTTGGTTCTTCTTAGAGGCTTTCTCTATTTTCTCTATAAACTTGCAGGATCTCAGTGTTGCAAAGTACTTGTAGATAATTGTCAGTCCCTTTGTGTAAAGGGGAATCCATTTTTATAGCAAAAGATAGGGGTCTAAGAATGGAAGAATGGGACACAATCCCCTCCTATTTCTTTTATTATTACTAATCTGCTGGGTCAGTTATAGCTCGAGATATATCCGGCTGAATGCACATCTTGTGACATACCATGTCCGTAATTTCAGTAACTGAAAATTTACATTATCAATGATACTTAACTGTTTATCCGAAAAGATATGAAATTCAAATTATATATTTGGGTCGGACATGTAATTTGAATTACATATCCTGCTGGATATCAATCAGATCCCATGATTCTATAGATTGATTATTAGTACGTTTATTGACAACTGGATTTATCCGACCAGATCTAGGGTTTTCGAGGTATGTCTGACTAGATTTTCTAGTTTGGACAAAGGTAGGCCGAACATATATGATGTCCTAGCTATAGATAAAAGTGTAATGTCTACAAGTGCATATGAAGATAGCTTAGAAAAATTAGAAAATGGATAATTAAATCTCAAATTATATACCAATAGATA
Organism: Zanthoxylum bungeanum; assembly: GCA_019454045.1. Classification (NCBI taxonomy): domain Eukaryota; kingdom Viridiplantae; phylum Streptophyta; class Magnoliopsida; order Sapindales; family Rutaceae; genus Zanthoxylum; species Zanthoxylum bungeanum. The sequence goes on from SKCR01026713.1 coordinate 441,728, forward strand.
AATATGTGCCTCTAGGTAGCGAATCAAACGAAATATAATTTCGATATCTAGAACGTATGCTAGAGCCATATTTCTACAACATGATCATGATGAGAGATTTTACAGACCTGGCAACTTAGAAAATTCCATAAAATTCATCTTAAGGTTTTTGAGGTGATTTTTTACAAATGATAGCTCTATGTGTGTATTTTATGAAAAAATTTACAGAGTTTGATTTGGAATTTTCTAGAATAAGTTATGGCCAAAATACCGATTGCTGTCAAACTGTTAGTAGAACCGGCATTCTCGTCCCATACCGGTCCCTGAACCGGCATATCGGTGTCCTAGACCAAGGAACACACTCTCTGGAATCGGAATGTTTTATATCGTTCTCTATATTGGTCAGTGTTCATCAGCATATCAGTTTCAGAAACCATAACGGTATGAACAGCTAATTTTATGTTTTCTCTATAAATTGGCCATTTTTCTAAAATTTTTAACACATATATTCATCTTCTAAATATGTTAATACATTCTTTAGAGTTTACAAACATCTTAAAATCATTTTCATTCTTAAATCAAATTTTTGAAACTCACTAAATATACACTTTCTTTTATTTATTAGAGAGCTTATTACATTTAAAAATTTATAACAATTGAAAAATCTTTGTGATATTTATTTGTGAAAACCTTTATGCTAATTTGAAAGAAATATTTGTGTTTTAAATTCCTCATTAGTGTATAAAGGTTTAGGGAACCTTGAAAACCCAAAATTATAAACCTTGAAAGTTGGAAAAAACTCTAAGATATGTGAAGCTTGTTGAAACTTAATGTTAAAGAGCCTTGGAAGAAAAACCCATTGAAGGTTAGGAAGCGTTCGAAGAAAATCCTAAAGGTATGGAAATGAGCCCAAAAAAATCTTGATGTAATGTATGGATTCAATTTACATAATGGAAAGCTTCAACGTGGCTTGGAGTAATGGACGTAGGGAATGAGTTGCCCAAACAACTATAAATCCGATATCATTTTCTCTATTCCTATCTCATTTATTTATTACAAATTTTATATTATTTTTCCATATCATATATTAAACTTTTCATTGTTAAATTTAATTTTGATAATCACTGTTGGACAATTCTAGTAAAATCGATATTTTATTTATTGTTCATAATTTATAAATTAATTATATCTATTGTTGAATATATAAATTATGAAATGGAATTTTAAGCATTATTTGTAAATGTACTAATTAAGTAGTGTAATATTGAAAATTCTTTTAATTCTATATTCAATTATTAATTATCCAATTCACCCATTTTCCCCCTATAGTATAGTTGTTACTTAATAATGTTTGTAGGCACTTTCATAGAAGTCCACTAAAGTCTATGTTACTCACGGATTTTGAAAATGAAAGATAAGAATGCATGCTTGATTTAGAGATATTGCAGTAGGGGTGAGCATCAGTTCCGATTCTACTCGTAACCAGTTAGAATAAGACCGATTTTTCGAGTTTGGAACCGCAATAAGTTGTAACATGTCTGGTTATGAAGAAATCGATTTTAACAGGTCCGGTTCCGATTCCAAACTGGTCGGAACCGGAACCGGACCATAGAATCTGTTTCTGGAATCGAATATAGAACCGATTTCTGCCTAGGGGAGCATCGAGACACTGAACTTCTAGCGTCACGACACTGAGCATCAAACATTGAGCGTCGTGACGCTAACCCATGCATGTTGTGACGACGGGATGTTCAACTCACGTAGTTGCCTTGAACTGTAGGGGAGCGTCACGACTCTCAACTTCCGCGTCACGACACCGAGGGCTAATGAGTACTAAAACTTCATTTTCTTCATTCTTGAGCTTCCGGACTCCGATTGGTCCCAGTTTTTTCCTACGGACTCGTATCGAAATATAGTTTTCATTAAAATATTTTAAAATAAGGTAATTTAGAACCAGACCGGAACCTAAGGATACCCTATTTAATTGGGTAGATTATGATTCCACTTAGTTAGGAACCGATTTTTTCCTGGTAGGTTCCGGCTCCATGCGGAACCGGAACCAAAATCGATTTTGCTCACCCTTATATTGAAAAAATGGGAGATGGAAGCTTACTTGTCTTGGAAGTGGCTTGAAGAAGCACAAATTCAACCTTCAAATGAGCTTGACGTGAGCTATGAAGAAATGAAAACTTTTTGGTGTGAAAATGGTGTGTAATTTCGTGGATGAATCTGGAAGGAGAATGAATAGGGGCTGATTTATATATGAGGGGAAGATTTTTATGAATAAAATATTATTTTATAATAGGCACATGATAAAAAGTGGGGGTTATTCCCGAAATTTACTGTTCATCCGGCAAATACATGAATTTTTTACAATGTTGAAAAATAATTTAACATAAAAATTGTAGATCGTTGTCTGAGATTTTTGAAAGAATCAAGATCACCGATATCAGACATCGGTAACTCAAGTTATGGTCAAGATACTAAAATTTACCTATAAAGAAGTAAAAACTAATTGTACCGCAAAATTGGAAAATATCAGCTCTTGAACCCATAATAATTTATTTGAGTAATGTACATGCTAATAATACATAATTAAGTATTAGAATATGTCTCATAAATACACGAAGAAATATATAATTACGTCATGACGGCCAGGTTGTTACAAAAACTCTCCAAAATTCATGATTTTCAAACCATTAGATTACAATGAAAAATCATACCATGAACATGAAAGTCAAAACAAACAACAATTTGAACTATATCGTCCTGTATGAAACCATGAAAGACCATGAAACAAACAAGGTGTAAGATATATGGTAATTGTTTGCATAATTTTTTATCAATGAGCATGTAAGGTCCAAACCTCCTGAGATAATATCCCAGCAAGGGGTGTTTGATTTAGTGAATAAGCCTCCAAGGGGCACAAGCACAAAAATTACAATATACGAATTATAAAGCTAATAACTAAAATGCTCATTAAGAGTCTTCATTTATTATTTTTCTTCCTCTTCCAACACTTGGGCCTTTTATAATGGAGAGCTTTGTCAACCGTTTGAGCGGTTTTTCTTCCTTTCCCACGTTTCATGCTTGCACGTAACCGCTGGATCATGCATTCAACTGCTGAGTTGTGTGGTAACTGACAGAATATGGGGAGCTACTATCTAATTGCTAGATCGTGGGGTTAACTGCAACGTGTTTGTTCACACGATAATCGTCCTGAATGCTTTTCCCTTCGTCGTTTTTCATCTGTTTTTCCGTTGGTCGTCCTAATTGCTTTTCGTCCTTTGACACGTCCTTTCTTTTCGCCCCTCATTGACTCGTTCATCCTAGGGTGATTTTCTTTACTAACAATTGTCCCCCAAATTTGCCTTGATTGATTTGGGAAATGAAATCGAGGCAAATTTCTTAACTTGGGTAAATTTAGGATGATCGGCCTGATTATTAACTTGGGTTCGGCTTACTAATCCTCGCCTTGCATCTAATTATCATTTGCGTGTATCGAGGGCCGTCCTTTACATCCCTATTGAATCCATTATTTCCTCAATAAATGCACGACCTTCCAACACGTCTTATCGAAAGGTTATCATGGCACCAATTAATGTTCCATTTTTCACGTACCTGAACCTCTAGCGCCTTGCTGATGTAGGTGAAGTGTCTGTCGTCCTCACTTCTCAGGTTTACCTCGTCCAAAACATCCTGCATCATTGTAATGTTTGCCTTATGTTGCCCATTCAGAGCGTATTCTTATTCCTCATTTGGTCGTTCGTTCCTGTCACTTTCTTCCATCAAACAATCCACTACGCATGCCTATCTTATTCCATCTTCCGTCTGATGTGTTAATAATTTCTCCCTCAATGCCGAAATCGAGGCCTGAGCATCGGCTTCAAATTCCTATTCCGTTACATAAGCCATTAAGCTGGCCCTAGTGGCCACAAGCGCGGCTTGTTCTTTAATCCGTTCGTTCTTCTCCATTTGAATTTCTTGTTTCATGGCCATGCGTTGGCCATCCGAAGGCCACTATAGTTGGCCTTGTTTGTGCGAACAAGTCATTTAGCAGATCTGTGATGTACGACTCGTCATTTTTGGCCACTATGGGTGGATCCCCTACTTCATTCAGTACTCTAGTTGGCCCATAGTTTCCTTCATACATGAAATATTCGGCCGAATTTGTCTCTGCTGCGAAGGGCCTATTATCGGCTTGTACTACTTCTACTTCATATTTTTGATTCTAAAAAACCAGACATTGATGAAGGGATGAAGGAATGCATCAGCTGTCGTGGATCCAATCTCGTACCAATAGCATGTTATACATGGTTGGTCCGTCTATAACAAAAAATACTATTGTCTTAGTAGTGCTTCCCACCTGTAAGTCTAGTGGGACAACTATTTTGGCTGTCATTGCCCCTCCATTGAAACTTGTAAGCACCACTTCCGTAGGGATGAGATCGTCCTCCAAAATTGCTAATCGTCCCAGCATCATAACTAGGATGGCGTTGATGGCCACTCCATTGTCGATTAACACCTTAGTGATGGGTATTTTGTTTGCCTTTGCTTTCACATAAAGCGGTCGAAGATGTTTTGTCATTTATCGTGGTGGTATTGGAAACGTCACCTTCCCTGACATTCCTACTTCCATCGTTTCCTCACCACTTGTATTTACTTGAGATGGCTCATCCTCCTCGTTCCATCGAGAAGCTGGCAACGTGATTGGCGTATCACGGGAGGCATTACTGGTCAACATCCTCTGTTTTTCTGCTCTGGTCACGACCCGCTTTATTTTGGGCTTTTTGTATAGCATGAGGTATGGAGATCGCCCAAAGTCCTCTCCTAATGTTCCTACTGCGGGATTTCTGGCTTTGTACAACTCTCTGAGAAGTCGATTTTATGTCGTCCCTATTCTTCGTGCCTCGGTTCTGATATATATTTCCCCCTTCTTATTGCCCCTTGAACTTTTCAGACAACAGGTAATGATTAGCCACAACCGGAGGCATGCTGCCAAACTGAATAACAATTGGGGGTTCTTCATCATCTGTCTTATCCCATTTTTGTCGGTCGAATTTGGTACGGTCTTTACAACATGTATCGATCTTTTCTCTGCCACCGCTACCCTTAGCGCTCGTATCCGGCTTTTTCCTCGCATGGGTATTGATTAGAAGACTATGGTCATTGGTAACTTTCACTGCACCTTGCTAGCGCATCATACGGCCATAATTTCTTTGGTGTCGTCTCAATTGTGTCCTTGTCATTTCATCTACATGACGATAGTTATTCCTTGGCCGATGGTATGAATATGGTTGACGGTACGAATGCCATATGTTGGGCCCATGAATTTTCGACCTAAACGTCCTTATATTTTGAACGAAGTTTGAATGTTCTCCATAAAACCTTGGTGCGAAGGTTCTTGGCTGCCATGATAATGGCTCCATCTTCAATGGCCTCTAACATGTATCTTCCAGTTCTTTCATCCACTATATACTGTTTTGGCAACGTGCACACAAATTTTACGGAACCCTCATTTCTTGGGACGCTTCGATCCTTTCAAGAGTACTTGGACGATGACCGTCTGATCCTCATCTAGAACCAGCTTAAATTTTGGCAAATTCATTTTGGTTAGGTCAGATTTGATCATATTCAATTCCAAAGGCTTTGGAAAGGGATTGTCATCCACTGCCATCTTTTTCTCGAACGCTATTCGTCCAGATTCTATGGCGTCCTGCAAAACATTCCGAAAAACAAGGCAACTGTTAGTTGAGTGAGACCATGCATTATGCCACTTACAGTACTTTTTGTCACCAATTTGTTCAGGCTTGGCAATTTGTAGCGGTCACTCAACCTAATTTGCTTATCTTTATATAATTGATCGAATATAGCATCGACTTTCGAGATGTCAAAAGAGAAATTCCTACTCTTTTTTTCATTCTCTACTTTGGCCTGGGGTTCAGCCCACGTCTTGCAGACGTATGGATTCCTCTTAACTAATTCGGCTAAACATAAGTCAGTCGATTCGATGTCCATTTCACCTATTTCATAATTAGTATTCATGTAATAGGTTCCTTTACTAGAATTCTTCATTTGTTCTTCCTCCCTCAATAACTGTTCATATCGCACCACACTATTGGTGAGTTGGGGGAGGTTCTAGAATTCTCAATCTTGAAATTTTGTTTTTTAGATCGAAACTAAGACAGCTTTGAGCGATTCTCACAAAATCCTTTTTCTGGTAAAAGCACGTAGCATCGGCCTCGAGCTGCTTTGAACCTTTGTAAGAACGTTTCGGCCCATTCTCCTGGCAATTGTCTCAAATTTGCCAAATCGGCCAAGGCCACTTCAGATTCGGCCTTATAGAATTGTGCATGGAACAATTATTCCATTTGGTGCCAATTTTCCACCGAATTGGGCGGCAGGCTGACATACCAGGAAAAAGCTACTCCTGACAATGAGCCGTGAAATAATCTCAACTTATGGAAATAATTCGTCTCCCCACACTGAAGGGTAAATCGCCCTATGTGTTCTATTGTAGAAACTTCCCCAGACCTTGTAAATAAAGAAAATTCTGGTATTTTGTAGTTCCTAGGCCATGGATACACTACATCATTCCAATCTGGATATAGCTTTTGATATCTCGGCCAAATCGGCCTCAACCCTAAACCGAATTGATTCTAAAGATTCTCGGTCATCTGTTCTCTCAATATATTATTGCCATTGAATGGCATCGCTACATGTGGTGGTTGTGGTCCTCTCACAAATGGGGCATAGTCGTGACCTTGCCATTGTGAACCTTAGGGCAACACTACTTCATGTTGTACTATATTTGGCCCTAAGTGTGGGCCATTGCCTCCAGGACTTATTCCCCATCGGGGTATCGTAGGGGCAGTAACCCCTTGTAGAAAACCATTGCTTGGACCAGCCTCCTGACTGCTTGGTGCAGGAGGAGGTGTAGTCCATGGTGGAGTTGTCCCCCCGTTCACACATTTGGCCATCAACTCATTCAATGAGCTCAGGTGTTTGGCCATATTTTCGTAATGCGAATTACTAGCCGAAGTGAACTTATCTATGATGTGAGTTTTTTGAAGCCTAACATGTTCGACAACATCCTGGGTGAACTCACCGAACAAGGTGCGAATCGCGTTAGGGCTGAATTCTCGCATAATGTCATATTGGCTTGCTTCTGCTAGACCCTCGAATGGCCTACTACAGCTGGAACGTGGGGCTGGTTGGTTTGCTCCAGTCATCCTTCCTCTGTACTCGAGCCAGTTTGAGTGTTTCTTTTCGGAGGCATCTCCACTTCTTACACCAATTCTCCCACTGTGGTCGCCAAAAACTGTGTGCATAATTTTTCGTCAATGAGCGTGTAAGGTACAAACCTCCTGAGACAATGTCCCAGCAATGGGTGTTTGATTCAGTGAATAAGCCTCCAAGTGGCACAAGCACACAAATCACAATCTACGAATTACAAAGCTAATAAAATAAAATGCTCATTAAGAGTCTTCATTTCTTCTTTTTCTTCCTCTTCCAACACTTGAGCCTTTTATAATGAAGAGTCTTGTCAACCGTTTGAGCGGGTTTGCTTCCTTTCCCACGTTTCATGCTTGCACGTAACCGCTGGATCATGCATTCAACTGCTGAGTTGTGTGTGGTAACTGCCAGAATGTGGGGAGCTGCTATCTAATTGCTAGATCGTGGGGTTAACTGCAACGTGTCCGTTCGCACGATAATCGTCCTAATCGCTTTTCCGTTCGTTGTTCTTCGTCTACTTTTCCTTTGGCCGTCCTAATTGCTTTTCGTCCTTTGACACGTCCTTTCTTTTCGTCCCTCATTGACTCGTTCGTCCTAGGGAGATTTTCTTTACTAACAGCAATGCTTAGATGAATGTGGGGGAGGACTAGGAGAGAAAGAGTTAAAAATAAAGAAATGCGAAAGAAAGTGGACATACCGTGGATTGAGAAGATAATGAAAAAATAAGACTAATGTGGTTCAGGCATTGTCTTCGGTAACATTGTCTATAATACGACAACCAAATTAATTTGGCTTCTAGCTTACCGTGAAATGAAAATTTTAAAGTTTCAATCTCCTCATACCAATGTTAGAGATTGATAAATTTAATTTGAGATGAAATAGGATAGGGATCCATGAAACTGGAGAAAAATATGTGTATGATTAGTTTGCAAGCATCTGTAAATTGTTGATCATTGTGTACATATATATATATATATATATAATATATATATATATATATATATATATATTTTATGATGTTTTAAAGATTTAACGAAAATTATGGAGTACAATTTGACCCAAGCCTAGTCCATATAATAACTTCTTCAAGTAGAAAATTACCATTCAAATTAAAGGCCAGCCAGATTTGAGGAGGAAAAAAGTTTCCTTTGATTTAGGCTCAAGTTTGAATTATATCATGATCCTTTTCATTGTGCAAACAATACGCAATTTCATTCCAGTTTTTATAGATTAAAAATCAGCTTATACTTTATCGAAATTGCAAACAAAGAATCTGAATATTTGACCACCGTCCGAAAATTTATTAGATTTTATTGATTTCGGTGCAATTTTCAAAAAGGAACATCATGTCTAAATCGGAGGCTGATTGAGAGTGTCAAAGGATGCTGAAATCGGAGGCGGAGGCGCATGGCAATCTTTTACGCACTGGTCCATACAGTCTTTAATATGTCTGCTGCCACCACCACCTCGATAGCAAATTGAATTACAGCCTTCATCGCACGCTGCTAAAGAGTGTTCCACAAGAAGCCCCAACACAAGAGAGACCATCAAAAAGATTTGAACTCTCCTAATAATAATATTCTTCATTTCTTTTTTTCTTTTCTATATGTCAAGCAAATGTGAATATAACTAAGACCTATGATGAATAGTTTATATATACATGTGTTCCAAGGGTAATAAGGGAAATTATCCTTTGAATAAACTTCACTCAGCAGTGAATATGTTTGGTAAGTTGGGAAACAAAACAAACTTCGACGGCAGATAAGATAAGCACTTCAGTGGAGAGTGGCTTTATCTTATGTCCACGGGGAAAAATGGGTATTTTATTACTGTTCGGATCGGTATTCTAACTTGCTCCATCCTTCACGTTGCTCATATTATCGGGAGAACATTTCTATACCACTAGGTCGGGTCTCTCTGTCAAACTCCATCCCCTTCTTGGCTCTTGAGCCTTTTCCATCAAATATCTAATTAGTCTAGATATAAGTGGCAATTACACATCACATTTGATAAATACGTCAAAAAGTAATCATGCACCTACTACTTTCCTTTCTAGTCAACATAATAAATTTGCACAAAAGAATGAGATTATTTGCACTCTAAGAAAATACTTTGAATACTCAATTTTATTGAAATTTTATATTTTACTAAAATACCCATTATTAAATTTGCAGGTAAGGACATTCTTTATAAATGAATCCTATAGATTAGTCTTGACACTCATTTACTCATATTACTACTAAGATACAATTATTTCACTATAAATCCTATTTTCACTAATTTACATCTTGAATTCTACGTAAAAATTCATTTTTAATCATTATCAAAACCCCATTACACAGAAATATAAAAAATTGATGTCTCCATTGAAAATATTTTATATGAGAAGTTGAATAATGATAAAATAAAATTGCATAACGAATTTCAAAAAATTTGAATAAAACCAAAACATGATGAATAAATAATATTTTGGACTCAACAACCTCTAACTTCAAAAGCATTTGTTATTTGATAACAGAAGCACAACTACTAACATCTGTTCATTATGAATGAATTTAGTTGTTTCCTATTTAAATATCAACATTTTGTAGTTTCTTTCCTTTTAAATAAGATTTATAGAAAAAAATTAATTATTTTTAGATTTAAATTTGTTTTCTTGGGTGTAGAGAGAAAATAAGAAAATAATAGTGAGACTATATTGTTTTGGAATATTAAAAGTGTATTGAGTAAAAAAAATTACTTTTAAAAATTAATAAATAAGTGTTCAAAATAAAAGAATGTCCAAAGTATTTTTTAGAGTACAAATAATCTCACCCTCTATATGTGTGCATGATGCCACGATATAGAATAGATCTTAGTTGGAACCATCTGGTTAAGAGATTTTATTACTATAAATGGTGTGTAAATAGATTTTAAAGGGAATATTTTGATTATTTTATTTTGTTATTTGAGTGATTGGATATGGTCAGTTTTGATGGTTTTAAATCAATAGTAATTTTTGAGTGTTGTTGACTGGTTATTCGACCAATTCTTGATTTTTTTAAAAAAATCATCCAATTTCATTTTTTACTTTTGTATTAAAAAAATTGAGAATGATTCTGTTAGAAATTATGAAAATTAGTGAAAATATGAGTAAATTTAAAAGAATTATTATTAGAATAATAACATAAATATCCTTAATTTATTTCATTTCTTCACTAAAGAAGAATTTTTCTAATTATATCAAAAAAGTTCCGCTTTATATTGACTTAACTAAAGAATTTTAGATTATTTAGTTTTTTGTAATCATAAATAATTGATTTTTTGGGTTGATTTCTTGTATGCCGAACATAATGTATTCATAATACTTTTTTCATTACCCTATAGCATTATTGACTTTTAGCGTCGAAAAATTTTATCGCTAAAGGTATCACTACAAGAAAAAAGGCTTTTACTGATACTAAATTAGTGTCAGTAAAGGGTTTTACTGACACTATATAAATGTGTCAGTGTTGCCGCAGCCAGAAATCACTGACACTAGTTTCTAGTGTCAGTGATTCTTAGTGTCAGTAAACGTTAATACTGTAGTATCAGAAAATTATTGATACTATGGTATCAGTAATCTCTCACACTATTTTAGTGTCAGTAATTATTGACACTATAACATCAGTATTTAGTGATACTATAGTGTCAGTAAATTTTGTTACTGCAGTATCAGTATATCGCATATATTTGATTTTTAGTGTCAGTAATTATTGTTACTATAGTATCAATATCCGACAATATCTTTTAAAATTTAAAAATCGTATTATTTCACAATTATATTTCTTATTTTTTGTAATTAAATTAATCATAAAATATATATATATATATATATATCAACTCAATGAAATAAAAAACTAAAAAATTACATTTATATAAAATTCGCAATATAATAGATTAATCGTATTAATCAATTCAACAGTATCACATGATGAATACAAAAACTCCATAGACAATCTTTAAATTAACATATATATATTTCAAAAACTACTCTTAAAGTCCCACCAAAATGTCATGCCCCCACCAAAATTCATGATACTTGTTGAGAAGCCTGCAACAATCCCCCAACAATATGATATCTGGCACAAAATCTGAAATTATAAACCAAATGTTAAGAATTAGATGGACTTCCAAAAAAATCGATATCTTCATAAATAAAAACATTAAATACATCCAAATAAAAATACAAAATATAAATACAAAATATAACCCTAATCTAATTTTTGTCACATAAAGCACTTATTGACAATAACCATACCAACAACCTAAGAGCATGCATATAAAAAACCAAATGGCATCCATAATAACAAGTTGTATCTTTCATACCGCTACATAATCACCAAAACAAACAAATCAATAACATACAATAAAAAGCATGGAAACAAAGAGAAACATCTAGGGCACAGGCTAGTATTGCCCAAAATCCTACATTTGAATTCATCAATTTACACACTTTTACAAGCAATCATGTCGGCTTCATTCCTCAGAATATACTCTAACGCATTGTCCAAAAACCTAAGAATATGATATGAGAATATTGCACGTTCGGTACAAAGCATTTTATATCATCGAAAGAAACTTGTTAATCAATGCTAGGTAATACAAGTATTTGAAATACAGAACCAACATTATGAAGTATATAAGCTGCACCAATTACGTCATTCCAAAACTTAAAATTCTCACTGGATATCAACATTAAGACAAATTCTCACTTTTTCACAGCCGACACATCGTCTTTAGTCCCAACATTAATAGTTTGTCCCTTGGGCAGGGTGGCTGGGTCATCTCTCCACATTCTCAAATGTAACATGCCGAGTGACATCATAGACAAGCAAGGCACCTACAGCTCCCCGGTAGTACGCACTTGTGATTGCACGGTAACTGAATCAAAAATACATAAAATGATACCATAAGTGAAAGAAACTGAAATTATTAGGGTTTTCACTTTGTTTTAATTTTGTGTTTAAAATTTATTTAGTACTTTAAAGAATCTTTTTATTTAAGGAACAAAAGTCACGATTTGGCCTAGTGGTAAAGCCTTACACTAGAAAAAAATTTATATTAATGGTTACAATTTCGAGTCCCAGCAAACTTAAGGAAATAATTTTTTTTTAATTTTTTTTACTGATACTAAGGTATCATTAATTACTGACACTAAATTTACTCATACTCTAGTGTCAGTAATATATGCGAAAAACGTCACTTCCGCGAGGTGTTGGTTCGACTCCAGACGACTACACGTTTTTTTTTTTTTTTTATTTCTTACTGATACTATGGTAATAGTAATTACTGACACTAAAATCGCTGATACCATAGTGTCAGTAATTATTGATATTTAAGTGAAAAACACGGAAATAGGCGCATTTACACGTCGTTTCTGACACTTTTAGCCTAGTGTCACTAACCTTAGTGTCAGTAAAGGCCTTTTTTCTTGTAGTGTATTCTGCGTCAAAATAAAATTTTGACGCGAAAGCTTGGTCGATGAAGGTATTTAGTGTCAAAAATTGATTTCGACGCTAAAAATATATTGTCAGTGACGAAATAATTTGTCGCTAAAACTAAAAGTACTAATCTTTAACATCGAAATAGGTTTTTGATGTTAAATATCTTCCTCGACCAAGCTTTCGCGTCAAAATTTTAGTTTTACTCAGAAGTCCTTTAATGAAGAAATGTTTCGACGTTAAAGGTGAAAATAATTTTAAAAAAAAATCAGTATAATTAGTTTTAAAAAACCAAAATTGACATTATAAATTAATTTCAAACTAAATTTCATTACAAAAGTAATTAAATTTGTAGAAAACATAAGAATATTATTACAAATTTTTTATAAAAAAATTATTACAAGGATAAATTTTTAATATAAAAAAAAAAATTATAAAATTTATCACAACAAACAAACATAAACCAGTAAAGAAAATGATATAAACTATAATTTTCTATATATTTTCTATGTTTTCTTCATCTTCATTTTCATATTCTTCATCTTCACTTTCATTTGTTTTTCATTTTCTTCACCATCTTCATTTCCACCATTTCTTCATCTTCATATATTCTCCTACAAAAAAAATACAAAAATAAAAAATAAAACATTGAATATTAATATAAAATACAAAAAATGAAATAAAATCTTTAAGGAAAAAGAATAAGAGAGGTAAGAAGAGTAGAAGAGAAAGAAAGTGAGAATATGAAAAATGAAAGAGCAAATGAATATTTATAGGAAAAAATAACCTTTAGGGACGAAATAATTTTTCGTCGCTAAAAGTCTTCAAATAGCGGGAATTATTTCGGCCAAAATTTTGATCTTTAACGTCAAACTTTTTGACTTTTTAGCGTCGAAAATTCGGCGTTAAATGTCAAAAATTTAAATATAATTTTAGAAGACGATAAATTCAAATTTTAGAAGACTGAAAATTCAAAAATTAAATTTTACCCTTTAGCATCGAAATTCAAATTCGACGCTAAAGGTCTAAATGATATTATTTTTTTATTTGAAAAAAACTCCCACCTTCTAATATTATTTTAATTTTTTGACATTTAGCACCGAACATTGACCCTTTAGCGTCGAATTGTAATTTTGACGCTAAATGGTTGCACCTTTAACATCAAAATTCATATTTTAAGGCAAAATGTTGAATCTTTAGCGTCGAAAAATATATTTGACGCTAAAGGATTGAACCTTTAGCGTCGAAATTCATATTTAGCGCTAAAGGGTTGAACCTTTAGCGTCGAAATTAATATTTGACGCTAAAGGGTTGAACCTTTAACGTCGAAATAGTTGTTCGACGCTAAAGATCTACCCTTTAGTGTCGAAATTAAAATTCGACGCTAAAGATCTTCTTTTTATCATCAAAAAACATAACTCTAAAGGTTTAAACGTTTAGCATCGAAATAATTGTTCGACGTTAAAGTTATACCTTTTAGCGTTGAAAATCAAATTCGAAACTAAAGAATTTATTAGCGTCGAAAAAATTTATTATCATTTCAACGCTAAAAATTTAGACGTTAAATATCAATTTTCTTATAATGTTAGGTCTAGCCAAATGACTCAATGAAGATATTGTAAAAATATAAACGTTTACCGTTGAAAGCACTAACTGACCATCCTCGTAAACGCTTGAGAAGGTTGATGGTGTACTCTCTGGTCGCCAACTCATTCAAAATTTTCGTTCTCTCTCTCATTTACCTGCATTCAGCCACCCACTACTAAAAAAGAGTTGGGTTATTTAGTCCTGGTTTTTATCTTACCAACCCTCTATTATTAATATCGATGGTGGTTTTTCAATATGAGAAAGGTTCAAACACAAAGAAATAACATAATAGGTATTGTCCTTAGCCCAAAATATATAATAATGGTTCAAGGGCCTGGAGAAACAGACAGAGTTTGACAGAAGGACCTGACCCTATTATACAAAGGATTTCATTCAAAGTACAGAGCATTTTAGGGATGAAGTGAGTTATCATGCCGACCTGACCTAATGAAGGAATGATGGACTTTGGTTATCAAAGAATTTATTGAGCCCGACCTGATGATGTCTTTGCATGCCGATCCTAACTGGTTGAGAAAGCTGTAGGGAGCTTTGAAAAGTATCATCTGCCTCAGTATACTGACCCGAGGAGTAGAGATAGGATCACAGGCCGACCTATATCTAGGAGTTTGGGATTTTAGAAGGATAATGATGACAAAAGTTGGTCAATGGTTTTCATTGGAGAAAGACTCTGCTAGTTGTTCATAGGATGAAACAATGCTGGAGCAATTGAATCATAGGTTGTCACATTAATAAAAATCTGTAGCGATGGTTAAGAGGTTGTAATGATGGATTTCGGCTGACAGAGGTGGTTGAACCCAGTGGCAGTATAACTGTTTGTTAAGTGGTTGGAAAAAGCAGCATGAGGGCAATGGTTGCCTAGTTACGACGACTGACATCATGAGTTGGTAGAATAGTGGATTTGAGAGCTTATATAAGGGGATTGAAGTCTCAGACATCATGAGTTGGTAGAATAGTGGATTTGGGAGCCTATATAAAGGGATTGAATTCTCAGATTGAAGGGTTAGCAAATTTTACATCTCACAACTTAGAAAGAAGTTGAGAGTTGAAGAGTTGGTGATAGAGAGAGAAAATAGGTCAACACCCGACCACTTGAAAAATTTGTCCCAGACTTGTTTCAAGTCTCGATGTGTTTATTTTTTGTATTCTTGTATTCCTCTCTTGCTTATAGCTCGGGTGGATCTTGACATCGAACAATAATAAAATACACTCCCCTTTCTCTCGTGGTCGTAGGTTGAAGTCATTTTTCGTCGAACTACGTAAATCATTGTCTCTGTGTTTTTTCTTATCTACTTGCTAAATTTACTTTTGGTTCCCTATTAACTAAACAAATTCATTGTTGAATGAGATTTATTCGAGGGGCTAATTTTCATATTACCCTTCGAACGAGAAACAATCGTAAACAATTATTTTTGTCTATTTATTATTTATCTATTAACTTAAATTATCAAAAAGGGACCTAAAAACTAAACTGTTTTATAATTTTTTTTTCAAAACAATACTTAATAAAAGAAAGAGATGTATTTGATAAATTTCTTGTAGCTATTGTTGTTATTTAAGATAAATGGTTGGTGAAATGAAATAAAACAAAATAAGATGAATTTGATTTAAGAAAATTAGTAAAAATTAAAAAAGTGGTGCTTCAACAGTAAATTCTTCTCATCATGCAGCCTCTCAATATTCTCTCCTCTATTTTTATTTTTATTTTTATTTTTTATTTTTTATTTTTTTGTACACGATATTTTTTTTAGTATTATCATACACCACTTTTTTATTTTTAACAAATTCATCCCTTTTTTTTATGGTGAATTATTCGTAAAGAGATTTATTCAAGAATTGTACAATTTTATGCTGGGAAAATCGAAGTTTTTATGTCATTTAAGTTAAATAATGAATAAATAAAAATAGTAATAAAGGGCTGGCGAGATAAAAATCCACGGATAAATATCCTCACTTATAAAAAGAAATCTAGAATTTTTAATCGAGGTTTTTAATTATTTTGGACTTGTCTAAAGACCAATAATAATTCAAGCCAGGAGATCTCGGTAAAACTCTCATGTATTTTTTAAGAGAAAATGATATAACTTGGACAAAACAGACATACACACCCCTTTATTTTTACAAAATGACATCTTGAATTAATTTTGATCATCAAATGGCTGATTTACTAACTTTAACGTGTACAATGACTTTCTTTTAATATAATATTATATATTATATATTTGTATAAATCTAATATGATTATTAAGAGCAAATAAAAGCAACTCAATATATATAATATTCATGAAATAACATAAATTTTTTGACAAATAAAAAAATTAAATTTTATTTAATCTGATGAGGCCCAGGATGCAGCCCATGACGCACAAGGACGAACCACTACTATGCATGTTCCAGAGGGTCCAATCACGAGGTCTCGAGCTAAGAAGATTCAAGAAACAATGCATTGATTCAGACATAGGATCATATTCGACTATTCACGAGCCTCTACTACATTGAGTATGGGCTTGAAGCTGGACGAACCTATGGTGGCGAATCTTATTCAGGCAGTGGAGCATTAAGATGCTCGCAGTTCAGGTGAAATCGTAATTTTAAAATTTTTTAAATTTCCGAATAAATTATTCAATATCTAATATGAATAATTTATTCATATTTTACCTTAACATATTTATTCGATATCAAATAATGACATAAATAGTTAAGAAACATTGCGAAACTTTTACGAAAATATTTTTACGCAAAATGGCATAAAACATATTTTTGACCGAACCGACCACCCAATGCACATGAGGGTTGCCTAGGTCAGCCCCAGCAGTACTAGGGAAGTTCATGGGCTGCCCAAACAGTGACCAATTCATTGTTTGGGCAGTCGTCACCCGGTTGGCTCAAAAAGTCACCTGGTAACGCCGTTTTCACCGTTTTCACTTATTCCAACTCCGAAATAATTTCCGGCAATTGTTCCAATACCCAAAACACATCCAATACATTTATATGACATAATTTTCATCACAATAAACCCGGTTTTTCCAGATCTGATTTTGTAACAAAAAATATCATTTTTCATGCTATAAATCCAATTTTCTCAACATTAATCATATTAATCACAACACCAATCCAAGCCACCACTAATAAAGCACCCAAAAATAATTCCAGGCATTACAAGAGTGGTTATAATACTCTAGAATGACAACATATTATCAAATGATCAAATTGAACAAATATTACAATAATATATTTCAATTCAACTTCACACATGCACCAAGCCTTCAATTCCATCTTCCAAATCAAAAACACCCAAATTTTAAAGAAAAGAAGAAACCCTAGAATCTTTCTAGATAATCAAGAACAAGAAACATGTTTTCTAAGCTTAGGGTTATTGAAGATTACCTTTTAATCTCTTAATTTCCTTAAGCTATTTCTTGATTTTCTTCACTTTTCTTTCTTGAATCATCAAGCAAAATTTGAGAGGTATTTGTAACATGAAGTTTTGGCCAAGGCTTCTTGAATGAAAGAGAAAACAAAATTTTCTAATTTAAAACCAAGCTTGACCGACTTACGGGGCAAAATGGTCATTTTGTCTTGATTAATCTAATTAATAATAATAAGCTTTAATTTGAAAAATCAAATTTGCACTCTTAAAGTTTAATGAAATCATGCCACTTGTTACCAATAATAATCAAACATTTTTCATAACAATTATGAAAATGTATATCATTTAATTATTCAAATATTTAACATTTAAATATCTAAATAATTAATTAATATAATTATTATTATGTATCTATTTTTATTTACATTAAATAACAAATACATATATATTAATGGAATGTGTCAAAGTCTCATTTGACAATAAATTAATATGTATCAAATCAAATTTTGTATCAAATACAAATACACATTAATTATTAATTGACCAAAATTGCCCTAAAGCATGTGTTTTCGTTTAACCGTTTAAACAATTCGAATTAACTCATTTAATTCGATGAAGTATTATGAATAATCTGTATTATTTATAACGTGTTGACCAAGTGCTCAACGAGTACACTTCATATTGTGGGACTCTAAGTTTAGGTTTATCCGCCATGAAATCCAATTTCATGTCCATAATTTACCCACTCATGAATTATGAGGACCACAAATAATCTCGCTAAACTATGCAAGTCGAGGTCATTGCATACGTATAATCCCTCTGTCGCAGACTATCTATATTATACTTGGGATATAGATAAGAACGTCAAATCCTTATGGTATAATACAGTCAACTTTTAAATTTATGATCTTTAAATAACACTCGGAACTTGCTTCCGAAATTATACCAGGCCATGAATTTACTAGATCTCAAACACGTGTAGAATACATATGCCTTGTACACATGACTGACAGATTCTATCTTGATACGTACTGGTTATCATGAGTATCTGTCCACAACCAACGAACATGCAGAGGTCTGATCTAAATAGATCGGTGACATGACTGCCATCAAAGTGTGGATGATAACTCATATATCCACTGTGGTATCTCAAGTCAAAGTACTACTATGCTCGCTCAACTCGAGAAAATTCTTAGTGACGTTGGTGTACCATCTATTAGGAAATCTTCAGTGAGTCGTTCAGTATTTATCAAATAAACACCTACATGTCTATACGAGTCTCCCGAGACTCATGGTTCATTAGGATAAACCATCGGACTAAGTTGCGATATACGATATGTACAGGTCTCAACGGATTTTACTAACCGACCCGTGTTAGTAAATCTTGATCAGGAACTTTATTTAAGGATATACAACTTATAGTGACGCTTCCCAATGTCAATTACAAAATACGTTGTAACTGCGCACTACATTGTAAATCCTAGGATCTTTGTCTAATATACATGTATCACTAATCAGATTTAGTTTTAATCTAATCATAATTAGATATCTAATCGTAATTAGATCGAATATGTATATAAAAGACAAGAGGTGTTACCATTAAATAAGTAATATTATGGAAAATGTATTGTTCGTATTTATAAATCGGACATAAACACGATCCAGATTGGCACATCGAACACCAACCCTAACATAAGATACTTAGGCCTACTTTAGCACATTTATTTATTAGTTATTATTGTTTTATTTAGGGCTTGATATTTGTTTCCATTCAACCCTTTATTTATATTGGCGTATTACTTGGGATTTATTGTTATGTTTGGGAATTAGGTTAAGCGTGCATGGGTTTGCACGTGGGGTTAGCCTAGATTAGTTTTAGGATACATGCTTGTTGGTGTGTCGATAGTTTGGTCTTTTCATAATTTTGAGTTAGAATTTTGGTTAAAACCTCCTTATAAAAGGCTAATTTTGGCTCTGTTTTTTTAGCAACGCGTCTTTTAATTAAAATAAAGTATTTTCATAAATTTTGAGAAATCCTCAACTTGTTCTCACTGGTTTTGGCTTATCAAAGGTTTGTTATTCCTTTATGGCGCTCCTATCAGCACTCTAGGTTTCTATCGCATGTTCTTTAGAGGTTTAGAGTTTCAACCAGAACAGTCTTAACTTTCTTGGGAATGATCTCAATCTCGTGTGGTTTGTTTGACTTGTTTCAAATAGGTTGTCATCATAATCATTGTCAATTGAGGGGATAAAGGTCATTATATAGATTAAAATTAGTCAAGTAATTAAATTACTGTTCAAAATGAAATATAGGGGTCAAGATTCTTTTTTTTTTCCCCAAATTAAGGGAGTGTAATGTCCGTTTTATTAAAATTTAGGTTTGTAGATATCCTATTCCTTTTTTTAACAATTAAAAAAAAAAACAAAAAACAAAAGAGAGAGAGAGATAGATATTGATAGAAATGAGAGGTTTTAGTTGAAACTGATGGTAAAAATTAAAATAACTAGTATCAAGTGAGTCACTGAAATATGAGGGAGGATTTAATCATTTTGGTGAATCTTCATCAAAGTCCTTGAGACATTTCAAAATTGATAATGAGAGATAGAGATTTTGTGTTTTTTACAAGATTTGGAGATTTGAATAGATAAAAATAATATTAGAGTATTTATTACAATGATAGTCATGAGAATCAAGAAAAATTCGGAAAAAAAAAATGAAGTATTTGTTTTTCCGTAGTTTACATTTTGGAAGTTAGTAATCCTAGTCTATAAGTGCAATAGTTGAAGAAATTCATAAAATTGAGGAAAATTTTGATTGGAAAAGGTTTGGTTAATTAGGTCACATGGAGATTACCTTAAGCATTATTTTATTTTAATCAAATATATATTGAGGATAATTATGTTTTGGGATAAACCGAGTTTGAGCATCGTCATAGACTCATAATGAGTGGTGTTTATATTATATTTATTTTATTTTTATCACTTAATTTTAGTACTTTACCTTTATTTGTATCTTGATATTTTTCTCTATGATATGATAAATGATTGACAATCAAATGCATGAAAATGAGTTGGATGATGTTAAAGCATAGAAATGATGATTGATTGAAAGTTTGGAACCAAAAAAAAAAAAAAAAAGGCAGTACAAATTTATTTATAAAATATGATTAAAAGGCTTATATGTATTATGGTCACGAATATGGTACCTAGGGCATCTATTATCCTTAGGTACAAACATGTTACTTTGACCATTGAACAAATAATTTAAACTATTAAATATGTAAACTCTACCAATAAACATGAAATTCTTTTCATATTTTCAAAAGTTTCATATTTTTAAAAGAGATGGTATATTAATAGTTTAAGTTGCATGTTTAATAGTCAAAGTAGCATGTTTGTACCCAATGGTATTTGATACCTTTAGGGGTATCTGTTTGTGCAGTAGAACTCTGCAACCAATAGAATTAAAAAAAGAATATAGAAGATGGTAAAAAAATATTATGTTATTGCTTGAATCTTAAAAGATTAATCCATTGCTCTCGGGTTTCTTGTACTATTTGTTGAGTTCTAATATAGGTCCCAAGAATCATGAAATCAAGCAAGAAAACACATGAATACATCAAGGAGTAAGGCGGAATTCATACTCACATTGATGGGTTTTGATGAAATGAAGAATACAAGCCTTCAAGCTCCCTCCATAAGCTCGCCCAAGGCTTCTCCTTGCTATGGACTGCTCGGTTTTGGCGGTGGTGGTCTCCTCCATGATCGGCCATTGATGACTCCATGGAAGCTCAAAGCTTCAAGCTCCAAAAATAAATCCAAGCTCATGAAGACACTTCCCTATCACCTATGTATCACTCAAGGTGTGCTAGCACATCATCTTCTTCCTTGCTTCTCATAGATTCGGCCATCACAAAAAATGAGAGAAGAAATTTGGCTCCAAGCCGTGAGGAAGAGAAGAAGAAAAGAGAGGGAAAAAGGTTTCAACAAAAACGTAAAAAGGGGAGAGAGAGTGAAAAAGTGTAATAAGGTTTATATTTAATTTCCAAAATTAAGTAAAACCATTTACCACTTTTATTTCTAATAATCAATTCCTTTTACTTTTCAAAAAAGCAAAAGTCAAAAAGCAAAAGTGCTTTTCAATCAACTATCACTATTCACATCAAGTCACTTTATTAAAGTGACAACATGTCATGTCACATCACTCAAAGTAACAAGTGATTTGACAATTGATGTGACTAGCGATTTGACGCTTGATGTGACTTGCGTGCCACGTTCGAATTCGAAATGCGAATGCGCTCGCAATCACTCTCGGGCTCGGGTTCGCTAATTCCAAATTAACGAATTTTCCGTCGCGTCGTAATTAAATGATTACGCCTAGCGAAATCACTATTCACGTCGCTAACGAATTAATTCAAAATTAATTCGTTCGCCCGAATTAAAATCTAATTTTAATTCCGCGTCGAAATCTAATTTCGTATAATATATCGAATATATTATTTTACCGATTAATTCCAAATTAATCGTTCTCTCTCTTTAAACGATATTTTATCCCAGATAAAATATCTCCGTAATTAATCCAAAATTAATTTTCTCTCTCATCGAATTAATCCCAGATTAATTTTCTCTCTCTTCCAATTAATCCCAGATTAATTAAAGTGTGAGTCATAGGTCATCGGTGAATCTTCAGGAAGCGACCCATGAGATCCCCGGATATGTTGGCAGTAAATACGGTCGTCGGACTATCCGAACACGTAAGTACCTCGTACTACGTTTATACCGATTTACAAGACAAGGTTGGCTTCTAGCAAAGCGCCATGCCTACCCAATTCTCCAGAAATATTCTTACAGGAATATATAGATCTGTATCAAGCGTAGTATACCGTAGTATTGTGTATATCGGCCCAGTATCAGATAGTCACGTGCTAGGGCTGGGGCTGGATAAGTGTCTGCCCCGTCCGAAGCACATGTCGGATGTCTGGTAACTAGTCTCTATAATCAGATATTCATGACCTGGTCATAATATCATGATTGGATGCGCATCACTCAAGAGCACTAGTACCGTATCCTGCGTGACATCATCTCCACTATGACTGAAGTGATACTTCCGTCTTGACATCACACCCAATACACTACGACTCTCTGATAAACCCAGAAGTGGTGTACGCAGAATCGGTTAAAGCCCTGTACCACCAAGACCAAAGTCTACCGATTATCGTAAGTATTAGCGGTGCAAGTCTCAGGTTAAGACCAAATACATCTACCCTGATGTCGGACTCCCATAGACACATAGTCATAATACCAATGGGATTCTGAGGGGTCTATCCAGAGCGAAGCTGTTTCCCGTACCATCGGTGAAACACAACCTCCTATCGCACTTGCATAAGTATCCAATACTTAAATATATGAGAACTATGCCGTTGTGCCCTCACAACGCGCACAAGTGCAATACTAGCCTATTCCGCATTATCGATGTCCTGTCTCGATAATACTATGACTAGGGATATTTAATGATTTATCCTACGTGGACTGATACTGTCTCATATCATTCTCCGTCCAGGAACAAATCATAGGGACCTCTCATCATTTATATATCTAAGGTGATCTAATCACAAATGATAAGAGTGCAATCTCCTTTGTCACATAGTTAATTTGTACAACAACACCATGATCTGTACAAATAGTGACGCTATGGGTCATATTATCCAACAATCTCCCACTTGGCACATAGCCAGTCACTCAAGTGTCCTACACCCGAACTATGTACGGTTGGCTCAAACTGCTGAGAAATGCTTTCGTCAGCGGATTTGCATGATTATCATCTTGATGCGATTTATTCGATCATCACATCGCCACGATATATGATCCGAATGAATCAGATAAGTATCTAAGTATGTATCTGGATCGTTGATGAGACCATTAATTCTTTAGCCTGTGCTGACGCCTAGCTCAGCTGCTAACAGAACTATATCTAATCTAATTAGATTTGTATCGACCCAAATGACTTCTATTGCTGCTTCAGCTGCAGCAACAACCCGCATTTGTTGTTTATTCGGTAACAGTATCTTGCTCGGAAGATTTCCAGCTCACTGTTCTGTTATTCAAACTATATAGTACCATTTGCGACTTTTAGTCGTCTTTATCAGTTATAGGAAACTTGCTACAGTGATCCCAGTCACTTCAAGTTCTCCTTCTCCATAGACTAAGACAGCATCCTTAGTTCTCTAAGATACTAATGGATGTTTTTAACATTAATCCAGTGACTATCACTCGGATTGCCCTGTTTGTGAATTCATATGCTCAAAGAGTATGATACACCAGGTGTTGTACATTTTTCAATGTACGGTTTCTAGGAGAGTATTTCGAAAGCTAAGCTTTCGCCGATATTTATTTTATGGGAATATCATTTCCAAGAAATGACGTATTATCATTATTTTATAGGACAGCCACTGTCAGTGCGCTCCCACTAACCTTCTTATATATACACGAGAATTATTTTCGTTTTGAATTAAATCATACATCATTATGATTATATCAAAACGATAATTCCAAGAACCTAATGCTTGCTTCAATCCAATCATGGATCGAATAATCTGCATTATCCAAATGGATTTACCGTGGCAACAGGTAAAAAGTTGAATCGTAATCAACACAATGTTGATAACGATACCTTTCCGTTAAAGCCTAGCTTTATACGTTGGTATGTTGCCATCCATGTATGTCTTCCTAGAAGACATATAGTACCAATAGGCACAATGTCTTGTGGTACATCAACTAGTATCCAAACTGGTTGATATACATGGAATCAATTTCGGATTACATGACACTTTGCCATAATTAGGGAGTTGATACCTTGTATCACTTCCTCATACGTAGTCAGTTAGTATTCCTCAATAAGATAGACATCTTTATGAGGTGCGATCAGAAACCCATACCCCAGGTTGTTTTCTGACTCTTTATCCTACCTACGTGGTTCTTGTGTATTCAAAGATTAATGGTAATAGTTTCATCCTTGATGAACTATTCATGTTCCATTAAGATTCGGTGCCTTGAATAGTATTACTCTGATTTTCATCGAGTTATACTATCCTCCCACTTATCACTGCATATCGGTATTCCTCTCAGGAAAACCGCATGGTGAACAACAATCTAATTGTTCTCTCGTGAGGTGTATAAGTACAATACTTATGGTATCCCTAGGATGACCTACATTTGGCACTTATCCTATTTGGGTTTTAGTTTGGTATCATCCAAACATATGCCTAGCATACCCAAATTATCAGGAATGAGAAACCCGGTTTCTTTCCCGTTCATATCTAATATGATATCTGTCATACAGATTATTATGGAACCTTATTCAAAATAAGTTCTTGCACTGTTTAAAGCTTATCCGTTGAAGCAAATGGTAGCTCAGAGCGACTCGTGATTAACCTTATCATGTCTAACAAAATTCGATTAATCCGTTCGGACACACCGTCAAACTGACGTGTTCCGAGAGGAGTCGTCATTTGAAAGAATACTATACTCTTTCATGTATACTAGAAACTTATTGCTTAAGTATTTTTCATTACGGTCTTACCAGACGGTTCAATACTCTAGCCGATCTGTTTGTCTATTTCGTGTCGAAACTGTGAAAGTTTCCGATTTGTGTTCTTCAAAAGAAACACATAACCATACGCGATGCCACATCCGTAAAGGTCACGAAATATTCATATCCATATCTAGCCTAGCTAGACATGGGCCCACTTACTTCACTATGAAGTAGGGCTAACAGATCGGTGGCATTTACACTTTTACCAAGTAAATAGTGTTTTAGGCACTTTGCCCAATAAACTAGATTAGTAGACTTTATTTGAACAGAATCAAATCAGTCCTAGTACCCGCTCTTCAAAAGTGCGGATATACGATTCTTGTTTAGTAGTGTCCCTGACAACTATGCCACAATTAAGTTTCTTAACTGATCAAATCAATTTGAGCTATTTATTTGTCATGTTATATAATTGAGATATTATTTATATTCAAAATATAAATTCTGTTATTCACATCTAATGTGTTTATCTCAATATCATCTTTATTTAATAAAACACTTTAGTGTTCTAGAATATAAAGGTACACCCGCAGCGGGTTATACGCGATATCGAGATAATGTTTCTAGTCAAACTAGCTACATTATAACAGTTTCTAAATTTAAGTACTAACCCAAAGGTAGTTCCTAAATTCAGGTATTTACGGTTAAAACAGCGACTTTCGTCCCGTTTTCAATTCGCAGATAAATCTCAATTGAAGTCAGTATCCTGTTCAAAACAGATTCTGAACATCAATATATATATTTTATGTACCACACTAAGTATCTAAAATCTAATTTTAATACTAGTTGTGAACATATTTATGACAAACATAATGGATTAAGCACTTAAGTTATCATTACATGATCTTCCAAAGATTATGCTCTACTATTTGCTTAACTCCGGGCTTAGGCATAATACGTTATTTTATCAAATAAAATAACTTATTATTTTTCCAGGACCATCCTGAAATTTATTCCCAATTTGAAAATTAAAGTCGTTTAAATACATTTTCACCTAGGATTATGTCTTAAACACTAATCTTTCATTTTTCTATCTTGATTCTAATAGTCCAACTATTTAATCAACGATTTGTGGTACTATTTATTATAATGATTATAATAGTCCAACTATATAATCAAATATAATCTAAATTAATTAACCTCAATTACATTGATTACTATAGTCCAACTATAAAATCAACTGTAAACTGAAATTAATTAATTCAAATATATTGATTAATATAATCCAATTATATATAATCAAATATAATACAGTCCAACTGTTTATTAAAACAACAATTTAAATATTAGTCCAACTAACATTTAATCTAACGACGAAATAATTTGAATGAGCGCGTATGGCGAGTAATTGAACGAGTATTGCAAATTCAATTCTTGCCTCCCACTATTTTTCGGCGAGCCTCTAACCCTCTGTCGAGTACTCGGGAAACCATGTTTCCTAGTGGGCTAGGATCCCGTTAAATATCACACAATCTTGACTTTGGCCAACAAATTGTATGATAATTAACTAGGTATATCTCAAAAATCAATTGGATCCCATCCAATTCCTAGATCCAGTAGGCGGATATCCAAATCCTAAACATATATCTTATATATGCCAATACATCCAATGTATTACCTAACCTTTTTCCTCTGGATCAACTAAGCCTTGGCTTTGGCACAACAAACTTAGTGATCCCAGTCAAGTGTGACCCATTGACCATGGAAAGCTTCGTAATCAATGTCGATGGACAAGAAGTGGTCTTGACTTTGGCCAACAAACCACAACTTGGACAAGACACCGATATGGAACAAAGCCTTCGTGATTCAAACACATCTTCGACGGACAAAGGGCTTGACTTTGGCCAACAACCCAATGCCAATCTCGGATCTTGAGTAAGAATCACTCAATGGAAGGAAAGACACTTGATATTAAGCGAGGGTTTTTCACGTGCAATTGGCTACCAATTTATTATCTTTGTTAAGGTCCCATCTTCATACACCCTTAAACATGCATTCTAAACACATAATAAAGCGCATATGAAATAAATAATAATGATATGCGGATGGATACTTTACATTGATCCTAGATCAAATCTCTCATTTTCTCTCTCCAAAGCTAGCACATGTATTTACTTCTACCCGTTACACTACACTTCTAAAGAAACCTCATTTACATTGAGGGGAATAGGTGAGAAGAGAATACAAAGAGTATAGAGGTGATAAGGCTGGACACGCAGGTCCAATTAATAAATCAAATTTATTACAACAATTTCCAAAATTGCCCCACCCGACTAATATCCATCCGATATACATTATTCATGCATCGCAACCATGTATTCATACAAGCATGTTATCAATCAATCTAATCCAATTAATTAATCTAATAATTAGTGATCATCCAATGTTCAAACAACGATTTGATTTTTGCTCGAGTCAAACTCGTTTTGCGAATAAGTACTCAAAGTACGAATTCTCGAATTAAATTAAACTACACAATTAAATCCAATTTAATGCGCATTTAATTCTAATTCACTATTCAATTCCAAATTGAATATTACACTTTATTAACGAACCTTTACGACTTAAATTCCAAATTCAATCGTTTTGGGTCTCAAAGCCCAATTAACGTCCAACGTTTATTTAATTAAAGTCCAATGGGCTTTTAATTAATTTCTTAAGCGTGGACTTTTGGTCAACTCGGGTCAAACCGATAACCAAAGTCCAATCCAGGAGTTACCCCATAAGCCTTTAAATTAATTTTGGCCCATTAGGCCCAATTAAATAATTAAGGTCCATTAAGTCATAATTGGACTTTATGGATGCTGTTTTGGGCCCAATTGGATCCAACCAAATTGGCCCAAACCTAACTTGGTACAACCAAGCCCAAAAGCCCAATTAAAACCTTAAGGCCCAATTTCCAAAATAAGCCCAATTAATTAACTTATAAAATTCCAAATTCCATAATTAATTAACCTAAGTGTAATACACAATTAATTATCCAATTAACATTTCTAAAACATCAATTAGCCTAATTAATCATGCACTTTAACATTAAATAGTGTCCAACACAATTTATTAAAATCAAACCCAATTTACATGCTTTTGTTCTCGGTAATTAGGGGTTTTTCAATCCGATTCGGTTTCAATCCAATTGAATCCACAATCATCATTCCCAAATCAATTAAATTCATCCAATGAATCAAAATACAAAAAACACAATGAATTTCATATTCAATTGAATTCGGCCAAGCCACTTTAAAAGGGAAAAATTGTTCCAAATCAAAATTCAATCCAATTGAACTTCAAAACAACATTACCCAATTGTTTTAAGTCATCCAATGATCAAACAAACAAAATTACCAAGAAATTTAGGGTTCTTTAATTTTGGCCATCATAAGCAATTTGGGGAAATTTGTTCCAAACACAATTTCAACAAATTGATCCAATCAATCTTAAATTAAACATACTTTAAGCATTCTCATTCATCCAATTTCATAAAATATGCTCAAAATAAAGTTTACCCAAATTTATCACTTTATGCCAACATAAAAAATTGGGGAAATTTGTTCCAAACACAATTTCTTCAAATTGATCCAATCAATCATTAATTCAACAACATTTAAGCATACTTAATCAATCAATTTAATCAAATCATGCTTCAATTGATTTTACCCAATTTGTCATGCCCAAAATTTGGGGAAAATTGAATCCAATCCAATTTCATGAAATTGATCATGCACAACTTCAATTCATCAACATACAAGCATACTTAATCATCCAATTTAACCAAATCATGCTTCAATTGATTATCCTCAATTTTAACCCTAACTTTTTCATGCTTGATAATAGCTCAAGATACCATTGTTGAGTTCTAATATAGGTCCCAAGAATCATGAAATCAAGCAAGAAAACACATGAATACATCAAGGAGTAAGGCGGAATTCATACTCACATTGATGGGTTTTGATGAAATGAAGAATACAAGCCTTCAAGCTCCCTCCATAAGCTCGCCCAAGGCTTCTCCTTGCTATGGACTGCTCGGTTTTGGTGGTGGTGGTCTCCTCCATGATCGGCCAATGATGACTCCATGGAAGCTCAAAGCTTCAAGCTCCAAAAATAAATCCAAGCTCATGAAGACACTTCCCTATCACCTATGTATCACTCAAGGTGCGCTAGCACATCATCTTCTTCCTTGCTTCTCATAGATTCGGCCATCACCAAAAATGAGAGAAGAAATTTGGCTCAAAGCCGTGAGGAAGAGAAGAAGAAAAGAGAGGGAAAAAGGTTTCAACAAAAACGTAAAAAGGGGAGAGAGAGTGAAAAAGTGTAATAAGGTTTATATTTAATTTCCAAAATTAATTAAAACCATTTACCACTTTTATTTATAATAATCAATTCCTTTTACTTTTCAAAAAGCAAAAGTCAAAAAGCAAAAGTGCTTTTCAATCAACTATCACTATTCACATCAAGTCACTTTATTAAAGTGACAACATGTCATGTCACATCACTCAAAGTAACAAGTGATTTGACATTGATGCGACTAGCGATTTGACTCTTGATGTGACTTGCGTGCCGCGTTCGAATTCGAAATGCGAATGCGCTCGCAATCACTCTCGGGCTCGGGTTCGCTAATTCCAAATTAACGAATTTTCCGTCGCGTCGTAATTAAATGATTACGCCTAGCGAAATCACTATTCACGTCGCTAACGAATTAATTCAAAATTAATTCGTTCGCCCGAATTAAAATCTAATTTTAATTCCGCGTCGAAATCTAATTTCGTATAATATATCGAATATATTATTTTACCGATTAATTCCAAATTAATCGTTCTCTCTCTTTAAACGATATTTTATCCCAGATAAAATATCTCCGTAATTAATCCAATTAATTTTCTCTCTCATCGAATTAATCCCAGATTAATTTTCTCTCTCTTCCAATTAATCCCAGATTAATAAAGTGCGAGTCATACGTCATCGGTGAATCTTCAGGAAGCGACCCATGAGATCCCCGGATATGTTGGCAGTAAATACGGTCGTCGGACTATCCGAACACGTAAATACCTCGTACTACGTTTATACCGATTTACAAGACAAGATTAGCTTCTAGCAAAGCGCCATGCCTACCCAATTCTCCAGAAATATTCTTACAGGAATATATAGATCTGTATCAAGCGTAGTATACCGTAGTATTGTGTATATCGGCCCAGTATCAGATAGTCACGTGCTAGGGCTGGGGCTGGATAAGTGTCTGCCCCGTCCGAAGCACATGTCGGATGTCTGGTAACTAGTCTCTATAATCAGATATTCATGACCTGGTCATAATATCATGATTGGATGCGCATCACTCAAGAGCACTAGTACCGTATCCTGCGTGACATCATCTCCACTATGACTGAAGTGATACTTCCGTCTTGACATCACACCTAATACACTAAGACTCTCTGATAAACCCAGAAGTGGTGTACGCAGAACCGGTTAAAGCCCTGTACCACCAAGACCAAAGTCTACCGATTATCGTAAGTATTAGCGGTGCAAGTCTCAGGTTAAGACCAAATACACCTACCCTGATGTCGGACTCCCATAGACACATAGTCATAATACCAATGGGATTCCGAGGGGTCTATCCAGAGCGAAGCTGTTTCCCGTACCATCGGTGAAACACAACCTCCTATCGCACTTGCATAAGTATCCAATACTTAAATATATGAGAACTATGCCGTTGTGCCCTCACAACGCGCACAAGTGCAATACTAGCCTATTCCGCATTATCGATGTCCTGTCTCGATAATACTACAACTAGGGATATTTAATGATTTATCCTACGTGGACTGATACTGTCTCTTATCATTCTCCGTCCAGGAACAAATCATAGGGACCTCTCATCATTTATATATCTAAGGTGATCTAATCACAAATGATAAGAGTGCAATCTCCTTTGTCACATAGTCAATTTGTACAACAACACCATGATCTGTACAAATAGTGATGCTATGGGTCATATTATCCAACACTATTTATAATATATCATTACAAGAAAAATTAACTAGCAGTGGTTACATTCCATTCATGTTTCCCACTAACTAGCTCACTCCCTAAAATCTCGAAACTTCTCTATTCTAGAAGATCACCCAACTTAAATAAATGAAAAGTAATTAATTGGCTGTCAAATTCCTTGTTTAGAAGATTCATGTCATCAAAGATCAGATATCTCGGGCTTA
The DNA here is from genome assembly GCA_019454045.1 of Zanthoxylum bungeanum. NCBI lineage: Eukaryota > Viridiplantae > Streptophyta > Magnoliopsida > Sapindales > Rutaceae > Zanthoxylum > Zanthoxylum bungeanum. Next base: position 473,168 of record SKCR01026713.1, read on the forward strand.
ATCCTCGCATGGTCTTTTCTTGCCTTTTCGGATGAGGGTCTGAGGCGGAGACTCTGCCAAAGAGTCTTGAATCCAGGTTCTAAAAAGAGGTTCGGCTTCAGACCCTGAAATAAGCTTCTAGATCATACCCTAAAGACGGGCCTTCGAAACTAGACTCTGGTATGAGGTCCTGTAATCAAACTTTAAGGAGATACTGAGATCAGATCCTGAAGTTATCTCTAGATCATTTTTGGTGTGTGTTTGGCCATATGTCATAAGCCAAATTTATCCTCAAACAGTTTCCCATTTTGTTCGAATTATTTTGAAGAAATGGTAGGAACAAATAAATTTAAAGTTGGGCCTCTAGTAAGCTTTTTGGTGCCATGGGCTTATTCCTTATTTCATTGGGATCTCAATAGTCGTATCACATAAATATCTATTTGACAGTCTTTGCCAACTGCATTAGTTCAAAGTTTCAAATTCTGAACCCTTTCACTCATTTATCTTGCGAAAACATTTTTGTGTGATACTCTCTCTTCCAAATCCAAGCTCATTACTCTTCTACTACCATGCCCTATTCGTCTTGTTCCAACGACAAGATTCAACGCTTGGGGGAGGACACTAACGTTTCTCAAGACGTCTACTTATTGTTAGTGTTCCTAGAACATGCCAAGATCGTTTAAGAGTGATTTGTGTGTGAATAAATCAAAGGGAGTTGTGGAATACTCACATTGATCAGATTTAGGATTTCAAAAATTCCTTCTTTGTTGGATGTGTTGGAAGCTTCGGAGCTTGAAATCGAGTTCCATACTCTCGGGTGAGTCTCCCTATCATCTTCCTTTGACTCCTTAAAGTGCTAGCTTGATGAATTTTTGCCACAAAAATTCAAGAAAAAATGAGATGGGTCACGGTTTTTGGAGGTAGAAGAGAGAGGAATAATGACTTTTTTTGCTTCCAAAGTTTGACTAAGTTTAAATATATTAAGTTGAGTGTTGTAATAGGTTTGAGTGAATTAAAAGCAATCCAATCCTTTTTTCAACTAATACCAAATTCCATCACATGTCAAACATGTTGATGTAAGTTGGTGGGCCCCACTTGAATTCAAAATTTAAGTCGGACAATCCAACACGCAACTTCGCTCGGGCCTGAGTTCGTTTAATTCCGAATTAAACGAATTGCCGTTGCGATTTAATTAAATCCAATATTATTAAATAATAATGCATCGTAATATTATTACGTAAGTCGCTTATGAATTAATTCTAAATTAATTCATTTTCTTGAATTAAAATCCAATTTTAATTCCGTATTGAAAACTAATTTAAATTAATTTATCTAATATATTATTTTACCCCAATTAAATAAATTAAATAGTAAAATATAATTTCACTATTAAATTTACTTTACCGATTAATTCTAAATTAATCGTGTTCTCTTTTCTCAACGAATTTAATCCCAGATAAATTCTCGACACAATTAATCCCAGATTAATTCTTTCTCTTTTAATTAATCCCAGATTAATTTATTGTCGTAATTAATCCCAAATTAATTTTCTCCCTCATAATTAATCCCAGATTAATTCTGTTCGAGTCAAACATCATCGGTGAATCTTTGGGAGGTGACCCAAGAGATCCATGGATATGTTGGCAGTAAATACGGTCATCGGACTATCCGAATATGTGCATACCCGGTACCACATTCTCACCGATTTACAAGACATGGTTGGCTTCTAGCAAAGCACCGTGCCTACCCAATTCTCCAGAAATATTCTTTTCAAGAATATGTAATTGTGGACACGGTCACAGAAGTGGACGACACTGTCCGGCCTCGCGGCCCGGTCGGGAGTACGGAATAGCCCGCGGGGGACTAAACCGGAGAAATAAAATGGAGTCACCACCTAGTGTGAACTGGGAAATGATTTAAGGCCGCACTCACCCCTCGTAAGGGAATACCTCAAACCGTTGGGTTCGGAACGATCCCTTACTTATGCCAATTGTAATAAATTTATTAATGTGATAGTATAACCAAGTCTTATGCAACACATGCAAGATAATGTAATCAACACACAAGATTGCACACTTATTATCGTGAATAAAAAATGAAGACAAAATACATAATTCATAAGTGTATTAAACGATGAAGCGCAATAGTGTAACTAATAACAACTATAAAGGCATTAATAACAAAAGCGAGCACACAATCTCATGAACATATCAAATAGATAAATGTGGAAATAAATAATAACTATAAAAGCATAGATATTAAATAGAGATAATTAAGTTCCTAATGTAAAAGAAATAACTAAAGAGACAAGCATGCATGGAAGTAATCGTGAAGTGATGCGACACAGAAAATAGATGAGTAACGCGGATAAAAGAAAAGAGATGCGACCTAGAGACTTGGCCGACATCTATATGGGACCTTGTATGCTCGATTGAACGTATTTCACATCCAACCAAGCATTTCTCATCCAGCGCGGCAAAATATCATGGTAAAAAGTAGTCTTTTAGGCTTTTTCTCCCTCAAATGGATGACCTTTAAACCGACGTAATAAGCCCATGCGCATCACATAAATAAATAAAGCTATAACTAACAGAAAGTAAATGACATAAGAATAAAAGAGATGCGACCAAGGTCGACATCTATATGGGACCTCGCATGCCCGACTGAACATATTTCACATTCAATCGAACATACCTCGTCCGGCGTGACAAAACATCGTGGTAAAGGTAGTCTTTGGGTTTTTATCCCTCAAACGGAGGACCTTTAATCCAACGGGATTTTCCCATGCGCATTACAATACATGATTAAACAAATAAATGATATGCGGAAAGTAAATGATGGAATAATGAAAAAGGTGCGGCAAAATATTATGGTAAAGGTAGCATTTTAGGCTTTTTCTCCCTCAAATAGAGGACCTTTAAACTGACGTAATAAGCCCATGTGCATCACATAAATAAATAAACAAGGCAATGTCATGCGGGAAATGAATAACGGAATAATAAAATACCAACAATGAATGAACGCAAAATTAAACAACTAAATGAAACACGTGCTTGGAAGTTTCTCAAGCGGTACGTGGAGTTGTATCCCAAGTACATACCGCACTACCGTCCATTCGGATTCGGCTACGGAATTTATGTATGGGTTTCCATCCGATATACCGCGAGAGATAGCACAAAATCATTCATCCAATAACAGTAATATACATGAACCATCAAGATACACGCGAAGAACTAATAATAAACAACCGAAAAAAGATGAACGAAAGTAAACAAATGGTGCCCTCAGGTATTACCTTTTAAGACGCTTCTTGGAAGTGCGTTACGTCATCGTCGGAAGGGTTAATGCTCCATAACTTTTCCGGTTCACTGGTTCAATATTTTCCTTCGTGTTTCGCTATTTTGGGGTTGTTTTGGGGAATGTTTTGGACTATTTTAGGGTCGGTTTTTGTAGTTATTTTGCTGCTGTTTTGGGGTTGGTTCAGGGACTGTTTTGGACTGTTTTAGGGTCATTTTTGTGGTTATTTTGCTGCTATTTGGGTTGGTTCGGGGACTGTTTTGGACTGTTTTTTGGGATGATTTTGCACTTTTTTATTGTTCGGTGGAGAGATATTTGTTCACGACAATCGGTGGAGGGCCTAGGGTTTTTTGTTTATTGTGTTTTGTTGGTTTGTGTCGGTGGAGAGGGTGTGGGATTGTTTGGCCGTGTGTGCCTTTTGGTGAGTGAGCAGCTGTTTACGTGGGTTGGCTGAGTGTGTGAGAGAGAGTAAGAGAAGAGATAAGGTTAGGGTTTGTCGGTTAACATTGAAGGCAGTTTCGTGGTTGTTGAAGGGTTATTTGGTTAATGAGCAGTGGCTGCTTTGCGTGTGTTCCACCTGAGGAATAGGGACGTGTGTTTTGTGTGTTGGAGTGGTGTGTCTTATTCACGATTTAAGGGATGCCTCTTGGTTTTGGGTTTTGTTGTGTTTATAGGGAGAGGGAGAGAGACGGTTAGGCGTGAAGGGATAGTCTAGGGTTTTGTCATTGTTTATATAGAGAGAGTTAATGAGCGAGAGAGGAGGCGTGAGTGGTGTGTTTTTTTATCCCATTTTTTTCTTGTTGGTTCCGGCTTTTTGGGTTTATTTCTTTTGTTTGCCGTGAATGAGAAAGTCCAAGGAAAGCTTTTGGGTTTGATTTTTGTCATGTTTTTATAATGGTGTATTAGGGTTTCCTTATGCATGGGTTTTCAAGAAGGAAATGAATCAAGTAATAAAGGGATACATTAAGTTATTAAGGGAAATAAATTATGTAATTTTGGTGTGGGTATATTTAATCAAATTATTTAGGAAAGAATTTGTGTATTTTTGGTGGGGAATATCTTTGATTTGGTGAGTGATTTATTTAAATTAGGAATGGATTTATTTAATTTTAATTGGATTTGACGTAATTTAATTTGATTTGATTTAATTTGTGACATGTGTTTTAAATGTTTTAATAATTTTTGGATTGGACTTGGGCAAAATGGGCTTTGGATGGGTGCGGGGGTTTTGGGCCGAGGCTTAATATTTTAAAACAGAGATTAATCGGGCGAACCCGAGGCAAATTAGCGAGTTAAATTTGTTGATGCATTTATTTTTAAATTTTTCCCTTCCGACGTCCGTTTCCCGTGACTTCCGCAACTTATCGGGTAGTGCCTCCATACGAGTCTCATCATTGGGCTTTCATGTAAAAAATGCAAGTATCTACAGTCGCCCCCACTTTGATGGGACTTGTACAGTGTGTGACAGTGACAATCCTATCAAAGTCATGCATGTATTTTTTTACTGACCTGGCTCGCCAGTTGTTGCCGAACTTACCGGTTGTTCTGAGATGCTTTAAACTGAGTTGATGTCGACAAGGTGCTTGACCCCTAGTTCATTCCCGAACCGTTACTTGAGTTGAGATTGATGGTGAGGCGCTGTGACCTCTGGGTCTTATTCCCGAACCACAAAGTGGGTCTTGTTCCCGAATTGAATTGTGGGTCTTGTTCTCGAATTGAATTATGGGTCTTGTTCCCGATTTGAGTTATGGGTCTTGTTCCCGAATTGAGTTGTGGGTCTTATTCCCGAATTGAGTTATGGGTCTTGTTCCTGATTTGAGTTGAGGGTCTTGTTCCCAATTTGAGTTGAGGGTCTTGTTCCCAATTTGAGTTGTGGGTCTTGTTCCTGATTTGAGTTGAGGGTCGTGTTCCCAATTTGAGTTGAGGATCTTGTTCCCGATTTGAGTTGAGGGTTTTGTTCCCAATTTGAGTTGAGGGTCTTGTTCCCGATTTAAGTTGAGGATCTTGTTTCCAATTTGAGTTGTGGGTCTTGTTCCCGAATTGAATTGTGGATCTTGTTCCCAAATTGAGTTTTGGGTCTTGTTCCCAAATTGAGTTATGGGTCTTGTTCCTAATTTGAGTTGTGGGTCTTGTTCTCGAATTGAGTTGTGGGTCTTGTTCCCGAACTGAGTTATGGGTCTTATTCCCGAATAGTGTTGTGGGTCTTGTTCCCGAATTGAGTTGTGGGTCTTGTTCCCGAATAGAGTTGTTTTTGCCGCTTTTCTTCAAAACCTGCGAATAAAAACAAGATAAAAATTGCGTGCATGTGACGTGTATGCATGTATACATGGATGTGTTTCCTATTCTGATGGGTTATGACTTCCTTGTGCTCCTTGGTGCCATTTGCCTACAAATGTCTTTGGTCGCCCCCGGCATGCTTACAGTTTCCTTTTGCCAGTTCTCTTCTGGTGATTGCTCGGTTTTCTTTGGTCTCATAACTCAAGATTCCATTATGTCCCATATTCATGAGGTGGTAGACTGGTCGCCCCCAGACTCGATTTATCTTTTTGTTCTTCGTTGCTTGCACTCGGCCAAAATGGATCATTTGATGCAGTGTTCCGTATTGTCATATCCAATTACTCTCTTTTACCAGATAGTCCCAATAGTTGTACATATTGTTGCTCTCAAATGATGCTCAGTGTCGAAACCAGAGAGCCTTCAAAGTACTCGAGGCAACTCAAATCCGACCGTTTGAATAAATGATCTAAACCAGACTCAAAGTGTGTGTGTTCTAAGGTTCTTTTATAGCTTGATCATTGGGTAAGCTAACTCAATGATTTTGTTTCAAAGAATGGGATCGAGGGGTCAAACCAACCTAAATGTCTTGATCATGCTCTGCAATTACTTCTCCATATTCAATGTGATATGATTTTCTTTTTCTTTTCTTTCGTCTTTTTTTTTCGTATCCCTTTTTTTCTTTTTTTTTACACACCTACCCTTTAAGGTATCATTTCTCCTCATGGTGGTCATAATACTCGCCCATGGGTAGCTTCACGCTTATCGGTTTTAGGTGGTTTATATTTTCTTCTTGAGAGACTTTTATTTGGTTTCCAACCATACCACATATTGTAACACAAGTAAGTCAGGATGGACATCTAAGCGAACGGTCATTCATCGATCCGCAATCTCTTCAACTAGTCACTTTGCCGACTACTCAGGCTTTCACTGCTAAGATCCTATAATTAAGTGCTCGTGAGTCTAGTCAAGATCAACTACTCAAAATATCAGATGAGAGTACCTCTCGCACTTATCGTTTCTAAGGTTTCACTCTAAAGCAAACAATTTCATCATTAGACTCATGCTTAACTATTGAGGAAAAGACTCGAACAAGTAGGCAAAATCAATGTCTTTATTAAAAAAAAGTAGGATTGCAATCAAATAAACCAATGAAAACATCTTCATCGCATGCATCATTGTCTTCTTCCTCAGCCTATGGTTCTTCACTGCTGTTATCCCCTATCCCAATGCAAGAAGCTTGGTGGTTGAGAGTTTGGAGGACAAAGGTTTCGGGTAGGCCGGAGTTGATCATGTAGGTGGGTGGTGGAACAGAGTGGTAGTTAGGTAGAGGGTTTCTGTGTGTATTGGGTTGTTTTTTTCTGGATCGGGTAATTTATGAGCGTCAATGAGGTTTTGGATCTCATACCTAAGGCGGGTGCAGTTGTCGGTGTCATGGCATTTTTGCTGGTGGAAATGGCAGTATTGGTTTAAGTTGAAGTAGTGTGGCACAAGGTCTGGAATTGGTCTAGTTTCTAAAGGTTTCAGGAGTCCTTGTCCTTTCAACTTCTCAAGCACCTTCGACAGAGGCTTACCAAGGTTGGAGAATCGCCTATTTTTTACGACAGTGATCTCAGCCGTAGCGGGCTTGGTCTCAGAAGTCCCCCACATAGCCCTTCTATTCTAGCCATAGAACTTCCTATTCTCAGCTTATTCTTCTTCAATATCCATAACAGTCTCCCTCAACTGTCGAAAGTCACCAATCATATAGGTCATCCTCTTCAGCTTGCCATAAATAAAGGACTTAGTACCCTTGATGATCATCTTGATCTGGTCCTTCTCTGATGGTCGAGTCTACATCTTCAAAAAGCTGGCTCCTCCAGCGATCTACATAATCCTTGAAGCTCTCCTCCGTCTTCTGTTTGGTATTCTCCAAGTCACGGAGCGACAAGTCGCTCTCCAAATCCGTGACATACTAATTCAGAAAGGCCTCTGCCAATGCCCTCCAATCATCCTTGAACTTTCTCTCCAGGCCATGATACCATACCACGGGTTCCCTCTCAAGCGACATCCCGAACATCTTCTGAACCTGACGCTTCGACAGACCCACTGAACTCATCACAAGAAAAATATTGTCGGATATGCACCCTCGGATCCCCATTTCTGTTGAACTTGGCTATGTCGGGCATCTTGAACAGGGAAGGCAGCTGCTCCTCGAAAGTCATCACCTTGTAGTCCAGCAAGTCCTCATGCTTACCCCCATCTTACGGGTAACTGACTCTACTTGATCCTTGAGTTTCTACAACTCGGCCTGAGACCCGGTTACCCTTCCCACGACATACTGAGCCATGTCATCATCAAAAATAGGGATTTCATCACTCATCCCGATCGGAGGCTCTTCACGCCTAGCATTCTCAGAGCTTCCCGCCCCTCCTGCACAGGGGCACAGCTATATTGGCCACAGCGGCGGTCAAAGCTTCTAACTGCTCGGTAATCTTAGTGAGATTAGTCTCCAACTGATCCATGCGATAACCCTCGTTATCTAACTCACTCATGTTCACTAACGGTCTCTTGACGAGTCTTCCTTCTTCTCTAACCCAACGGAAATCTATGATGGCTTTTAACTACGAGTCAGCATGGTACATGTATGTGTGTGATGCATGAAATATATAAAATGCATGAGGTGATCAAACAGAATATATCTTTCCGACCTTATTTCTCCCACACTCGTGGTAAGCCTATTTTTGGTTCTAGTTGCGTCTTATTCTATGCACTGATGCAAGGTACACAAAATTGCTCTCTCCTATGCTACGGGGTGAACCTCGACTACCTTGGTCCCTTTCCATCGGTAAAAGACAAAGACCGCCCATTAACAACATGGACTATGCCTATTATAGGATCACGCCGTTGTCTAGAAATGACGAATTGGGCTTTTGGAAACTGTTGTCATGGGGATGAACTTAGAAGCGTCCAAAAGTATACAAATATACTGTAACAAGGCGTATCCTTTCTGGATGAAAGCTAGTGCGGATATCGAACTCATGCTTCTATCATATTTGGATCATGTTTGGACTTTCTAAACCCATCAAGGTTTTCATACAAGTTGGCCCATTATCATTTAAAGCATTCAATCATATTATTGTGAGGTGTAAACTTGTCCCAATTGAAAAATGGCCCAACATGTTTACACTTTTACAATAACGTGGCTAAACAACTTCAAATGATATGGGGCCCAAACACAAAGTGGCCTATCGGTATTTTAGAAGCTTTTGGCCCAATTGTCATAAGACACAAACTCGTCCCAGTTTAAATGGCCCAACAAGTTCACATCTCATAACAAGAAGTCCAACTGAATCCAAATGATGATGGTCCCAAACACAAGCATAAAAGGGTGGCTTCTATAGTTCATACAACTATGGTTCACATGCGGGTTTATAGGAGTATAGATAAAGGCTCCCGCCGGCGAAGGATTGCCCACAACTACGTTTCCCCACTCAAGGGTTCGAACAACCAAGTGAGCGCACCTTTTTTATACCCTAAGGTACGTGCCAACGAGTGATGGTACCATATAACGATCCGCCGCTTTGAGCGAAAACGACTTCACGATACATGAATAACTGTCAAATGGATTCTTCTATTGAAAATTCCCCAGAGGGAAGGTGGAGCGAACTCTCTTAAATACCCTTACCTCTTAGGCTCTTATCGCCTTGGTGACAGGAATAAATGACAGATCATCCAAATTAGTCCATCACTTTAAATATACTCCAAGGTAAGCTTCGAGTAAATGATTATCTATATGTCTTCACAACTTTTCCTTTTGGCTATAAAAAGGTGGTGAGTGAAGGAAGACACCAAATCATTATCTAACTCTAATAATACCTTCGGTTAAATCAACTTTAGACAAGGTTAACTAAAGCAAAAATCACAAATATTACAAGACATTATTTCGGTGCCGATTCTCTATCCCTAGTAAAGTCGCCAGACTGTGGACACGGCCACAGAAGTGGACGACGCTGTCCGGGCTCGCGGCCCGGTCGGGAGTACGGAATAGCCCGCGGGGGACTTAACCGGAGAAATAAAATGGAGTCACCACCCAGTGTGAACTGGGAAATATTTAAGTCTGCACTCACCCCTCGCAAGGGAAGACCTCAAACCGTTGGGTTCGGAACGGTCCCTTACTTATGCCAATTGTAATAAATTGATTAATACGATAATATAACCAAGTCTTATGCAACACATGCAAGATAATGTAATCAACACACAAGATTGCACACCTATTATCGTGAATAAAAAATGAAGACCAAATACATAATTCATAAGTGTATTAAACGATGAAGCGCAATAGTGTAACTAATAACAACTATAAAGGCATTAATAATAAAAGCGAGAACACAATCTCATGAATATATCAAATAGATAAATGTGGAAATAAATAATAACTGTAAAAGCATAGATATTAAATAGAGATAATTAAGTTCCTAATGTAAAAGAAATAACTAAATAGACAAGCATGCATGGAAGTAATCGTGAAGTGATGCGACACAGAAAAGAGATGAGTAACGAGGATAAAAGAAAAGAGATGCGACCCAAAGACTTGGCCGACATCTATATGGGACCTTGTATGCCCGATTGAACGTATTTCACATCCAACCAAGCATATCTCATCCAGCGCGACAAAATATCATGGTAAAAGGTAGCCTTTTAGGCTTTTTCTCCCTCAAATGGAGGACCTTTAAACCGACGTAATAAGCCCATGCGCATCACATAAATAAATAAAGCTATAATTAACAGAAAGTAAATAACATAAGAATAAAAGAGATGCGACCAAGGCCGACATCTATATGGGACCTCGCATGCCCGACTGAACATAATTCACATTCAATCGAACATACCTCGTCCGGCGCGGCAAAACATCGTGGTAAAGGTAGCCTTTGGGTTTTTATCCCTCAAACGGAGGACCTTTAATCCAACGGGATTTACCCATGCGCATTACAATACATGATTAAACAAAGAAATGATATGCGGAAAGTAAATCACGGAATAATGAAAAAAGGCGCGGCAAAATATTATGATAAAGGTAGCCTTTTAAGCTTTTTCTCCATCAAATATAGGACTTTTAAACCAACGTAATAAGCCCATGCGCATCACATAAATAAATAAACAAGGCAATGTCATGCGGGAAATGAATAACGGAATAATAAAATACAAACAATGAATGATCGCAAAATTAAACAACTAAATGAAACACGTGCTTGGAAGTTTCTCAAGCGGTACGTGGAGTTGTATCCCAAGTACAGACCGCACTACCGTCCATTCGTATTCAACTATGGAATTTATGTCTGGGTTTCCATCCGATATACCCGAGAGATAGCATAAAATCATTCATCCAATAACAGTAATATACATGAACCATCAAGATGCACGCGAAGAAATAATAATAAACAACCGAAAAAAGATGAACAAAAGTAAACAAAGGGTGCCCTCATATCTTACCTTTTAAGTCGCTTCTTGTAAGTGCGTTACGTCGTCTTCGGAAGGGTTAATGCTCCGCAACTTTTTCGGTTTGCTGGTTCAATATTTTCCTTCGTGTTTCGATGTTTTGGGGTTGTTTCGGGGACTGTTTTGGACTGTTCTAGTGTCGGTTTTTGTGGTTATTTTGCTGTTGTTTTGGGGTTGGTTCGGGGACTGTTTTGGACTGTTTTAGGGTCGATTTTTGTGGTTATTTTGCTGCTATTTTGGGGTTGGTTCGGGGACTGTTTTGGACTATTTTTTGGGATGATTTTGCACTATTTTATTGTTCGGTGGAGAGATATTTGTTCACGGTAATCGGTGGAGGGCCTATGGTTTGTTGTTTACTGTGTTTTATTGGTTTGTGTCGGTGGAGAGGATGTGGGATTGTTTGGCCGTGTGTGCCTTTTGGTGAGTGAGCTGCTGTTTACGTGGAGAGCAGGCTTAATGTTGCTTTTGTTGTGGCTTGATGAGTAGTCTCGGCTTATGAGGGTTGGCTGAGTGTGTGAGAGAGAGTAAGAGAAGAGATAAGTTTAGGGTTTTTCGGTTCACGTTGAGGGCAGTTTCGTGGCTGTTGAAGGGTTATTTGGTTAATCAGCAGTGGCTGCTTTGCGTGTGTTCCACCTGAAGAATGGGGACGTGTGTTTTGTATGTTGGAGTGGTGTGTCTTGTTCAATATTTAAGGGCTGCCTCTTGGTTTTGGGTTTTGTTGTGTTTATAAGGAGAGGTGAGAGAGACGGTTAGGCGTGAAGGGAGAGTCTAGGGTTTTGTCATTGTTTATATAGAGAGAGGTAATGAGCAAGAGAGAGGGTGTGAGTGGTGTGTTTTTTTATCCCTTTGTTTCTTGTTGGTATCGGCTTTTTGGGTTTAATTCTTTTGTTTGCCGTGAATGAGAAAGTCCAGGGAGAGCCTTTGGGTTTGATTTTTGTCATGTTTTTATAATGGAGTATTAGGGTTTCCTTATGCATGGGTTTTCAAGAAGGAAAGGAATCAAGTAATAAAGGGATACATTAAGTTATTAAGGGAAATAAATCATGTAATTTTGGTGGGGGTATATTTAATCAAATTATTTAGGAAAGAATTTATGTATTTTTTGTGGGGAATATCTTTGATTTGGTGAGTGATTTATTTAAATTAGGAATGGATTTATTTAATTTTAATTGGATTTGATTTAATTTAATTTGATTTGATTTAATTTGGGACATGTGTTTTAAATGTTTTAATTATTTTTGGATTGGGCTTGGGCGAAATGGGCTTTGGATGGATGTGGGGGTTTTGGGCCGAGGCTTAATATTTTAAAACAGAGATTAATCAGGCGAACCTGGGGCCAATTAGCGAGTTAAATTTGTTGATGAATTTATTTTTAAATTTTTCCCTTCCGACGTCTGTTTCCCGCGACTTCCGCAACTTATCGGGTAGTGCCTCCATGTGAGGCTCATCATTGGGCTTTCATGAAAAAATACAAGTGTCTATAGTAATCTTTGTCAGGCGTAGTATACATAGTATTGCGTATTACGATCCAGTATCGAATGTCACATGCTAGGCCTTGGACTGGAATTGTGTCTGCCTCGTACGAAGTATATATCGGATCTCTGGTAACTAGTCTCTATTATCGGATAATCATGACCTTGTCATATTATCCTGATAGCTGCAGTATACAAGAGTACCAGTTCTGTATCCTGCGTGATCATCATTTCCATATGACTGAAGTGATACTTCCATCTTGACATCACATCCAATACACTACGATTCTCAGTATACCCAGAAGAGGCGTACATAGAACCTGTTAAAGCCTCGAAAGACCAAAACCAAAGTATACTGATTGTCGCAAGTATTAGCGATGCAAGTCTCAGGTTAAGACCAAATACACCTACCCTGATTCAGATTCCCATAGACACATAGCCATACTACCAATGGGATTCCAAGGGGTCTATCCAGAGTGAAGTTGTTTCCGTACCATCGGTAAACAGAACCTCATATTACACTTGCATGAGTATCCAATACCCAAATATATGATAACTATATCGTTACGCTTCCATAACACGCACAAGTGTAATACTAGCCTATTCTGCATTATCAATGTCCAGTCTCGATAATACTACGACTATGGATATTTAATGATTAAACCTTACGTGGATTAATATTTTCTCATATCTTATTAATCTGGTACTAATCATATGGACTTTTATCATTTATATATCCCGGTAATCCAATTACAAATGATAAAAGAGCAATTTCCTTTATCACATAGTTAATTTGTACAACAACGACATGTTCTGTACAAATAATGATGCTATGGGTCATAATTGTCCAACACTTATAGCCATTCCCTGAGAGTGTATCCCTCTGAGAAACTAACCCTGATACTGTCTTTCGTGATGGTATTGTTCTATGGGAGTATCACATTCGGATTCTTCGGGTCCCCTTTCACCCTCTACTCCACTACATCTGCGTGCTCTGTAACTTGCATTTGATGTAGATAATTGTGAATGACCTTAGGTGCATCGTGGGTTTCATTATATTTTCCATGATCAACGAATCACGCCTCACCATTTATGAATTCTTCTATCTTTTCTATCTGACTAAAATTGGGTCCGCCGACGGTATAGACAGGTACACATTTGCACCCCGAAAGTCAACAATTATGTTCATGGGTTACCTACCTTGGATAAAGAGTGGTATTTTAACGGTCTGATAATGGTGATCAGAAACTGGCAGACCATATATTTTTCTGATTCCTATTACTGAGTATGAAAATTACGCCATCTCTGTCAATTGTGGGGTCGGACATGTTTTCCCTTTATTCTCTTCTCAGCTTCTGGTTCTGTGTACATTCCCTTTGACTTGAACTGTATAAGGAGAGGGTCAAATACTTGTTTAGGCTCTGATGCGCTGCGGCCCCTAATTATCCTACATGAACGTATGCGACCTTTTGTCTCTATTCTTGGAGAAGGATCGGATGTGGTTCTCCCATCATAATGCCCAGTTTGACTAGAGGTTTGTGTAGGAAATGACTTTCCTTAGTGCGACGAAAGTTGTTTATGGTGGCACCGGGTCCGGTATGGATCTTTAAAATTTTCTTTGCCTTCTCCCTTTGTTGTAGTAGCCAAGATCAATCATTTGGTGTCTAACGCTTGGATCAACCACTCGATCTTCCGAACTATGACTCGAAACCAACAAACTGAAGTGTGGGCTTCACTCACAAAGATTGAACTCTAAACGATTTAGAGAATCAATATGTCACAATTGGTGTTTGGCTTTAGCAATTTCAAACACTCTCACAACACTTGTGAATGTTTGAAAACTCTCTATTTTCTCTCAAATCTTTCTCACAACAATTGTGTGAATGTTTGCAAAATGTTAACCTTAGAAAGTGAGAGAAATGGTAGAGATTATATTCTCTTACACAAGCCAACTAACCTTGTCATTAAGCATCAAATGCTTTCTTGCAATGGCCAACACAAAAATGTGAATACCATACCAAAGCATAAGAAATGATAAATTAAAGACAGAGACTTTATCATTAAGCATCTAATGCTGTCTTTCAATGGCAAACATATAAATATAGAGGCCATACCAAAGCATAAAATGCATTAATAATGACAAATATATTAGGTGTATCCATGCCACATAGTAGACATAATTACTTGGATGACATGGTAAGCCATATGTCTTTGTCTCCAATGGTAAATAAAATTCAATATCTTAATAATGTACCTTCAATTATGTCGTAGTAATTATCTCATAATTATTACCAACTTGACTATCTCATAATCAAGACTTGATTATTTTATAATAAAATAATTCTAGAAAATATTAAGTTAAACTAATTTAACATGGTTTTCATTTGTGACAATAAATATTATTAATCTCATTAATAATATATAAATATAAAGTGAGCATATAATTAGACAATCTAATTATATTAGGTTTGCTACAGTTAATCGAGCTAGCACGGGGACCAAATGGACCTACAATTCCGAGCTCCAATAATTCTGAAATATTAATTAAACTCTTTAATCAAATATTAAGAATTATTAACTCCACGTTATTCCACTAAAAACTTGAAGTTGAACTCCCATTACCGTAGATGGATAAAATAAAATCGAACAACTTCGGTGTCCATCGATATAGTCATTACATATGGATATAGCTCTTCACGAATATCTCATAAATAGAGTCGGGTCAATCCGTTAACCGAAGAAATTCATTTTATCTAATAGATGGTCATATATGGATTCGATCTTAATCATACAAGGTGCCTCCATTCCCATGTCACTACATGAACGATCCTGGATCAATGTCATCATACAAGTATAGAATGGACCGCAGCTATAGATAAACCACAAACAAAGTATCATCTTTATTTGCTCTCTAAGGACTATTTAGATTACTAACTCCAGACTTAAATCCTCTTGTGCATCAAACATACACCAAGTCTGAAGGTACAAGAGAAATCAAGGTAAACAAGACAATTGGACAATATGCGATATAAATCAAACAACTTTCATAGAATGAATAATGCATTTATTATTATTATTACAATAATCAATTCCATTTTACAATACATAGAGCTTTAGGACATAAATCCCCACAGTTTGTGGCTAAGCAGATGTCTGCAAGGAGTTTGAATCCCCCAGCCTCAGTATCTATTGTGGTGAAAAAAATCATTACTCATGATGATCAGAATTAGGCGAACTTGAAAAAGCTCCAAGGGACGAAGAAGTATGGTGAATGAAGTAGAAACCTCTATGTGAAGAGGGCCATATTGAAGTTGCCTTATAAGCCTGAAAATCTAGGTTTTGATATGTTGTTTGCTACTTCGGAAGGTACCCCTGATGATCTCGTCCTCATTTCAAAAACAAAGTATGACATTACTGCGGTACAGACTTCACAACAGTTCCTTCATGATGCTCCCATTACATTGCAAAATCATTTTGTGCTTCTTTTGCAACCTGCTCTCCTCTGGTTCTATGTCACCATTGGAAAAACTAGATTCAAGAAGAAGGATCTTCGTGCCTCATTTTCATTGATTGAAATTCTTACTCATGTCCGTCCTAGGTCTCCAACCCTTGACAAAGAAGAGAAGGTAAGCTACAACATCGCTGTAAGAAACATAAAATTGAGAGCGAGCTGGCACGCTCTTCAAAGGTGGAGATAAGGTCAACCTCCGCAGGTGCTGCATCTAGATCAAGGTCTGCTGTGATTATCGTTCATATCTCCGCCTCTTATCTCTACCTAGTTCTGACTATATCTCCGCCTCTTATCTCTACCTCGACGTCCCCTATTTTGGTAACCGATTTGTCTGACTCTACTTTTGGATTCTTATCGGGTTCTGCTGCATCGTCTTCGTTATAACAACCCTATGAATTGCCATTTGTTGGTGCCTCTGATTTTGATATTGGAGAGTTTCGGAAACTGTTGGACTCTATGCGTTCCGTTATCTCCTCTCATTCGGCACCGTAGGGCCTGGAATTTTTACTTAAAGATCCCATCATTAGTAGTGGGATCCGACATATCAATGGGGTGAGTGCTATCTGTTAGGGTTGGTGCTCAGAGTGCCAATCCGGATAATATTTATGTTCGATTCATGAATATGAGTAATCATATTTTCCATAATTTAACTTTATTTAATGGTAGCACTCTTGTCTTTTATATGCTTATTCGATCTAATTGCGATTAGATTTCTGATTATGATTAGATTGAAACTAAATATGGTTTAGTGATACGTGTATATTAGACAAAGACCATAGGATTTACAATATAGTGCGCAGTTACAACGTAGTTTGTAATTGACATTGGGAAGCGCATTATTAGTTGTATATCCTTAAATAAAGTTCCTGGTCAAGATTTACTAATATGGGTCGGTTAGTAAAATCCGCTTAGACCAGTACATGTCATATATCGTGACTTGGTTTGATGGTTTATCCTAGTGAACTATGAGTCTTGGGAGACTCATATAGACATGTAGGTGGTTATTTAATAAGACATTGAACGACTCACTGAAGGTTTCCTAATAGATGGTACACTGACGTCAATAGGAACCTTCTCGAGTTGAGCGAGAATAGTGGTCCTTTGACTTGAGATACCACAGTGGGATATATGAGTTATCCTTCACACTTTGATGGCAGTCACGTCAACGATCTATTCATGATTAGACCTCTGTCTGTTCGTTGAGTGTGGACTGATGCTCATAATATCCAATGCGTATCAAGATAGGATCCGTCAGTCCTGTGTACAGGGCATAGGCATCCAATACGTGTTTATGATCTAGTAAATCTATGGCTGTGGTATAACTTCAGAAACCAGTTCCGAGTGTTATTTAGAGATCCTAAATTGAAAGTCGACTTTATTATACTGAATGGATTTGACATTTTCATCTATATCCCAAGTATAATACGGATAGCCTGTGACGGAGGGATTATACGTATGTTATGACCTCGGCTTGTATAGTTTAGCGAGATTATCCATGGTCGTCATATTCCATAAGTGGGTGGATTATGGACACGAAATTCGATTTCGTGACAGATAAACCTAAACTTAGAGAGTCCCACAATATGAGGTGTACTCATTGAGCACTTGGGCAACTCGATATGAATAATACAGATTATTCATAATACTTCACCAGATTAAATGAGTTAATTCGGATTGTTTAATCGGTTAAACGATAACACATGCATTAGGGGATTTTGTCCGATAATAATTATTGTGTATTTGTATTTGATACATAATACGATTATATATATATATATTAATTATTCATCAAATAAGATTTTGACACATGCCATAAATATATGTATTTGTTATTTATTGTAAATAAAAATACATATATAATAATAAGTACATTAATTGATTATTTGAATATTTAATTTTTAAATATTTCAATAATTAATTAATCAAACTTTTTCATAAATGTTATGATTTGTTGTCCAATTATTATTGGTTTTTATGGAAGGAATTGATTGAAATTTATTTTTCAAAATGTGATTTGAAAATATAAAGTTTGTTTTGACTTTAATTTTATTAAAGTTTCAAAATGACCAAAATACCCCTATTTATCAACAAATTCGGTCATACCACTTTAAAAAGGGGGAAAAGGTTTTTCTTCTTCATTTTGTCTTCCTCCATGGACGTCCAAGCTCCAAAGAAAATGGGTTTCAACTTTGTTTGATCAATCCATGAAGATTTGAAGAAAAAGGCTTGGATTTAGGAGATTTAAGGTAAATCTTAAAAACCCAAAGCTTAGAAATTTGATTTCTTGTTCCTTGATGATTTAGAATGGTTCTAGGGTTCATTAAAATCTGAAATTTTGGGGCGTTGTGGTTTGGTGGATGAATTAGAAGCTTGTTGGCATGTGTGAAGTAGTATTGGAAGAAATTATTGTAATTAGTTTCCAATTTAATCAATTGTTGATGAGTTTCTATTCTAGAGTGTTATGACCACTCTTATGGCACCTAGAATTATTCTTGGGTTATTCATGTGTGGTGACTTTAATTGGTGTTATGATTAATTGATTTAAACTTGAAAATTTTGGATTTAAAGCTTGAAATTCGGCAAATTTGTTTTCTGGATCAGACTTGGAAGTGATATGTTTTTTATGATGAAAATGTTATCTTATGAATGTTTTGGATGTATTTTTGGATTTGGAACAATTTTCAGAAAGTGTTTCCAAGTTGAAATTAGCGAAAATGGCCAAAAACGGCGTTACCGGGTGACTTTTGAGTCAACAGGGTGACGGCTGCCCAAACAGTGAATCTGTCACTGTTTGGGAAGCCCATGAACTGCCCTGACACTATTGGGGCTGACTGGGCAGTCCCCATAAGTTTCGGATGGTCGGTTCATTCGAAAATGTGTTTTGCGTCATTTTGCGGAAAAATGATTTTCGTAAAAGTTTTACGACATTTCAACCTTATTTATATTAATATTTGATATTGAATAAATAGGTTTCAGTGAAATATGAATAAATTATTCATATTAGATATTGAATAATTTATTTTGTATTTTGAAAAAGTTTTAAAATACGATTTCGCCTGAATCCACTTCCGCTGCGCCCATCGCCTGAAACCCCAACATTATCTGTGCAGTCCAGTTAGTCCAGGAAGCTCAGAATTATTTTTCTAGGGCCTCCGAAGAGATGAAGTCATTGAAGTGGGAGTTGGAGTGAGAGGTTAGGGCTCGTTAGAAGGACTTGTAAGAGCTTTCGGCTGCCAGAGAGAACTTGGTCTAGTTATAGGTTGAGAACAATGATCTGTATCGAATTTGGCCTCAGTTGATCGTGTTGAAATATCAAAGGCTCAGCAGGTATCACTCTACCTTTTGGGACTTCAGATTTTTCCTCATATGTAGCTGTCTTCTGTTTCTTATGTGTCATCTTTTCGCAGGATCTAGTGGTGTCTCAGGAGCAGCGGGATGAGTTCCTCCACATACATTCTGCTCTAAGTATGGAGGTTTCTAAGCTGAATCAGCAGTTGCAGGGTGATAACAATCATCGTCAGGATGAGCTTGAACTCATGCTCTCCCAAACACACGCTCAGTACAACATCATCAGCCTGGTGAATAACACGAAGTGTTATCGCTTGGGTTGGGTAGACCGCATTAAGGACCCTGCTGACAGAACCTACCGAGGAGGTCCTGATGAATGCGACTCAGGTGTTGGGGTCGTGGATCATAATTATGATCCTGATCATCATATCCAAAGTTGGGGTCTCAGGATCAACTTCCTAAATGGCTTGGGGATGAGGCTGAGGGTGTAGGAACCGATTTCCCACGCAACGCAAGCATCTTAGGTAGAAGGATCGACTTGAAATTTTTCATGTTCGTTTCCTCTATTAGACAAATCTAGAAAGCCATATAAACTACTTTTTTATGTTGTTTTTGATGATTTTAGAAACACCAAAACAGCCCCTGAAACAGTCTAAAAGCATTTCAGTTTCATAACATCGAAAATGTTCACTATGCACACCAAAATGCTTATTGTTTTGGTGCAAATGGAACAAAAATTATGGTCTGATTTTTCTCACTAAAATAGTCAAAAAAAATATCCTTAATACAAACCTTGATGTTCTCTAAAAACTGCACAAAACCACAACACAAACCGAGCCTCCAATGAAGAAATAAGGAGTGCCAATGAGTAGATTTTTCTACTCACTGTCGAGGGCAACAAGAAAGAGAAGCAAATGATTTCGTGTTGAGTTCTAAAAGGTATTATGTGTTATACCTTGCCACCAACAAATGTAAGAGTGAGCTTGACTCACAATAACAAACAAATCCCTAAACACTTTAGTGATTTAAAAGTTGTCACACATAAAATTTTATTTTGTTTTTTTCTTTGTCTCTTAACATTGAGAGAAAACCAAGAATGGGAGAGGCTAAGGTTAGGAAAATATGAGAGATGCCTCTAAAGAAATTCACACTTTCTTTTAATACTTAGGGTTTTATTTGTAATCAAATCACCAAAAAAAAAAAAAAAAAAACTTTCCCATCATTATGCCAAATTCGGCAATTATGACCAATTTTAACAAAAAAATAACTTTTGTTAAATGTCTTCATTAATACATTAAAAAATTACCATTATGAAAAATATAACTTCCTATTTTGTAAATAAAAAAATTTGAAATCATATTTCAATATTTATCTATTTCCAAAATTATATTAAATTACAAAGTAATTTAAAAATGATAAAATTTTAATAACAATAAATGATTATCTCATAATCATTTGCCATGGGAAAACTTTCTATTAAAAAATATTATAAAGGTTCAAGTGTGACATATATTATTAATTAAATGAATAATATCAATGCATGTGAGTTAATAATTGAACTGTCCAATTATATTAAATTTATTATAATATATCGAGTACGGAGACCAAATGGATCAATAATTCCAAGCTCCAATAATCCAAAATATTAATTAAACTCTTCAATTAAATATTATGAATTATTAACTTTAGCTTATTCCATTAAAAACCTAAAGTTGCACTCTCGTTGCCGTAGGTATATAATATAAGTCGAACTACGTTGGTGTCCATTGATATAGTCATTATATAGGGATCGACCCATCACGAGTATCTCATAATTAGAATCAGGTCAAAATATATGTTATACCCCTCTAATTATTTTTACCTTAAGTACCATTTATTCTCTAATGAACGATTTTTTCATAAAAATTATGAATATTAATCTTTCTATTCATAATAGAAAGAGTTGAGTACTCTAATCGTTCAAGTAATGAATCAACCCTTAAAAAAGATACTCCTCTACTTCTTGCAAGAATGAGTGAAATCCATATCTATGTAAAACATCATCAGCTACACACCAAACCATATCCCCAAAGTACGTAGCTATTAGTCAGGATTTCTACACCGACCTCACCTTTTAAAACAAAGGACATAATCTTCCATGAAGAAATTTGTAGTATAATCAGGATTTATATCAATCCATATATGACCATCTAGTATATTAAAATGAATTTCTTAATTTAAGGGATATTATATGAAATTCATTTCTATCTGGGTCCAATCTTATATGATCACATCATATAAGGTGCCTCCATTCTCATGGCACCACATAAATGATCCCGGAACAAGGTCGTCATACATTTATATAATGGACCGCAGCTATAGATAAACCACAAATAAAGTACTCGTTTTGTTTGCCTTCTATAGAATATTTTAGATGACTAATTTCAGACTTAAATCCTCTTGTGTATGACATTTATACACTAAGTCTGAAAGCACATAAGTAATCAAGGGTAAACTAGACAATTTACAATATGTGATTTAAATCAAACAATTAATAAATGAATAATGCATCTTTTATTTTAAACAAAATGTTGTGTTTATAAATTACATTAAGCTCTATGGCATATATCCTAACAATCTCCCACTTGTACTAGAGCAAATGAGACATGTCACGTAATCTTAGACCCTCTATGTGACCTTAAAATACTTTAGCCGACAAAGTTTTTGTAAAAAGATCAGCTATGTTCTCTATGGGTGTAATTTTTGTGATAGTTATGTCTCCCCTTCTGCACTATCTCCCCAATCAGATGATATTTTCTCACTATATGCTTCCCCTTTTGTGGCTTTTTGGCTCTTTGGAGTTTGTCACTACACCACTATTATCGCAATAAATTTTGAGTGGTTTATCTATATATGAAATTACTTCCAGATATCCCAAGGATTTCTGGAGTCAGACCGCTTCTTTAGCTGCTCCGCAAGCTGGTACATACTTATCCTCCATGGTGGAGTCAACAATACAAGATTTCTTTATGCTTCTCCACACAATAGCCCACCACCAATGGTAAACACTGATCCGGATGTTGATTTCCTAGAATCAACATTCGTCAGAAAATCAGAGTTTGTATATTCTCGGAGGATCATATCCTCACCAGAATACACAAGCATATAATTTATTATTCTTTTAAGATACTTGAGAATTCATTTTACAGCCACCCACTAATCTAATCCTAGGTTAGACTGAAACCTACTGAAGACTCCCACTGTAAAATAGATATCTGGTCTCGTCCATAATATAGCATATATGAGACTAACAACTGCTAAGGCATTTGAGATATGTCTCATTTCCTCACCTAATTGAGGTGTCTTAGGAGACTATTCCTTCGATAAATGAATTCCATGTCGGAAAGGAAAATCGTCTTTCTTGGAATTCTGCATCCCAATTCACACAAAGATCTTATCAATATAGGATGGCTGAGACATAGCTAACAGTTATCTCTTGCGATCCCCAAGAATCTAGATCCCTAGTATATAATTTTCCTCTCCCAAATCTTTCATTTAAAATTGGCTAGCTAGACAGGATTTCACATCCGATAATATTTTTACACCATTCTCAATAAGTAAAATATCATCGACGTACAAAACAAGAAAAACCATCTTACCATCAATGACGCGCTTGTATACACAAGGCTCATCAATGTTCTACTCAAAATCATAAGACTTGATTGTTGTATCAAATCTTATATTCCAAGATCGAGATACGTGCTTGAGTCTATATATAGACCTTTGCAGTTTGCAAACCTTTTGCTCTTGACCTTAGGCTACAAACCTCTCTGGTTGTACCATATAGAAACACTCATCAAGATTTTCATTCAAGAATGCAGTCTTTACGTATATTTGCCAAATCTTATAGTCATAATATGTGGCAATGGAGAGAAAAATGTGGATGGATTTGAGCATGGCTATTGGCGAGAAAGTCTCATTATATTCAACTCCATCTTTCTGGGTATAACCTTTGGCCACTAGCCTTGCCTTGAAGGTAAGTAGCTTCCCATCAGCTCCCCTCTTTTTCTTATAGATCCACATACAACTTATGAGTTTTATTGTTGGACAATTATGACCCATAACATCACTATTTGTACATAATATTGTGTTGTTGTACAAATAAACTATGTGACAAAGGAAATTGCTCTTTTATCATTTGTAATTGGATTACCGGGATAAATAAATGATAAAAGTCCATATGATTAGTACCGGATTAATAAGATATGAGACAGTATTAATCCACGTAAGGTTTAATCATTAAATAACCCTAGTCATAATATTATCGAGACTGGAGATCGATAATACGGAATAGACTAGTATTACACTTGTGCGAGTTATGGAAGCCTAACAGCATAGTTCTTATATATTTGGGTATTGGATACTAATGCAAGTGTAATATGAGGTTCTGTTTACCGATAGTACGGAAACAGTTTCGCTCTGGATAGACCCCTCGAAATCCCATTGGTAGTATGACTATGTGTCTATGGGAATCCAAATCAGGGTAGGTGTATTTGGTCTTAACTTGAGACTTGCACCGCTAATACTTGCGACAATCAGTATACTTTGGTTTTGTTTGTCTGGGGCTTTAACAGGTTCTGTGTACGCCTCTTCTGGGTATACTGAGAATCGTAGTGTATTGTGTATGATGTCAAGATGGAAGTATCACTTCAGTCATATGAAGATGATGATCACGTAGGATACGAAACTAGTACTCTTAAGTACTGCAGTCATCGGGATAATATGACTAGGTCATGATTATCCGATTATAGAGACTAGTTACCAGAGATCTGATATATGCTTCGTACGGGATAGACACAATTCCAGCCCTAGGCCTAGCATGTGACATCTGATACTGGATCGTAATATGCAATACTACGTATACTACGCCTAACAAAGATTATATATTCCTTAAAGAATATTTCTGGAGAATTGAGTAGGCATGATGCTTTGCTAGAATCCAACCATGTCTTGTAAGTCGGTAAGAACGTGGTACGAGGTACGCACGTGTTCGGATAGTCCGACGACCGGATTTACTACCAACATATCCAGGGATCTCATGGGTCGCTTCCCGAAGATTCACCGATGATGTTTGACTCGAACAAAATTAATCTGGGATTAATTATGAGAGAGAGAAAATTAATCTATGATTAATTGCGGAAAGAATTTATCTGTGATAAAATTCGATTTGAAGAGAGAGAACGATTAATTTGGAATTAATCAATTAAATAATACATTTGATATATTCAATGAAATTAATTTCAACGCGGAATTAAAATTGGATTTTAATTTGGGCGAACGAATTAATTTAGAATTAATTCTTGAGCGACTTTCGTAATAATTTTGCGAGGAATTATTATTTAATTAAATTTGATTTAATTAAGTCGCGACGGAAAATTCGTTAATTCAGAATTAATGAACCCGAGCCCGAAATGTGTTTAGTGGGCCCACTTGGATTTTGAATTTAAAGTGGGGCCCACAAGTCACATCACTAGTCAACTACTTACTTTATGGTGATGGAAGTTAGTATTAGTTGATGTTAGCTTGTAAAACACATTACCATTATTTTAATTGATGTGTAAGAGAGCTTTACCAACTTTGGAAGATTTGGTATATGGATTTGATTTTTGGAAAATCAAACACAACATTCACTCTCTCAATTTTTGGAAAGTGGCGTGAAAACCTTCCATCTTTTCTCTTCTCTCCAAAGCCGAGAGTTGCTTCTCTTGATTGGGAAATTTTGTAGCAAAATTTTCCTAAGCTAGCACTTAAAAGGAGTCTACAAATGTGATAGGGAAACTATCCCATTGAGTTTGGAATTCAAATATCAAGCTTGGAGCTAAACCATTCATACAAAGGGGAGCTTGGAGCACTACACAAAGGTTGTAATTTTTTGTTATGTCTACATCCAATAACCGATCAATGTAAGTCATTTTTCCGCAAACTTCGTTGATTATTCACACAATTTCATGCTTAATAGATCCTTGACATGTTCTAGGAGAACCCAACATTTACCTCATCGGGTTAGTTTATAAGTTCCCAGACTGAGTTGGAGTACATCGACTCCATCTCTAGCTTTATGGCTTTGAGTCATTCCTCTTTATCAGAATCATCCATTTCACCATGATATGTCAATAGATCATCTACATCATCACCAGATACGATAATTTGTGCCTCTCCAAGTCCTAGATAGTGATTAAGTTGTCATACAACCCTCTCAATGTATCTAGGTGATCATTTTGATGTACTTGCATATGACGCTCAGATGTCGAGTAACACTTTACTTTGAAGTTTGAACTCCCTCGTACAGTCCTCCTCAAGAAATGTAGCATTTATCAATACAAACACCTGTTATCTTCTGCACTATAAAAGATTTCACCTCTAGTCTCCTTATGATAGCCTACAAATAGGCACGCCTGAGATCGTGGCTCCAACTTTGTAGTGTTGTTCTTCATCACATGTTCTAGACACCCCAAATGAAGAAACATCGTAAGCTAGTTTTACGACCACTCCACAACTCTAAATGAGTCTTAGGAAAAGACTTAGTTGGAACTATATTAAGGATATATATTGTTATTTGCAATGCATATCTCCAGAATGAACTAGGTAGTGAATTGTAACTAAACATAGATCTCATCATGTCTAGTAGGGTGTGATTTCTCCTCTCTGCAACACCATTCTACTGTGGTGTTTCATATGCTGTGAGCTGGGATACTATCCTATGATCAACCAAGAATTCCTCAAAAATATATATCAAGGTATTCTCGCCCATGATCTTATAATAGAGTTTTGATTGTCTTACCTAATTGGTTCTCAACCTCATGACAATACTCTTTGAACATTTCAAAGGTATCTGACTTACTCTACATTAGGTAAACTTACTAATATCTTAACTAATCATTAATTAATGTGATGAAGTATTCATAACCACCTCGGACTCTTACATTTATCGGTCTGTAAACGTCTGAATGTACTAACTTAAGTGGTTCACTGGCTCTTATGCTTTTTCCAATAAAAGGTCTATTCGTCATTTTTCCTTCTAGATAAAATTCATAGACTTGTACAGTACCAAGATTTACCTGGTTTAAAGCTTCATCCTTTATCAGCCTATCAATTTGGTCAAGGCTAATATGACCAAGTTTAAGATGCCACAGATATGTGTCACCGTGAGATATCTTTTGCCATTTCTTAGGGTTTTCAACCTTAAAAATTTCAGTGTTGAGCAGTGAACCATTTGTTAATGGTTTTAACCCATATAAGTTATTTTCTGAGTTTCTTGTGTAGATATTTAAACCATTTCTAGCAATAATAACTGAATTATTATTAAACAAAATTGAAAAACCATCATCCAAAAGTTTAGAAATAGAAATCAAATTCATGTGAAACCCAGGAATAAAAAGTACATCGTTCAAATTTAAATAACTATTATTTAAAAAATTGAAATTGGAAACTCTCACTACTCTAGCTGAAACGGAATCCCTTGTCCTGACCTTCTGCAAAATCCCTTCATGAGTCAAGTAGCTGCAAACAAGAACAAACGTGATTATTAGCTCCAGAATCAAAAATCCATGCGGATTTATCATCCTCTACTAATAAAGACTCAATTACAAGTAAATCATATTTACATGTAGTCTTTTTCTCCTTCAACTCTGGAAGGTATTTCAAACGACTCATTTTCCAATGCTTATCATTGTTGTAATGAAAAGACTTTCCTTTGGGTTTGGCATCCTTGGAGCTTCTCTTATTCTTCTTCAGGGGTTTTGCCTTGGCCTTCCCAGTATTTTTTGCCTTCTTACTCTTTTACAGATTTGGAAGATTCGGCAACATTTGCCTCTCCACTGGGCTTATAACAATTGTTGTGAGATTATCGTACCACAAGTATATGATGTTGAGTTTTAGTAAAAAATGAATATAGAGTGTCGAATCCACAGTGATTGGATTCAAATTCGCACTAAGTACTATAATTAATAAACTTAACTTTATTTATAAGTAATTTAAATTAAACCAAATTAAAACTAAAAACTAAATAAGCGAAAAGTCTAAACGTTTAATTAAAAAATACTGGGATGAGATGAATTATAGAGTATGATTTTACCTAACTATCCCCTATGTATTTGTTATGTCAATTAATTATTTCTCAATTTCTTAGTTTATATGCTAAGAATCCTAAAGTATTCTACTCTCACTCCCGAGTGTCGAGTGCAAATATTATTAATTAACGAATTCGATATCCTTATAAAAATCAAATAATTAACAACTCATTACGCTCTGTGATTCTTTGTTCAAAACTTCAAAGGAATTATAGGTCCTTCCGAACTTTATAAAATTCATAGGTTATAACATTCCATGTCTAGAATATATATGCATCCAAAATCATGTTATGGCATGTGAAATGCAAGAGTAGACACCTTAAGCTATATGACATGTTATTCAAATATTTCGAATTAAACATACATACAACATAAAAAATATTTTGTATTGATCGGGCTCTCATTTTTTCCTATACTAATCTAATTAGTGCAAAAATATCCCAAGGCAACCCTTGGTCTTCAAATCTCGCTCCAAGGTGGTGTTGGCTCTTTTTGCGACTTCAATGCTCCAAATTACAATAATTGAAACTTTTACATTGGAAAATTAAATTATAACATTTGTAAACAATGGCCTTATGGCCTTACATCTCAAAACCAAAACCAACACAATAATAAGAGTCAGAAAAATTTACGACCAATGTAAAATGCATTCATCACATGAAAAACAATAACCATTCATCTTATTAATATTATTTTGTGCATACTCATCTAAAAATACATATGAATAACTCATATAAATATATAAATAAAAAAATACATTTAAATAAAATAGAGAAGGGTTAAGAACACTTTAAACCTCGCACTGATACCAATTGTAAGAACCACTTCCCTAGCGCAGCAGAAACATGTTAGGTACCCGGGATCGGACTAGAAAAGATTTATGCTCATCTCTCCTCTAGGCCGAAAGTTACCAACACCAAGGCTGGAGTCTTGCTTTTGTTTTAGACAAAATATCAACCCTGAAATATCCCCGAACAGCTCCCGAACAATCCCCGAATAGCGTCACAAAAACTAGACTGTTTTGGACCCGATTCGCACCCAGTTCACTGCCCAAACATCCCCTCATTTGCGTGAATCACTGTTGTATTTTAGTTCTGATTTTTCACTCAAAAACAACCCCAATGCAGCCCCAAAACAACCTTATATGTTCCCCAAAAATTCGGGATTAAAAACAAAACAAACCAAGCCCCAAAACACCAACACTTTGCGCGGCAGTGAGCAAAAACAATGCTCACTGCCGAGGGTTAAAGAATAAGGAATGAGATATATTATTTTGTTCGACACCAAAAGTCTTCCGAGCTATATCTCATCACCAACAGAACGTAGGATGGGCTACACTCACAAAATAAATACCTAAAACTTTTAGAGATTATAAGTCACACTAGTTTTATTTTGTCTTTCTTCTTGTTCTCGTTTTTGGGTTTTCTCAATACTAGAGAGAATTGTGGAGAAAAAAAAAAGGTGGCTAGGGTTGCAAATGAGAGGCTATAGCAAAAAAAGAAAATTAAAGTTCTTTTTATACCTAGGGCTATTTGTTTCCAAAACAAACAAAACCCTTGAGATTCACCCTAGCTTATTTTCAGCCATGGCATGTTATTTTAATAATTTTGTACCATCTAATATTAATTTCCATAATGGAAAAATATGTTACAAAACTAAAGAGTTATTACCTTTCAAAAAGGTGTAATTACTCAAATAAAGCCACGGGTTTCCAAAACCCAAAATTTGGAACTTTCAAATTTAGCATTATTAAATTATATCATATATAATTTAATTTCATGTATTTAATAATTATCATATAATTATTAAAACCATATATTAAATTTTAATATATAGTTTCAAGTGTGACAAAATAATATTATTAATCATATTAATAATATTTTCATATGTGAGTATATAATTGGACTTTCCAATTATATTTAATCTGCTATAGTATATCAAGCTAGCACGGGGACCAAATGGACCTACGTTTCCGACCTCCAAAAATCTCAGAATATTAATTAAGTTATTAATTAAATATTCTGAATTATTAACTTCGGGTTATTCCACTAAAAATCCGAAGCTGCACTCTCGTTGCCGCAGATAGAGAATTAAGCTGAACCACGTCGATGTCCATCGATATAGTCATTATATAAGGATTAATCTTTCACGAGTGTCTTGTAATTAGAGTCGGGTCATAATGTCAGTTATACCCCTTTAATTATTTTTACCTTAAATATCATTGATCTCTAATGAATAATTTATTCATAACCATCATGAATTTTAATATTTCTATTAGAAAAACTCGAGCGCTCTAACCGTTCAAGTACCAAATCAACCCTTAAGGAAAATACTCATATACTTCTCGCAAGAAGAAATGAACTTCATGTCTTTATAAAACGTCCCCAGCTACACACCAAACCATGTCCCTAAAGTACGTAGCTATTGGTTAGGATTGCTACACCAACCTCTCCTTTGTAAATCAAAAGACATAACCTGTCATGCAGTAGTTCGTGGTACACTCAGGATTAAAATCGATCCATTTATGACCATCTAGTATATTGAAATGAATTTTTTTATTTTACAGATATTATAAGAAACTTATTTCTATCTGGGTCCAGTCCTATATGATCACATCATACTAGGTGCCTCCATTCACATATCTCTACATGGACGATCATGGATCAAGGTTGCGATACAATTATATAATAGACCGCAGCTATAGATAAACCATAAATAAAGTACATGTTTTGTTTGCTCTTTATAGACTATTTTAGATTACTAACTTCGGACTTAAACCCTCTTGTGCATGACACTCATACACTAAGTCTAAAGGCATATGAGTAATCTAGGGTAATCAAGATAATTTACAATATGCGATGTTAAATAAATACTTTGATAAATGAATAATATTATAGGCACTGCATTTTTACATGTAAGACCCGATGATGAGTCTCATTTAGAGGCACTACCTTTTAAGTCGCGGAAGCCGCGGGAAACAAACGTCGGAAGGGAAAAAGTCAGAAATCAGTATTTTTGTTGGATTCGCTGGAGTAGTTTCGGGTTCGCTTGTTGAACCTCCGTTTTAAAACACACCCTTAGCCTAAACCATCACTAAAACACACACCAAGCCCAATCCAAAAATAATTAAAACACATGTCACAAATCGAAATTAAATTAAATTAAATCCAATTAAACTAAAACCAATTAAATTGAATTTAAACCAAATTAAACACAAATTAAATTAAATTTAAATTTAAATTAAGTTAAAATTAAATCTAAATACCAAAATTAAATAAATCTTTCCCTAAATTAAGTAAATCACTCACCTAATTTAAGATATTCACCCAAATTACAATTATTCCTTTTTCTTAACAAACCAAATAAAATAAATTCCCATTTAATTGATTTCTTTCCTTATTCAAAATCCATGCAAACCCTAATTCATAACTATAAAAAGAACAAAAACTTCAACCCTGGCTCTTCCCTCTCTCTCGGCACTTCAACCAAAATAATACAAACCTCAAAGAAATAATGAAACCCTAACAAGCTCTCGGCCCCTCACAAAACCCTAAGCCTAAGAAACACTCAGCAGTTTCCCCCTCTCTAGACGCCCATCTCCCTCTCGCTATCACAACCCTCATCAGACCTTAACTGCACGCCAACAGCCACCATCACCCTTTCAACGCAACACCTCATCACTGCCTTCATCACGCCAGCAGCCTCTCCACTACAAAATCCAACATACTGCCTAATTCCATAGCCACCAGTCCCCACGTAACAACTTCATTCACGCTACTACACGTCCCTTAACAAAGCCAACACCTTCATGTCCTCACGCCCACGATCTACCCTCACGGAAGCCATCAACCCTTCTGCCGAGAACGAATCCTTCATTCAGCAACCACTCACGCCTATTGCCCCTCCATTGATGCAACAAATAGACCCTCCACTCAGCCCCTCAGTTCACGCCCTTTGACGCCACGAACCAGTCCCTTTACCCCACAATCTGCTCACGTCCACTCAGCCTTTAACAACCCTTAATTGCCTACAAAACCATCATGCACCCTCAAGCTTTAGCCCATCAACTAAACGCACAACACGGCCCACTTGGTTCACGCTAAATAAGTCACCAAAGCAACCCCCCTTCATAACATTCTTCACAAGCCACGCATAAACACGTCCCTAAATCCTCCACCGACTCAAGCGCAAAGACCAACAATAACCACCCCTTAAGCCAACAAAACTGAGACAAAACAGCCTATATTCAGCGCATGAACCACAAACCTTAGGCACCCAAAATAGTCCCCAAAATTGCCTAAAAACTGCCCAAAACAGTCCCCGAAACTGCCCAAAACTGCACCTGAAATACACCCCAAAAATAGTCCCCTAATCTCTAAAAACAGTCCCCAAATAGTGAACAAATCACCCTAAAACAGTCCAGAAAACTGCAGTAAAAAAAAACAGCGGAAAATAATGAAAAAGCAGCAGCGAAACGGAGCGAAGACATCGGCCTAAATATCAAAACAGCGAGAAAAAATATTGAACCAGTGAACCGGAAGAGTTGCAGAGTATTACCCCTTCCGACGGACTTGTAACGCACTTCCAAAAGTTGACACTAAAGGTTAGACCTGAGGGCACTTTTCACATCCATTTTCATTCGTATTTTGATTGTTTATTAAGTTTTATTTATTGTGGAATGATATGTGTTGTGGCCCTAGAATAAATGTAAAATGAATGTATTGTGGAATGATGTGTGTTGTGGCCCTTGAATAAAATGGAAAATGTGTCGCCTCTTGTGGTATATAGGATGGAAACCCATACATAAATTCTGTAGCCGAATCCGAATGGACGGTAGTGCGGTCTGTACTTGGGATACAACTCCACGTACCACTTAAGCAAAAGGCACATATTTTGTTTTATGTTGTTTTGATTCATTTATTATCCGTTATTTAAATTCTACATGTTATTTGTTTGTGTAATGATGAGATAAAGCGCATGGGCTTAGTAAGTTGGATTAAAGGTCCTCCATTTCGAGGGGTTAAAATCATTTACCACGATGTTTTACCGCGCCGGATGACGTATATTCGGTTGAATATAAGATGTGTTCAATCGGGTATACAATGTCTGATATTGTTGTCTTTATTTTTATATGCATTATGTTATTAGCGCATGGGCTTAGTAAGTCGGATTAAAGGTCCTCTATTTCGAGGGGTTAAAATCATTTACCATGATGCTTCACCGCGCCGGATGACGTATATTCGGTTGAATATAAGATGTGTTCAATCGGGTATACAAATTCCGATATTGTTGTCTTTATTTTTATATGCATTATGTCATTAGCGCATGGGCTTAGTAAGTTGGATTAAAGGTTCTCCATGTCGAGGGTTTAAAATCTTTTACCACGATGCTTTGTCGCGCCCTTTAGCCCGTTATTCTTTATTAGGTGTCATCTATTCATCCATTCACGTATGTGTCATGTTGTTTACTACATTTTGGAGGTCATTGTTGTAACCCCATTCAAACGCGTCTCAGAACGCCGCATGAACACATGTTCTCTATCTCGGTTCATTCGAACGCGTTTACGAATGCTACTCGAACGTGAACCTTCTGTTTACCGTTCAAACGCGCTACGAACGCCGCACGAACGCCGCACGATAAACAGGCCCTTTTTCATCACATGTCATGCATAATTGTTTCTTAGGTGATTTCTCTTGTATCATGTAATCAATCATACTATTTATATCTCTGTATTTATCTATTTGATGTGTTCATGAGATGGTATTCAATCATGATTAGGCCGTTAGTATGTTACTTGGTTCTTAAGCATGATTTAGCCTATTTAGTTGTTCATTTTCAAGCATGATTAGTCACTTATTTTGCGTTTGGAATTTACATTATGCTTAGGTTTTTCTTTGTTTTCCGCATTATATGATCGAAGTGTGTTCGTGAGATTGCTGTGTGCTATTGCATGTTCTTCGTTTCTTCGTTATGATGATTACTTTCATGCATGTGAACTTAAAAGTAGAATACTCTTGGAAATATGTTGCTTAGGCTTGGTTAAATTATTGCACAAATCATTTTATTACAAGTGGCATAAGTAAGGGACCATTCCGAACCCAACGGTTTGAGGTCTTCCCTTGCGAGGGGTGAGTGCGGCCTTAAATCTTTATCCTGGTTCACACCGGGTGGCGACTCCATTATTCTCCGGTTTAGTCCCCTGTGGGCTACTCCTTACTCCCAACCGGGCTGCGAGCCCGGAACAGACAGCGTCGCCCAGTTTCTGTGTTCCCACAGTCTGGCGACTCCACTGGGGACAGAGAATCAGCCCCAAAATAATGTCTTGTAATATTATGATTTGTGCTTTAAGTTAACCATTCCTATAGTGGGTTGAAAGGGGTTTAATCAAAAGCACTTTTAAGGCTAGGTAATGGTTTGGTGTCTTCATTCACTCACTACCTTTCTATAAGGAAAAGTTGTGAAGGCACCTAGATAATCATCTACTCGTAGCCTGCTGTGATGGACTAATTTGGAGGACTCGTTGTTTATTCATGACACCAAGTGATAAAAGCCTAAGAGGCTTGGGTACTTAAGAGAGCCTCGCTCCACCCTCCCTCTGGGGAATCTACAATGGGAAATCCATTTGACAGTCAGTCACACACCATAGCTCGTTGGCACGTACCTTAGTGTATAAAAAAAGTGCGCTCACTTGGTCGCTCGGACCCTTGAGTGGGGAGACCTAGTTATGGGTAATCCTTCGTCAGCGAAAGCCTTTGTCCACACCCCCGTAAACCCGCATGTGAACCTTAGTCATAGAACTAATAAGAATTATTTACTTGTGCTTGTGTTTGGGAACATGGTCGTTTGGATCCATTTGGATCTTTTATCATGAAGTATGGGCTTGTTGGGCCATTTAAACTGGGACAAGAACGTATCTTATGACGATGGGGCCAAAAGCTTCTAAAATGCCGATGGACTATTTTATGTGTGGGCCTCTAGTCATTTGGAATTGTTTAGCCACATTGTTGCAAAGTGTAAACATGTTGGGCCTTTTCAACTGGGACAAGTTTGCACCGCGCAATGGTGTGGTTAAATGCTTTAAAATGATAATGGGCCGACCTATACATTCTACACATCGCACACATCTCATGCACCTCATACATACATGCACCATGTTAACCCCTTTTTATCTTGAAAGCCGTCATAGATACCCGTTGGTTAGGGAAGAGGGCAAACTTGTCAAAAGACCGAGCATCCACCAAGAGTACCGGCAGAAGACCTAACCCAACGGGATAGGAAATTCATTCATGTATGCATGCATACACGTAACGTATTTTGCATTCTTTTGTGTTTGTTTTGTTTTGTATTCACAGGTTTCAAAGAAGAAAAAAGAGAAAGCGGCGAAGGCAAGCCAATCAGAAACATCAACAGTACAGTTTCAGGAATGAATCAGTATCAGTATCATTTTCAAGAATGAATCAGTATCAGTTTCAAGAATGAATCAGTATCAGTTTCAAGAATGAATCAGTATCAGTTTCAAGAATGAATCAATATCAGTTTCAGGAATGAATCAGTATCAGTTTTAGGAATGAATTAGTTTCAGTTTCGGGGAGGAATCCCAGGGTTGAGGCCCATATTAGTATGAGTTTCGGGAATTGATCTCAGGGGACGAAGCCCATATTATCAGCAGTAGAAAAGAAGAAATTCCATGGAGTGAGTGAGTGGGAAAAAAAGATAGAAAAATCTTTGATAGTTAGACATATGTCCGGTGATGATATTGTTTGCTGTAGGGAGAAGCCTTAGAAACGACAAGTGCGAGACGTGCTCTCGTCTGGTATTCTGAATGGATTGATCTCAGCTGGACTCGCGAGCACTTGATTACAGGATCTCAACAGTGGAAACCTGAGTGGTTGGCAAGAGGACTAGTCGAAGGGATGATGGATCGGTGAATGACCGTTTGCCTGGTTGTCCACCCTGGTTTACTTATGCTACGATATATGATATGGTTGGAAGCAAAGAAAAAGTATCTAAAAAGAAAAAGAAAAAATAGACCGCCTATAACCGATAAGCGTGAAGCTACCCATGGGCGAGTATTAGGACCACCATGAGGAGAAATGCTACCTTAAAGGGTAGGTGTGTCAAAGAAAAAGAAAAAAAGAAAAAAGGAAAAAAAAAGAGGAAAAAAAAAAGAAAAGAGAATGGAAAGAATGAAAAGAATGAGACGAAATAAAAAAAGAATAAGACCATATCATGTTGAGTATGACGAAGTAATCACAGAGTGTGATCGAGACATCTAGATTGGTTAGACCCACCGATCTGATTCTCTGAAACGAAATCATCGAGTTGGCTCACTTAAGGAATAAGCTGCGAAACAGCCTTGGCACACACAAACTAGGATTCTAGTTCAGATCACCTATTCAGAGGATCGGAGTTGAGTGTATCAAGTACTTTGAAGGTTCTCAGGCTTCGACGCAAAAGCATTCGTTGAGGACGAAAATATGTTTAGCTATCAGGATTATCTCATGAGAGGCAGTATAATATGTTGAAATGAAACATCACATCACTAGTATCAGTCTTGCCGGGTATGGTACTCTGGGGGTGAGGCCCACATCTTTATCAGAATCAGTCTTGCCGGGTATGGCACTCTGGGGGCGAGGCCCACATATTTATCAGAATCAGTCTGGCCGAGTATGGCACTCTGAGGGCGAGGCCCACTTTAGTTCAGTATCAGTTTTACCGAGAATGGTAATCCGAGAATGGAGCAGGTTCGAGAATGAACTAGCCGAGAGTGGCAATCCGAGAATGGAGCAGAGTTTGAGAATGAACAAGCCGAGAATGGTAATCCGAGAATGGAGAAAGGTTTGAGAATGGACAAGCCGAGAATGGCAATCCGAGAATGGAGCAAAGTTCGGGAATGAACAAGCCGAGAATGGCACTCCATGAATGGAACACAGTTCGGGAATGAACAATCCGGGAATGGCACTCCGAGAATGGAAACACAGATTGGGAATGAACAAGCCGAGCAGTCTTGCCAGGTATGGCACTTCGGGTATGGAAACACATCAGTATTAGTATCAGTTTGGGGTCTAGGCCCACATCAATATCAGTATCAACTTGGGGGCTAGGCCCACATTATCAGTATCAGTTTGGGGTCGAGGCCCACATTAGTATCAGCTTGGGGGCGAGGCCCACAGCATCAAAATCAGATTTGGGGATGATTCCCAGGGTCGAGACTCACATCAGCGTCAGTATCAGATTTAGGGGATGAGTCCTGAGGCGAGGCCCACATCAGCATCAGTTTTGAGGATGAGTCTCAGGGTCGAGGCCCACGTCAGTATCAGTTTCGGGGATGAGTCCCAGGGTTGAGGCCCACATCAGCATCAGTTTTAGGGATGAGTTTCAGGGTTGAGGCCTACATCAGTATCAGTTTTTGGGGATGAGTCTCAGGGTCGAGGCCCACGGCAGTATCGGTTTCAGGGATGAGTCCCAAGGTCAAGGCCCATATCAGCATCAGTATTGGTTTTGGGGATGAGTCCCAGGGTTGAGGCCCACATCAGTATCAGTTTCAGGGATGAGTCTCAGGGCCGAGGCCTACATCATCATCAGTATCAGTTTTGGGGATGCGTCCCAAGGTCGTGACCCACATCATCAGCAGTTTCAGGATGCGTCCCAGGGTCGAGGCCCATTTTGTCAGCGGTATTGGGATACGTCCCAGGGTCGAGGCCCCCGTTGTCGGTTGCAGTTATTGGGATGCGTCCCATGGTCGATGGCCCCCTGCATCATTTAGTTTTGTGATGCGTCATAGGGTCGAGGCCCATTTTGTCAGCGGTATTGGGATGCGTCTCAGGGTCGAGGCCCCCGTTATCAGTTGCAGTTATTGGGATGCGTCCCAGGGTCGATGGCCCCCTGCATCATTTAGTTTTAGGATGCGTCCCAGGGTCGAGGCCCATTTTTTCAGCGGTATTGGGATGCGTCCCAAGGTCGAGGCCCACGTTGTCGGTTACAGCTATTGGGATGCGTCCTAGGATCGAGGTCCACTGTATCATCATTTTTGAGATGCGTCCCAGGGTCGAGGCCCATATTTTGTCAACGGTATTGGGATGCGTCCCAGGGTCGAGGCCCCCGTTGTTGGTTGCAGCTATTGGGATGCATCATAGGATCGAGGTCCACTGCATCATCATTTTCGGGATGCGTCCCAAGGTCGAGGCCCACATATTGTCAGCGGTATTGGGATGCGTCTCAGGGTCGAGGCCCCCGTTATCAGTTGCAGTTATTGGGATGCGCCCAGGATCGAGGTCCACTGCGACATTCACTCAGTTCGAAGCAGTTGGCAAGTCAGGTGGCAGCTGGCGAGCCAGGTAAGTAAAAATGCATTGCATAAACTTTGATAGGATTGTAATTGTCACACACTGCACAAGTCCCATCAAAGTGGGGGCGACTGTAGGCACTGCATTTGTGCATGTAAGACCCGATGATGAGTCTCATTTAGAGGCACTACATTTTAAGTCGCGGAAGCCGCAGGAAACGGACGTCGGAAGGGAAAAAGTCAAAAATCAGTATTTTTGTTGGATTCGCTGGAGTAGTTTCGGGTTCGCTTGTTGAAACTCCATTTTAAAACACACCTTTAGCCTAAACCATCACTAAAACACACACCAAGCCCAATCCAAAAATAATTAAAACACATGTCACAAATCGAAATTAAATTAAATTAAATCCAATTAAACTAAAACCAATTAAATTGAATTTAAACCAAATTAAACACAAATTAAATTAAATTTAAATTTAAATTAAGTTAAAATTAAATCTAAATACCAAAATTAAATAAATCTTTTCCTAAATTAAGTAAATCACTCACCTAATTTAAGATCTTCACCCACCAAATTAAATTATTCCTTTCCTTTAACAAACCAAATAAAATAAATTCCCATTTAATTGATTCTTTCCTTATTCAAAATCCATGCAAACCCTAATTCATAACTATAAAAAGAACAAAAACTTCAACCCTGGCTCTTCCCTCTCTCTCGGCACTTCAACCAAAATAATACAAACCTCAAAGAAATAATGAAACCCTAACAAGCTCTCGGCCCCTCACAAAACCCTAAGACTAAGAAACACTCAGCAGTCTCCCCCTCTCTAGACGCCCCTCTCCCTATCGCTATCACAACCCTCATCAGACCTTAACTGCACGCCAACAGCCACCATCACCCTTTCAACGCAACACCTCATCACTGCCTTCATCACGCCAGCAGCCTCGCCACTACAAAAGCCAACATACTACCTAATTCCATAGCCACCAGCCCCCACGTAACAACTCCATTCACGCTACTACACGTCCCTTAACAAAGCCAACACCTTCACATCCTCACGCCCACGATCCACCCTTACGCAAGCCATCAACCCTTCTACCGATAACAAATCCTTCATTCAGCAACCACTCACGCCTATTGCCCCTCCATTGATGCAACAAACAGACCCTCCACTCAGCCCCTCAGTTCACGCCATTCGACGCCACGAACCAGCCCATTTACCCCACAATTTGCTCACGTCCACTCAACCTTCAAAACCTTTAACTTCCCCAAAAACCCTCATGCACCCTCACGCTTTAGCCCATCAACTAAACGCACAACACGTACCACTTGGTTCACGCTAAGTAAGTCACCAAAGCAACCCCCCCTTCATAACATTCTTCACAAGCCACGCATAGACACGTCCATAAATCCTCCACCGAATCAAGCGCAAAGACCAACAATAACCACCCCTTAAGCCAACTAAACCGAGACAAAACAGCCTATATTCAGTGCATGAACCACAAACCTTAGGCACCCAAAACAGTCCCCGAAACTGCCTAAAAACTGCCCAAAATAGTCCCCGAAACTGCCCAAAACTGCACCTGAAATACACCCCAAAAATAATCCCCTAATCTCTGAAAACAGTCCCCAAACAGTGAACAAATCACCCTAAAACAGTCCAGAAAATTGCAGTAAAAAAACAGCAGAAAATAGTGAAAAAGCAACAGCGAAACGGAGCGAAGACAGCGGCCTAAACATCAAAACAGCGAGCAAAAGTATTGAACCAGTGAACCGGAAGAGTTGCGGAGTATTATCCCTTCCGACGAACTTGTAACGCACTTCCAAAAGTCGACACTAAAGGTTTGACCTGAGGGCACTTTTCACATCCATTTTCATTCGTATTTTGATTGTTTATTAAGTTTTATTTATTGTGGAATGATATGTGTTGTGGCCCTTGAATAAATGTAAAATGAATGTATTGTGGAATGATGTGTGTTGTGGCCCTTGAATAAAATGGAAAATGTGTCGCCTCTTGTGGTATATAGGATGGAAACCCAGACATAAATTTCAAAGCCGAATCCGAATGGACGGTAGTGCGGTCTGTACTTGGGATATAACTCCACGTACCACTTGAGAAAACGGCACATATTTGTTTTATGTTGTTTTGATTCGTTTATTATCCGTTATTTAAATTCTGCATGTTATTTGTTTGTGTAATTATGAGATAAAGCGCATGGGCTTAGTAAGTTGGATTAAAGGTCCTCCATTTCGAGGGGTTAAAATCCTTTACCACGATGCTTCGTCGCGCTGGATGACGTATATTCGGTTGAATGTAAGATGTGTTCAATCGGGTATACAAAGTCCGATATTGTTGTCTTTATTTTTATATGCATTATGTTATTAGCGCATGGGCCTAGTAAGTCGAATTAAAGGTCCTCCATTTCGAGGGGTTAAAATCTTTTACCATGATGCTTCGCCGCGCCGGATGACGTATATTCGGTTGAATGTAAGATGTGTTCAATCGGGTATACAAAGTCTGATATTGTTGCCTTTATTTTTATATGCATTATGTCATTAGCGCATAGGCTTAGTAAGTTGGATTAAAGGTCCTCCATGTCGAGGGGTTAAGATCCTTTACCACGATGATTTGTCGCGCCCTTTAGCCCATTATTCTTTATTAGGTGTCATCTATTCATCCGTTCACATATGTGTCATGTTGTTTACTGCATTTTGGAGGTCACTGCTATAACCCCGTTTGAACGCGTCTCAGAACACCACACGAACGCATGTTCTCTATCTCGGTTCGTTTGAACCCGTTTACGAACGCTACTCCAATGCAAACCTTCTGTTTACCATTCGAACGCGGCTACGAACGCTGCACGAACGCCCACGGTAAACAGGCCTTCCTTCATCATATGTCATGCATAATTGTTTCTTAGGTGATTTCTCTTGTATCATGTAATCAATCATACTATTTTTATCCCTGCATTTATCTATTTGATGTGTTCATGAGATGGTATTCAAGCATGATTAGGCCGTTAGTATGTTACTTGGTTCTTAAGCATGATTTAGCCTATTTAGTTGTTCATTTTCAAGCATGATTAGTAACTTATTTTGCGTTTGGAATTTGCATTCTGCTTAGGTTGTTCTTTGTTTTCCGCATTATATGATCGAAGTGTGTTCATGAGATTGCCGTGTGCTATTGCATGTTCGCCGTTATGATGATTACTTTCATGCATGTGAACTTAAAAGTAGAATACTCTTGGAAATATGTTGCTTAGGCTTGGTTAAATTATTGCACAAATCATTTCATTACAAGTGGCATAAGTAAGGGACTATTTCGAACACAACGGTTTGAGGTCTTCCCTTGCGAGGGGTGAGTGCGGCCTTAAATCTTTGTCCCGGTTCACACCGGTGGCGACTCCATTATTCTCCGGTTTAGTCCCCCGCGGGCTACTCCTTACTCCGAACCGGGCCGCGAGCCCGGAACAGACAGCGTCGCCCAGTTTCTGTGTTCCCATAAATACATCATTTTATTTCATAAAATAAAATATCGTTTACATTACATGATGCTTTAGGGCATATATCCCAACATATGTTTTATATAAATATATTGAAGACAATCACACATTGAAGGGGAAGTAAAATCGTCAATAAATTTGGAACTCTCGAAGCTCTAACTATCTCGTTGATACCGAGAACTATGGGACAAATTTGATGGTGGTTTGTCACCCCGATGATGGGTAAAATGGGGTTTGTGCTTGTCCAAAAGAGGATGATGAAGGTCCGGGGGCTCAGATAGGCCGAAGTCGGACGGAAGGGCCCAACCCTATTATACGGAGAAGTTCTCCCGGTGCCAGAACCTACTGGTGATGAAGCAAGTTGGGATACCGACCCAACCTAGAGAATAAATGTTAGATTTGGAGTTTTTAGGTATTTATGGAAGCCGAACCGAGGTGGTCACTATTTATGAGCCTGACCTAGTTGGAGAAGTCGAAGTTTTGAAAAGTATCATCCATATTGGTATGTCGATCCAAGGATTGAAGATGTGATCATCGGTCAATCTCCGTTAAGGTCATGTGACGTATGCCCTAGTTAAGAGGATAAGCTTCTAGAAGTCTAATGATGATTGTGGGAAAAACAACAGTTCCCATTAGAAGTAGTCCCTGCCACCCGTCATAGGGCGGTGCAAGGGTAGGGGAGTTGTAGAGAAGATCCGCCAGAGGCCGCTATATGCCAGTGTATTGACAGTGAAATTGGCTATTTTGATTAGTGCATTTAAGGGTAATTAAGGAGAGTTGCGATGACAATGTTGACAGAGTGACATGGGCTGACATCATAGGCGGTGGAATAGTGAATTTGGAAGCCTATATAAAGGAGTTGAAGATTCAAATTCAAGGGATAGTATTTTTCGCCTCTCACAACTTGTAAAAATATAAGAGTTTAAAAACTAGTGATATAGAGAGAAAAATGGTTGGTTACCTGACTAAGTAAGTAAATTATAATGGGCTAGTATAAGACCCGAGGTGTTGTAAACTCCTAGTAAGCTCACTACCCCACTTATACCTCGGGTCGGTCTTGACTCCGAGCATTAATAAAATACCTGAATTTCTCATGTTGACGTAGGTTGAAGTAGAAGTAGCCACCGGTTCGGTTTGGTTCCAAACCCGAACCGAACTGAACAGTTACGGTTCCCAATCTTGTGGAATCGTAACTGAACCAATCATTCCGGTTCGGTAACCGTTAATCGAACTGAAATCGGATCGAACGGTTTCGGTTCAATTTATTTTTTTAAAAAAAATAATTTTAAAAATTAGAAATTATTTTTAAAAAAAATATAATATGACATTATTACCAAATAAATATAATAAAAAATTATTTATT
Source organism: Zanthoxylum bungeanum (assembly GCA_019454045.1). Lineage (NCBI taxonomy): Eukaryota > Viridiplantae > Streptophyta > Magnoliopsida > Sapindales > Rutaceae > Zanthoxylum > Zanthoxylum bungeanum. The sequence goes on from SKCR01026713.1 coordinate 515,727, forward strand.
TGAATTTTATTAAATTAAATTAAAAACTTAAATCAAAAATAAAATAAAGAGCTTGAGCTTAAAAAATTTTATTTATTTGAACTTAATTTTAATACACTATTATTGGAACCGTCCGGTTCCAACGGTACGGTTAGCGTGAGAACCCTAATCAAACTGTACGGGACCGATTACAGTTCCGAACCGGGATCAGAATGAACTAGAACCAGACATTTCCTTTCGGTTCTGTTCCGGTTCGATTTCGATTTTGAATCGGAACCGTGGTCACTCTTCGCCGAATCGCGTAAATCCTTGAATCTGTAATTATCTGTCTGCTTGACAGATTTGCTTTGGTTTCCTACTAACCAAATAAATTTACGAGAAATTAATTTCTGATATGACCCTTGTAACTAGACCCGGCCAAGGTTCCAGCTCCAAACCGGAACCGAACCGATTGGAAACGGATAGTTCTGGTTCCAACCGGTTCCGATTTCAGTTTCGGAACTGAAATCGTATTTGACTGATTCGGTTATGGCTATTACCCTAACCGAATCGGTTGGAACCGAACGACTCCAGTGGTTCTAACGGTTCCAACCCTTTGTCCCCAACGACTAGTAGTCGTTGGGCTTATACGTTAAAAAAATTATTAATAATTTAGATTTTCCAAATTACCCCTAATAACAGTAATAAAACGGTTAATTTTAGGGGTATTTTAGGTGTCATAAAAATATTCTTAAAATGTATAAATATGGGTCATTTTTCATTATTTCAACACACTAATTTCTCAATTCTCAATTCTCTCAATTCCTACAATTCTCTCATCTACAATTACAATTCTCTAATTCTTTAAAATTTCTTAAATAACAAATGACAAACCCATCTGAGAACACAATGTCAAATGTGCTAACCCAAGAGAGCGGTCCTAGTATCGGTTCACGGAGAAGAGAAGTTAAGTCTCGTTCCTCGAATGTTTTCAAAATTCATTTTCATTTAATCGATACTGGAAATGAATGTTCAAGAGCACCTTGCAACTATTGTAGGGTTTCTTACAAATTTACTAGTCGATTCGACAATATGATCAAGCACCTGGAAAGACATCATGCCATTGAGCTTGGACTTGATACGACGTAAACTCAAATGGCCAAGTACACATCATCTAGTAGAGGTACGATTTCTTTAGATTTATTTAAATATTATGATGCTAAAAATAGAGAAGAATTTGCTAAATTATCTTGTATGGCACATCTTTCTTTAAATTTTGGTGAAAAAATTACTTTTACTAATTACGTTCAAAATGTTTTAAATCTTGCTGCTTGTAAAATGACTCGAAATACAACAAAACGTCAAATTTTTAAATTATACAAAGATTGTAAAATTATTTTAAATGAAACATTTGGAGATATTAAAAGTCGTCTTTCCATTTGTTCGGATATTTGGAGTGACCATTGGCGAACACATTCATGCATAGGTGTGACTTGTCATTGGATTGATGCATCATAGAACATGCAAAAATGACTTATTGCATTTAGAGTTTTTGATGAACAACATACTGCAGAAAATATTTATAGAATGATGAAAGAAATTTTTATGAATATGGTTTATTAGGTAAAATTTTAACAATATGATAATGCATCTGCAAATACTGCATCAATCACTGATTTAATAGAAATATGCGAACCAAATTTAGGGGGTTGATTTTTTCATGTTCGTTCCACATGTCATGTCCTTAATTTATGTGGTCAAGATGGTTTGGAAAAATTATCACCTTTCATGGATCCTATTAAAAAAATACTTAATTGTATTTGGTCATATTCTCAAGTTACGAGAGAATGAGCCAAGTTTTGTAAATTAAATGGTATTAAACCGTTAAAATTTTTCTTTTATGTCAAGCTTTGCAATACAAAGATGCATTATGTAGTTTTTTCCTAAACATGTTCAACATATCACAATTGTTCCTAGTCAATGGGAAATTTGTGATAAAATTTTAGAAATTTTAAAAGTTTTTAATGATGCTACAAATATTTTTTAGCGGAGTTTATTATCCTACAACACATTTATTTATTCTTAAAAGTTTGAATATTGTTGGTACTCTCGATGAGCATGTTGAAAGTCCTGATCCTAATGATATTGTTTTGTTTGAAGCTATTAATGTTATGAAATGAAAATGGTTGCATTATTTTAGAGACATTCATTTGCTTTATTTCATTGCTGCTGTTTTTTATCCTAAATTTAAATTAGAAAATTTTAATAATGTTTTACAAGCTTACTATGGATATTTAGGAATATTAGATGAAATTGATATTACAAGAATAATAGTTAAAATAAAAATTGATTTAATAGAGTTATTTAATTATTATATTAGAAAATATAACTTGCAATCAGTAGGACAATCTAGTAGTAGCGAATCTGTAATGCAAACAAGACTTAGCGCAGGTGATCGTTGGTTACTACAATGAAATAAAAAATATAGGGATAACATGACTAATAACCCGGAATTAGATAATTATTTATCTACAAATTTCGAGTTTTCAACTGGAAGTTTAGTTAGTAAAAATTTTCAAATCCTTGAATGGTAGAACCGACATCAAAATGTATCTTGTATTATCAATTATTGCTAAAGAGATATTGGCAGCACTTGTTTCTACCGTTACGGTTGAGCAAGCCTTCAGCATGAGAGGTAATATATTGGAAGTCGGACGGTCTTGATTACATCCAAGCACTCTAGAAGCAATAACATGTGTAGATGATTGGACCCGAGCTGATTTGAGACAACAAGAAGATGCCCCTAATGAATTTGAAGACTTGTTCGACAATGCATCTGTAAGTGCAAGCGGAACTGGAGCTGAAGGATCAACAGACACTGATAATGATGATTGATAATTAAGGAATTGTAAAATTACAATGCGAAAATATCTTTAAAATGTAATGAAACTACATGAGCTTTGATTCCTCTCATCCCTGGAGGATACATAGGCGACTTAAGTTTTTAAAAATTTAAGTTCAAGCTCTTTAATTTAATAATTTTATTTTTAATTTTCTTAGATAAGAATTTTATTTGTAATTTAATGTAATTATGTTAGTTTATTATATAAATTCAAATTCATAATTTTAAATTAAATTATTATTTCAATCTCAATTTTTTATTTTTTTAAAAAATAAATAAAATAAATAAAAAATTGAATTGAACCGAAACCAAATTGAAATTAAACGATCCGGTTTCAATTTCACACTCGTGTAATCGGGAACCGGAATCGAACCGGACCGCTCGCTACTTGTAACGAAAGCAAAATTTTTAAATTATAAGGACCGGGGCGATGATAAATAAAAAATTTTATTGCTTCAATGTCCCCCACTTTCTGATCAAATTAATCTCATCAATTTTTAGTCTCTCTTTCTCTTCTTTCATGGAGCCTTCTTACCTGAAACACATGACCCTTGTAGCCCTATTCATTTCTGCAGTATCGTCACTTCCAAATTCTCCTAAAACTAAAATATCTTGCAATTTTCCTGCCATTTTTAACTTCGGTGACTCGAACTCCGATACCGGTGGTCTATCGGCAGCATTTGGGCAAGCCCCTTTCCCCAATGGAGAAACATTTTTTCACTACCCGGCCGGACGTTTCTCCGACGGGCGTCTGATTATTGATTTTATAGGTACTATTTTACCAGTCATTTCATTTCGTTTGTTGCTTTTCTGTCTCTCTCCACTCTTAATTTTAAAATATTTTAGAGGCATAGATCCCAAGAACATCCGTCCACTAATTGTATACAACTTGAATGGTGTGTCAAAAAAAGCAGGGGCCAGGGGTCATTGTTATTATTATTAATTTGAAATCTTTGTTGAAAAAATGGTTGAATTTGGAAAATTGTAATATGTGTTGCCAGTCACACAAAAACATGTGACTCGGTTTCACAACATTATCTCCGAATAGAAATTTATCTTGTCTTGATGAACTTAGGGTGTGTTTACGAATGAGAATCATTTCCAATAAAGTTGTTTACTTCATAAAATTGAGTAGAAATGGGAATGGGAATAGGAGTGGGAGTGGGGCCCACAAATTTAAGAATGAGGAATGAGAATCTCATTCTCATCACCCTAATGGGAATGCGATTCTCACTCTCATTATTGATGGGAAATTACAATATTGTCCCTAAGATAATTAATTAATATTAATTTATAAATAATATATAAAATTAATAATAAATAATAATTAATAAAAGAATAATTTAATATTTAGTAATTTAATACATTAATAATTAATTAATACTTAAATAATAAATAATAAATAAAAACTATTAATCAATAATTAATAATAAAATAATATTTAAATAAAAGAATAATTTAACATTGAGTAATTTAATACATCAAAAAATTAATAATAATTAATATATAATTATAACTAAGGGTATTTTTGTAACTTTTTTAACAATTCATTCTGATTACTGAATAAAGTAAACACATCAATGGTAATACTGCTTCATTCCGATTTTGATTCCTACAGTTAAGTAAACAACTTATTCTGATTTCGATTTACCATTCTCATTCAAGTTCATTCTGATTCCATTTCATTCTGATTCCATCTCATTCCGATTACGAGTACGTAAACGCACCATTAATTAGTTGCATGTGAGTTTTGTCCAACATTCTTCTTTCAGTAATTTTATTTTAACTGAAATTATTCAAGGTCGGTTTAGTAATACTGTAATTTTTAAAATAATACACAGTCCAACAGGGCCGGTGCCAGAACCCAGTCCTGCTGACACCCGAGCCGGGCCAGTGCAGGGACCAGATGCCGGGCTTGTCTGGGCACGGCACGGTCCTGCCAGCACCCGAGCTGGGTTGGCATTGGGACCCAATCCCTACCCAGTGTTGGGATCGGGGCCGAAGTCGATGTCGAGATTGGGGCCGGGTTATGATTCAAATCCTTTTTGGTGCTAAGAGGGGGGGTTGAGCTCGGTGTTGGGCTTGGGTCAGACTCCGGCTGGTGCCAGGTCTTGTCAGACTTGGTGCCAGGTGATGGATTCGGTGTCTAACTTGGCCGTATTATTTTTATCACATATTAATTAATTAGAAAATAATTAATTTATTAGTTACAATATTTTTACTATCATAATAAATTATTTAACATTAATATAATTAAAAAGTGATTCAATTATAATATTATGTATTCAAATAAATAGTAAAAATTGGATATTGTGGATATCCATGGATATTTATCCATGTGGATAAAATCCATATCCACATTAGATATGGATATGAATTTATCCATCTTGAATATATATGGATTTGAACATGGTTCTCAATCATCCATATCTAATTAGATAATAACCATCCATAATAGGATTCCCCGTTAAACCAAGCCTGCTTTAGGAACAAATTAGTGCAGAGACAGTCAAAGTGGGCAAATGAACCTCGTTTCAAGGGGATAACGTAGGTTGCTTCCTCATAGAGCAAATTCATGCAGGGGCGCCCAAAGTGGATAAATGAGCTTCTTTTGAATCCATCAATTATGATTAGTCGTGACATGTAAATAATTAATTAGCAGTGAAGAAATCAATTAAGGGTCTATTTGTTTCGTTATAAAAAATTTTTGGAAAATATTTCTCTCATTTTATTACATTTAGATTACTTCTAGAAAATTTGATCAACATAAACTATTTTTCAGTCAACGGGAAAGTTTAGACATTTTTAGAAAATGACTTATAAAATATAGATCCGTGAGTCATTTTCCCTCTTCTCTAAAGCTTTCATAACTAACTTCTGAATTCTAATTATCAGAAAATATTTTACAAAAAAATATTGAATGCCCCAAGGGTTGGTAGAATCCAGACCTAAACTCGGATCCACATGGATCCGAATTTGTATTCTAATCTAGAAAAAAAGTATTGGATGGTTCGAAAACACATATTTTTTTTTTATATTCTTATTTCAAAAAATTTCAATTAGATTATTTTGTATTTATATTTATATTTTGTACATTTTAACTTCATTCTTTTTCATTTTTTTTTTTAAATTCTATTCTATTCTATTTATATTTATTATTTCATTATTTTTCATTTTTTAAATTCTATACTATTTTTTGTTTTTTTTTACTTTTTTGAAATATAAATTAATAATACTTATGGATTCGGTTCTCGGAATTCCGGACCCACGTAAATGCGTGTCCAAGAATTCTAGACCCACCTGGATCGGGATCTATATTCGTGATGTTGCTACTCTTGTTAGGAATTTTTTTGTGGACTCGGGTATTTCCGGACCTGGATCTATGCGGATCTGCCCGAACTCGGGCCTTTGTCATCCCTAAACGTGCCAAATATCTCAAAATGTTTTGTGAAAAATGTTTTTAGGTGATTACAAACACAAGAAACAGTTTAATTTTCGGAAAATGATTTTCATGGAAAGTGTATTAATTATGAAAATCGTTATACGCCTAATTAAATTACTATTTTATTTATAATCCTCTTTATTTTCAGCTCAAGGATTTGGACTGCCTTATCTCAGTCCTTTTCTGGACTCTGTGGGATCAAACTTTAGCCATGGAGCCAATTTCGCCACCGCTGGATCAACCGTGAGACCTCAAAACACAACCATGTCTCAGAGTGGATATAGTCCCATTTCATTAGATGTTCAATTTGTTCAGTACTCTGATTTCCATCGAAGATCTTCCGTATTCAGAAAACAAGGTAAAAAAACATATTAAGTTACTCTAATTAGTAAGAATTGTTTATGTGACTTTTACAATTTTAATATTACTCTGGCAATAGGAGGGATTTATGAAAAATTGCTGCCCGCGGATGATTATTTCTCCAAGGCTTTGTACACAATTGACATTGGCCAAAACGATCTGACTTCTGGTTTCAAACAAAACATGACATTTGAACAAGTTAAGGCTTACATTCCTGATGTGTTGCGCCAGTTCTCCAATGTCATTAAGGTAAATTAATAAGCATACCCTTTTTTCTTTTTTTTTTGGCTATCAATAAGGATGTTGCTTTGGTTTGTTAATTCAGAATGTTTATGCACAAGGAGGAAGATCATTTTGGGTTCACAATACAGGCCCATTGGGCTGTCTCCCTTATGCATTGGAGCGATTTCCAATTATGGCAACCCAAATTGATGATTACGGTTGCGCCACTCAATTCAATGAGGTGGCTCAGTTCTTCAACAGTAGATTGAAAGAAGCTGTGGTTCAATTAAGGAAAGATCTTCCTTTAGCAGCAATTACATATGTTGATGCTTACTCTCTCAAGCATTCTCTCATCACTCAAGCCAAGAAACTAGGTAATGACATGGCATAAATACAAACTCCTAGTGGCACGATTTCAAAATTAAGTAAGAAGAAGCACAACAGTTTAAAACACAAATTACGGGACCTAAATTCTATGTTTATGAATGTACATGTCAATCAAATTTAGATTATTTAGATAGTTTGTTTATGAAATGTAGGTTTTGAGAACCCTTTATTAGCGTGTTGTGGGCATGGCGGTAACAAGAACATGAAATGTGGGAGCAAGATTACTGTAAATGGCAAAGAAATCTTGGTTGCAAAATCCTGCAAAGATCCATCAGTTCGTATAAATTGGGATGGGGTCCATTACACAGAAGCAGCCAACAAGTGGGTTTACGATCAAATTATTATTAATGGCTCATTTTCTGACCCACCAATTCCAATGAAAATGGCTTGTCACAGAATGGACCCCTGATTCTCCTTTGCCTTTTTATCTTCTAAAAGCACTTTTCAAAAGTTATTAGTGGAAGAAGCAGCTTTTATACATCATATTAAAGAGGTTTCATTTTTTAGGGCTTTGTTTGTAGCTAACAAGAAACTAAACTTTAGGGGTGTCTGGTCCACCACTTGGCCCAAATTATGTAAGCTCTCTTTATCTTTAAGTGGCATTACATGCACGTGGCAGGCACGTTGCTATGGGTGCTTTCTACCTACATGGCTACATCTATCTTTTTTTTTTTTCCCGGCTATTTTTAACATTAGTTATACTGTAACCATTAAAGACTTGTACTGAGAAACAGCAGTAGATTCCATCAATTGCATTTTGCATTTAAGCTGTCTTTGCAGGATTAGACATGCATGTTGATATTGCTCACCTTTTTTGACACACAAAAACAACTTGAGAAAAATGAAAAACATAGAATATGAGTGACCACATCAAGTATTATAAACCCTAGATTGGTATTGAGATTGGAGAAATTATTGGGCATGGAATCCAATCTGCAACAATTCCAGCTCTCTTTGGGCCCATGTGTTGGAGACCAAAACTCTCAGTCTCATTGACCAACATCCCAAAATTCCTACGAGATGATGTGCATTGCATTTGCATATATACATACATACATACATACATACATATACATACATATATAATATATATGTATATGTATCCACCATGTGCTTCCATCATCTACTCTACCTTCCAAGCATATAGAAACAAGCAAAACCTGGAAGAGACCCCTGCTGCATTATCATCATAATCATCATCATCATCTTCTGCTGATGATGCATCATGACAGCACAATTCGGCCAACTTTGCTGCTGATGATTCCTGATATGAAGGAGCTGATTTTGCTGCTGATGATGTAACTGGCTTGAAAATGAACAAACCATGCCTTGGACCAGACCCAAACAGCCAGTCATGAACATCCCAGTACACTTCAACTTTAGTTTTGCTTATATTGATAAACTCATTGCCTCTGAACTTCCACTGAAGATGCTTAACATGTACAGCTCTCTTTCCATCAACTCTTATCTCCAATTCAGGATCAAACCCACCAAGATTGCTGTGACAATTGACATTATTATTACACTCAATTGAGATATCATGTAATGGACCCTTCTCTTGAAACTTAACTCTAGTAGAGAATTTCTTCTTGGCAAACACATGTTCCTTTCTTGAAACCAACATGGGTTCAATAAGTGAAGGCCTGCAGCCTGTCTTTCGAAAGGCATCTTTTTTCAAATCACCAACAAGTAAAACAACCTCTTCTTCACAAACAATGGCAACATAGTAATCTGATCTTGGCTCTGTCTCCCCATTGAACTTTGCTGCTTTAAGGTCCCAAAATATATCAACAGCTCTACCTTCTACTGTAATGTGCTTGGAGCCTTGCTTTCTCCAAAAGTACCATGGCTTCAGTTCAACTTTACACCTATGATGTTCATCTCCATCAGGTCCTTCAACAGAAACAGAGAGGCCATGTAGCAGCAAATTCTTGCACCATGTGATAGTGATCAAACGACACTCACCAGCAAGCTTTGTTCTATAAACAGACATGAACACACTCTGGCCTGACCTGGCTACAGTAGCTGGATCATCAGCTTGCCTTTCACCAGATGAAAAGCAAGCTGGAATTGCAATTGAATCATGCATGGTACTTGCTGTGTGACTTGAGAGAATGAGTAGAGAGTTGATAGAAAAATGAGAAATGGAGTGGCAAGACTATTAGAATAATGAAAAGTAACTGATGATCAAGATCTGTCTCATTGATGCTGCCAGAGTTTCTGTTGGCATCTTGTTATCATCAAGAGGAAAATGCTCAATTTCCAAGTTGGCAGTTTTTGAAGGATATGGGGGCAATGCTAGAATGATGCAAGAGAAACCCATTTTATATTCAACTGAATAAAACCTAAGTAAACTTTTTCATAAATTTCTCTCTTTTTTGTTTTTTTTTTTTTATTATTATTATTTCTGATTGTAACAAATACAAATACTATTTTTCCTTCTTCAATGTGGGTTGGCTTCAATGATAGGAATAGGATTCATCCCAATAAAATTAATTAACATTTTTCATGCACGGTAAAAAGCAAGCATACACCATTTCATCAGATTTGAAGTTTATGTGAAAGTTTACCTCAAAAGTAGGTCATATGGGAGAGAAATGAGGGACCCTTGCATGTATGAGAGCATGTGGGTGGGGGCAAAAAGGAGGCTACCAAAACTGATAATAAGTGAAAAGTAATTTAATTTGGAACTATACATGTCCAAATGAAAATGGATCATATGTCTGGGGTTTTTCTTCAGTCATTTTACATCTCAGCAGATGGACAATTTGAAGTTTGGGCAAAATATTTGGGGGAAAGTGATGCTGAAATCCCAAAGATTCAGCAGATTTTGCAACAGATACTCTACCTTGAGATGAGGAGTTATATGGAGATAAGTACCTTCTAACCTTCAGCTCTATGGATGTGAACTAGGAATGGCAATTTTGGGCATAAACTCTTAATTATACATCCTTATGTGATTTGTTAAGTATATTAGTGTGTTTGGTAATTTAAAACAATCGAGATGGTATTAGATGACAGTTTTTTGGATTTTTTTATCATTAAAATATTTGTGTACTTACATGATTAAATTAGAGAATTTATATAAGATTGATGCATTATGTGTATTTGATTTAATGTTAAAAAATAAAACCATATCTAGTGATCAAAGATAGATATGCCTGATTGAATGAAGGACTCCTACTAATGAGTAATAATGTAAAGTATTCCTTAGATCCTCTTTAATCCTCTTTAAATGGGCACCTTTCCAAATACAGTTCATGATTAGTGCAAAAGGGACGATTGGCTTTTACTAAGATGCTTGGCAAGAATAGAATAGGAATTCAAAATAAATTAATTCTCAGCAATTTCTTCCTGCAAACAGATATTTAAATTTTAAGTTACTAATCAGAAACATCATAGCAGAATGACAGAGCTCTTTCTCTGTTGACTGATGTTATTGGCAACTCCATAATATATACATACAGGACTGTGGCTGGCTGGCTGGCTGTTAGCCTAATTTACATAAAACAATCAGCTATTTGAGTAAAGTGGTTTAAATCTATTATCATCACAGTGATATCATCCAAACTACCCCTACTTACGGCAAGGTTTGTGAGCTCCTTGCAAGCAGCCATAAGTCCAGCAGAAGCAGGACTTCTCTTGTACCCAGACTTCTCTTGACTTGAAGCAGCCTCCTTCTTTACATTTATTCTCTTGACTATTGAAATTCTTCTCCACTTTGAAAGAGGCGATACAAGTTCACAAGTTCAAAGTCGTCTGTCTTCTTACATCTGGGTGACAGACTTGTGTCTTTTGGCTGCTTGATCAGTGAAACCCTTCGTATCTTTGATGAAGGACTTATATTCACACAGCCATAATCCTCATCATTGTTTTTACTAAAATCTGCTAAGGGTCCCATTGATTTTCCAGCTAATGAACGTTTCACAGTATCAACAGCTTCTTGGTTGCCAACCTGGGAAAGAAATAAAAATCAACAATCAATTGCAAGCAAAGTTATAAACATCTTTAACATTAGTATAAATTAATCCACATTACAGTGCATGCCTTGGGTACTTAAAAGTGGCAATGGCACAATACATAACGTGAGACTTGTTGAGATTTGCATCACATGTAGATATTGTAGGATCCAGCTGCCATGCATGCAAAGAAGAAACAATTTTCGGTGGATTTGATTTTGGAGCAAATCAACAAGCACTTGTAAATTTGATTTTGGGCCAAAGGTTGGTCATAAATAAGAGCTCCCATTGAGAGCAAAGGCATCCCAAAACATTAAGCTTCAAATGAAGAAAGTTTGGAAAGTGATAGAGAATGAGGTTTTTATAAAGAGTTTAACCACTTGTAAATTTCTATTCAAAAGAAGAAATAAAATCGGTTTTTCCTCAAAAACACTCTTCAGTGATCAGAAAATCAGTATCAGTAGCTTTGGTTATACATTGAGGTCGTAAAACAGAAGAATGGACCTCGGTTCAAAAAATTCGGATTTCGGGAAAGTTGTCAAAAATCTTTTTTGAGCATACCATCAGTTTGTTCAAGTCGAGACGAGCACGGTGGTATTTTCCGACGATTGAACGAACGTCCAGATTACCCGCACACGCCTTCAAGCATCCTGTCCACGCGCAGTCACACGCGCTGCGTGCCTTACGCGCCAGAAAAAGGTTGAAGACGACCACATCAGCTCCACGTCAGTGCACAGTCAGCACACAGTCATCTGCCACGTCAGAATCCGGTCCCACTTTGCCATGTCGGCAGACTCATGTCGGACACGTCAGCATCCCTGATAAATTTCATTGAGACCCCTAAAGTCTTTGAAATTTACATTTTAGTCCCAGAAGTTTTATAAATTTACAAATTGACTCATGTGTCGGATTTGGACCAATGAAGTGTCTAATCCACCATTTTTGGTCGTTCTGGACGCAAGGTTACCTCCAATTTGTGAAAATCAGCCTCGATTTTATCCTATTTTCATTTTAAATTTTAAAACTTAAAATGAAATGAAAGATTCTTCTTCTGGTGCAATGATCAAGCAGAACGCAACCAATTACTCTCTCTGGAAGCCTCAGATGATAGATTATTTGTATTATAAAGATTTGTTCGATATTATCGAGGTGAAGGAGTGAGACTAGAAGCTGTTAAAGAGTATGACTTTAATAAACTCAATAACAGAACTCTGGGTCAGATTATGCAGTGGATCGGTAACAGTGTCTTTCACCATGTAGCACATGACACAAATGCTTACGAAATATGGATAAAATTGGAAGACATGTTCCAGGCCAAGACAGCTCGGAATAAAGTCTTAATAATGAGACGTTTGGTGAACCTGAAGCTATGAAGTGGAACTTTCGTTGCAGAACACACCAATGAGTACCAAAGCCTGGTGAACCAGTTGTCTGCAGTAGACATGCAACTGAGAGATGAAGTTCAAGCCCTCTTACTACTCAGTTCTCTTCTTGATAGCTGGGAAACATTGGTGGTTACTCTCAGCAATTCGGCTCCAGGAGGCAAACTTACCATGCCTATAGTAAAAGATGCATTGTCAAATGAGGAGGCCAAAAGAAAAGACGTGGGCACAGATCAGTCACAAGCCCTTGTCACGGAGAATCGAGGAAAACAACGAGATAAAAATCGAGGTAGAGGGAGGGGTCGAAGCAAAAGTATAGGCAAATCCATAGACGGAAGAAAGTCTACATACAAGTGCTACCACTGTGGCATAAAAGGCCACTTAAAGAATAATTGCCGAAAGCTGCAACGGGAGCAGGGTCAAGGCAATTCCCAGCCGAAGATCAATGATGCAGAGACACTAGTAGTTACCTCAGGAGATGTAGTTATCTGCTCCGATCAGGAAGAAGCATGTCTTCACACTGCAACTCAAGATGTTGAGTGAGTAGTAGATACTGCAGCATCCTACCACGTCACCCCTCACAGGGATTTCTTCACAACATATAAAGTAGGAGATTTTGGAGCAGTGAAGATAGGAAATATCAGTTCCTCTCAGACAGTGGGAATTGATAAAATTCAGTTGCGGACAAATGCAGGGTATACAATAACCCTGAATGAGGTGAGACATGTTATAGAACAGAACTTCAGCTCAATCTACTCTCGAGGGTAGCCTTTGACAAACAGGGCTATGCTAGCCACTTTAGCAATGACACTTGGAGAATGATAAAATGTGTCATGGTTGTCGCCCGATGACATATTTGTGGCACTTTATACAAGACTCATGTGAAGATATGTGCAGAACAGGAGGCTTCTAAAAAATCTGTGGCACCAGAGACTCGATCACATGAGTGAAAGAGGATTGTCTACCTTGTCAAAGAATGATTTAATCACTGTCTCCAAAAATGATGCTCTAGATCCTTGCAATCACTGTCTATTCGGTAAGCAACATAGTCTCCTTTAATTTCTCTTCTACGAGAATATCAGAGTTGCTCAGTCTGATGCACTCTGATGTTTGTGGTCCCTTAGAGGTTAATTCACTAGGTGGTAACAAATATTTTCTGACTTTCATTGACGATGCTTCTCGGAAGGTTTGGGTGGGTGTATTTTCTGAAAACAAAGGATCAGGTCCTGGATTATTTCAAATTGTTGCATGCCATGGTCGAGCGTGAAACATGGAAGAAACTGAAGTGCCTCCGCACAGATAACGGAGGCGAGTACATGAAAGAACAGTTTGATGCCTATTGCGGAAGTCACGGCATTCGACATGAAAGAACTGTTCCATGCACCCCACAACAGAATATCGTTGCTGAAAGAATCAACCGCACCATTATGGAGAAAGTCAGAAGCATGATCAACATGGTTAAGCTGCCAAAGCCATTCTGGGGAGAAGCTGTTCGTGCCGCCTGCTATCTGATCAACAGATTTCCATCCATACCGTTGAATTTTGAGATTCCGGAGAAAGTGTGATCTGGTAAGAAACCCTCATATTCTCACCTTAGAGCCTTCGGTTGTTTACCCTTTGCACACGTATCCAAGAAGCTTAGACAGAAGCTCGATGCAAGGACTACTACATGCATCTTCATAAGGTATGGAGACGAGGAATTTGGATACAAGTTATGGGACCCGAATGAAAAGAAGGTCATCAAAAGCAGAGAAGTAGTTATGCCAAGATGTCTTCTAATTCCAGTGTCAACAAAACTGATGCAAATCCAGACACAACCCCAGCACCAACATGAGTAGCCACAAATAATGATGGGGTGCAAGATATGCCAGAAGCAGAACCAGAGGGGAAAGATGGTGTTGAGTAGGGGGGTTGCAACCCGTTCCATCAGAGGCTACAAGATCATCCACAGATCTGGATGATGACAGACTTCCAGAAACCAGTGAACCTCCGGTAAAATATCTGAGCGAAGCCGGATTCCATCAAACAGATACTCAGGATCTGACTATATTCTGCTTACTAACGAGGGGGAGCCAGAAAGTTTCAAGGAAGTTGTATCTCATAAAGACAAAGAAAAATAGTTGCACGCAATGCAGGATAAAATGGAATCTTTCCAGAGAAATAATACTTAAGAGATAGTCAAGTTTCTGCATGGCATGAAGGCACTGAAGAACAAATGGGTGTTCAAGTCGAAGAAAGATGGCGGCGGATATATGGTGAAACATAAAGCCCCCCGGTTAGTAGTCAAAGGATTCCTATAGAAAAAGAGAATCGACTTTGATGAATTTTTTCACCAGTTGTCAAAATGGCTTCAATCCGAGTTATCCTAGGATTGGTAGCCAAATTGAAATTAGAGCTTGAACAAATGAATGTTAAAACAACATCCTAGGATTGGTAGCCAGATTGAAATTAGAGCTTGAACAAATGGATGTTAAAACAACATTTCTTCATGGTGATCTAAATGGAGAAATCTACATGGAGCAGCCAGAAGGTTTCAAGGTTTCATGAAAAGAGAACCTTGTTTGCAAGTTAAAGAAGAGTTTGTACGGGCTCAAGCAAGCACCGAGACAGTGGTACAAGAATTTTGCCTCGTTCATGGTGGGTTAAGGCTACAAAAGAACTGCAGCAGATCAGTGTGTACATTTCAAAGGTTTCCATATGGAAATTTCGTTACTCTTCTACTATATGTAGGCGACATATTGATCGTTAGACAAGAAGCGGCGCAGTTGGAGGAACTCTCTCGACATGACTTGAGACCAGCGCAACAGATTTTGGGAATGGAGATAGTTCGTGACAGACAGAACAAACGGTTGTGGCTTTCACATGAGAGTTATATTGAACGGATAATCAGGAGAATCGATATTTAGAAAGCTAAACCAATCAGCGTTCCGCTAGCGCACCATTTCAAACTTAGCAAGAGTTTGTGCCCCTCATCCAAGAAAAAGGTAGAGGAGATGTCATCTATACCATATTTTTCAACAGTTGAAAGCCTAATGTATGTTATGGTATATACCAGGCTAGATATTGCTCACACAGTGGGTGTAGTGAGCCATTTTCTCTCTAACCCAGGAAAACAACACTGGGAGGCAGTCAAATGGATTCTCAGGTACCTCAAGGGTACACCGAAGTTACGTCTGTGCTACGGGGGAGCTGATCCAATCTTGAAAGGCTATACAAATTTAGATATGGCAGGAGATCTTGATGGTAAAAAATCTATAACAGGTTTTCTCTACACTTTTGCAGGGGGAGCTGTGTCATGGCCAATCAAAATTGCAGAGGTATATTGCATTATCCACAACAGAAACTGAGTATATTGCAGTAGCAGAAGCAGGAAAGGAAATGTTGGTTAAAACGTTTTCTCCAAGAGTTAGGGATCAAGCAGACATGATACAAGATACATTGTGATAGTCAGAGTGTTCTGGACTTGAGCAAGAACTCAATGTATCATTCCCGGACGAAGCACATCGATATTCGCTATCATTTGATACGCGAGGTGATAGATCAACAACTGCTGAGAATCCATCTGACATGTTAACAAATGTGGTTACTCGGGACAAGCTAGAGCTGTGCAGAAACATAGCCGGGATAGCTGTCAGATGACAATTGTTTCAGATGCAACTGGAGGGGGGAAATTGTAGGATCCAGCTGCCATGCATGAAGAGAAGTTGCCATGCATGTAAAGAAGAAACAACTTTCAGTGGATTTGATTTTGGAGCAAACCAACAAGCAAACTTTCGACGACACTATTGCTTTGTTGAAATTGTGAGCCAAAGATTGGCTATAAATAAGAGCTCCCATTAGAGAGCAAAGACATCCCAAAAACATTAAGCTTCAAGTGAAGAAAGCTTAAAGAGTGTTAGAGAGTGAAGTTTTTGTAAAGAGTTTAAACACTTGTAAATTTCTATTCCATAAGAAATAGAATTGATTTTTCCTCAAAAACACTCTTCAGTGATCAGAGAATCACAACAGATATATGGCTTAAGTGGAGAACCAAGTGACTTTCATTCTTAGAAGGATCAATGGACCCACAACCTTGTGTCATCAGGGCAAAGCATTTCAGACCACCTTCAACAGTTTGCATTATCATTTTCTGCCCTTTAAAATTTATCGAAGAGAGAGAGAGAGAATTTAATAGGTTGATTTATCATCTTCTATAGTAAATTTAGCAAAAAATACTTTTCCAGTAGACCTAAGTCAGCTTAAAAATAAAAACTGTTAGCTGTTGTTGGTGAAAACAAATGAAGCATAAAAAAGGCATATTAGACAAAAGAAGATTAAACCGTCTTAGGACAAGCAACTGCATTAAAAACATATCAACTAGCCGGAACACAGCAAAGTGCCGCTTCTTACCTCATCCCACAGTCCATCAGAAGCCAAAACAAGAAACTCCATGTCTGAAGTTAAATCAAGGATTTTTGTATCAGGCTCAGCCAGAACCCAGTTCTTCAGATGAGCATTTCCGATACTTCGCGACACAGAAAGTATCCCATGAACTCTCCAAGCTCCTCTGTGAAATTCGACATATCCCCCCTGCAACAAGTTATCAGTAAAAACCATCAAATGAAACTCAGCTCCTATTTTGACTACCCAACAATAACCCACCTTATTCTCTATTCGTTTGCATTCATCCTCTCTTCCTGCTTTATGATCATTCGTTAGGGGTTCAGCCACTCCTCCTCTACATAGGACAGCTCTGCAATCTCCTAAGTTTGAGACTACAACAACCTATACATGGCAAAAAAGCCCGAGGCCCGGCCCGGCCCGGCGGGCTTTGGCCCGGCCCGAGGTGAAAAAAGCCCGGGCCGGGCTTCAAAATTGGGGCCCGACTCGGGCCCGGGCCCGGCCCGGCCCGGCCCGGGCTTCAATAATTAATTAATTTTTTTAATTATAAAATATATATATTTATATTATAAATTTCTTATATTTATAATTTTTTATAGGCCCGAGCCTGAGCCCGACCGGGCCGGCCCGGCCCGGCCCGATGACAGCCCGGGCCGGGCTTTTTTCGGGCCCGGGCCAAATTTTTTTTTGCCGGGCTCGGGCCGGGCTTAGCAAAGCGCCCGGCCGAGCCCGGCCCGTTGCCATGCATACAACAACCTGCAAGCCCGGCCCGAGCCCGGCCCGTTGCCATGCATACAACAACCTGCCCCTCAATAAAGGCTGTGACACAGCAGGCACCACTGACTAAACCTTGCACTTATTCGCACACTAATTCAACATATCCACAAAATAAAATGTAAAGAAACATAACATAAATGGATAGCCAAAAGATGCAGGCATCTCTAACATAGACATATGGATACACGAGGAAATATAAGAACATTGACTTGTCCCTCATTCAAATTCTAATTTTAAAGTCAAGTCCAGATCAGCAAATCTAACATATTCCTTGCAGCTCAAATTTTTCCAGCATGTAGGTGTCAGTTTAACAATATTGGTGCATAATTATACTAGAGATATGCCACTGTTGTATTGGAGATTAAGCTCATGCATTTAAAGGAAACAGCCTAGTTTATATATTTTTTAACCATGTTTAATTACAAGTAATGCTCTCCTTCAAAGAGTGATGACATGATTCTATCATTAAAGAACAAGGACACCTCTGATAGTGAAGGTTTATTCATCAATAAAGGGAGGGTTGGGGTGAATTCAATTTAGATTCTATAAGATTATTTTGTATTTCAAAAGTCTATAGGTATTCAATTAGGATTTTGAAGTCTTTTAAAATCCTATTATATTCAATTAGGAATTTAAAATGTGCATTAAGTTAAAATATTGAGATATTCCTAATTCCATTGTTTTCCTAGGATTTCATTAAAAGATTTTAGGGTCTTGGTATGAATAGTCATGTGAAAATCCACTCTCAACGCAAAAGATTTGACATCTTCAATTGAAGGCATGATATTGAAGACATGATTGAGATATCCTTTTGTTGTTACTATAAATAATAAAATCTTTTTTATTTCTAAAATACGCTTTCTTTCTCTTGAAAATTCCCCTTAAAAGTTCTTTACCAATCTTTATATTTACTTATCTATCTATGGATCCATAGTCTCGCTTGCTTCCAAAGGGTGCTTTTGGAAGCCAACGTCTTTAAAATAGTTATTTATTGAATTTAGGGCATCACCATCTGAGCCAAGATCTGTTAAAAAAAACATTGAAAATCCATGCACCTATGAACTTCTAATCATCCTAATTGAACAATCATGTTGCTTTTCTTTTGTACTAGGGAAACAACAATTGTGTAAGAAGAATTTATTTGCATTGTTTACCATAGTCATCTTTATATATATTATGGTTTCATAATTGGTCATCTTTTCTAACTTATAATTGTTCTGAAGTCTGTTATAATATGCTTATTATATTAGAAAATTTATCAAATTTCAATAAGTGAAAATTTATCATATTAGTCTTTTCAATGTAGAAAATTTATCTAATTTCAATAAGTGAAAATTTGTAAATCGAATGAAATTTTATTATATATAATATATTAATATCATCATGGTTGATTCATAATAAGATGGAAAAAAAAATGAGTTATAAGCAATAGTACCGTTGGGGGATGGCACGGGCACGATAATAACGACATCTTTACTAGGCAAACGGTGGATTATTTGTTTTAGCTTTGGTATTGGGTTTGACTCAACTACGAAGATGTTGAATGAATACTTTAAAGTTAGTTTGTTTTTAACATATTTATGATTTATCCACATCTCAAGTTTAGCCTCTACACCTTCTTTAGATTCATCCCCCAATACTATATCATCGACAATTATCATACACCATGGCACCTCATCTTGGACATCCTTGGTAATTACATCCATCACTAAGGCAAAAGGATAAGGACTCTATATAGAACCTTGGTGTAAGCTCATTGTAATAGGGAAGTGTCTTGTTATTTCTCCTTGAGTCCTAACACAAGTCATGCACCTTCATACATATCTTTAATAGCTTGACTTTAAGTGATAAGCACTCCTTTCTTATCTAGTACCCTCCAAAGAATTTCTCTTAGTACTCTATCGTATGCTTTTTTTAGATCTATAAATACCTTGTCACACAAGTCCCCTT